>JBBGZY010000301.1:2372500-2632500 GCA_037952925.1 Lithobates clamitans | reverse complement strand
GTCTGAAGAACGTTTGCTTATTTAAAAAGCAGAGCTTCACCTTATCCAAACCCCCATGGCCCTACTGGTAGCCAAAACCTCTCCGTCTTTATTCTTTGGACATAGTTTTTTGTTTTTTAATTTTTGCATAAAAGTAGCTATTTTTGTTTAAAATTCCAGCATTTCCGGCCTCCTTGCCACAGTGAGGTATGTCATCTCTGGTCTCCCTTTGGCTCCTGGGATATCAGTGTCATCAATCCCAGGAGTCAACGGGCATCCTCCGCTTCTGGCATTTAGTTATTTCAAAACTGGAAATGATTGATGCCAGGCGGAGTTAGGCGCCATTTTTGAAAAATGGACTCGCTGTTGTGCTTATACAGGGTACCAGGCTGCGGCGGAGGAAGCAGTGTCACTTGTCTCTGCTCCTTCTGGGTCCTTTGCTATAACAACAGGGTGGGAACGTCCGCTCCTGCCGTCATTGCTATGGCAACGTGTTGACAACACACTACACCGAGCACTGCATCTAGTGTGCATGCGTGAGATTGGGGAGGTACTAAATCCTGAAAACGCACTGGTGATGACTTCAGATGCTGACACCAATAAGATGGCCCCTGCCAGAATTTCATTAGGGCATAGTAACCTAGTCCTAGACATTTAAATAGTAAAGACTTTGGGGTGTATTTACTAAAGGCAAATCCACTTTGCACTACAAGCGCGATGCAAGTGCACTTGGAGGTGCAAGTCACTATAGATCTGAGGGGAAGATCAGAAATGAGGGGGGGGGAAGATCAGAAATGAGGGGGGGGGGAAGATCAGAAATGAGGGGGGGGGGAAGATCAGAAATGAGGGGGGGAAGATCAGAAATGAGGGGGGGAAGATCAGAAATGAGGGGGGGAAGATCAGAAATGAGGGGGGGAAGATCAGAAATGAGGGGGGAAGATCAGAAGTGAGGGGGGGAGATCAGAAATGAGGGGGGGAGATCTGAAATGAGGGGGGGGGGGAGATCTGAAATGAGGGGGGGGGGGGAGATCAGAAATGAGGGGGGGGGGGAGATCAGAAATGAGGGGGGGGGGGAGATCAGAAATGAGGGGGGAAGATCAGAAATGAGGGGGAACATCTGAAATGAGGGGGAAGATCTGCTGATTTTATCATCCAATCATGTTCAAGCAAAAATGCTGCCTTTTATTTTCTTTGCATGTCACCATCAGATCTACAGCGACTGCACTTTCAAGCTCCCTTCCAAGTGCATTTGGAGTGCACTTGTACTGCAAAGTGGATTTGCCTTTAGTAAATACACCCCTTTATCTGCTATATTGAGAATATCCAAAAAAAACATTTTGTAGGGCTCCAAGGGATGTTTTTATCGTATTTTTGAGTAGGAGACTGTAGCTCATCTTGAATATCTCCAGCTTCATGCTCTCACCTTTCTCTGTCACGTTGCAGTATGTGCCGGTGAATCCATCATTACAGATGCAGAAGGGTTCCTTATTTGTACTCAGGACGCAGGTTCCTCCATTATGACAGATGTTTCGCTCACAGGTCTCACCTTCAAAAAGGAAAAAGCAAACATTATAAGCCAAAAATAAGATGTGCCAATATGAATAAACAAAGGGTTGTCCTTCTTACTCGGTGATGTCTGAAACAACCAAAACCTTCAAGTACTTTTGATCAGGAACCACATAAAAAAAACTACTATCATAACATTAGCTGGTCCATATTCTACTTTCCATACAATTCATTATAATAGGAGCCGTGCAGAGCTGGAATCGCTCTGCAGGGACCCGCAGCTGCCGTGCACAGCCACCCATTGAGATGCATTAGAAGCAGCAGTGGTACACGGTTATGTCCTAAAGCCTCGTACACACGCTTAGGATTTTCGGACGGCCGTTCTTCCGTTTTTTTGTTGCGTGCTAGTCTCACGTCAAGATGTTACTCGCCATACGAAAATTCTCATACGACAGAATACAACTTCAGAACTGACGTAATGTGTTGAATTGTTTTGTACGTATGCTTTCATTTCTGAGCATGCGTAGTCTTGCCCTTACGATTTTTTTTTGTACGAAAACCGTACTAATTAAAACAAAAATCGGACTTCAAGTTTACGTACGAGAACAATTTTACAGTCTGCACATCCAGCTTTTGTCAGATGAAAAACCGGAATCGGCTGTCGAAAGCACCACGCTAATGATCCGAAAATCGGCAGATCGCTCACCGAACAAATTTTTACTTCCGATTTTCGTATCGTCTGTATGGGCCCTATGGGTTTGTGTAAAGCACACGCACGGATGTAAGCTCCAAAACGTATATCGCAGGCATATGCAATTAGCGGACCTCCAGCTGTTGCAGAACTACAAGTCCCATGAGGCATAGCAAGACTGACAGCCACAAGCATGACACCCAGAGGCAGAGGCATGATGGGACTTGTAGTTTTGCAACAGCTGGAGGTCTGCTAATTGCATATCCCTGGTATACAGCATTGGTCTGAAGCCTACGTCCTTGTGCGTGCTTTACATAACCCCATGCAGCCACATCTTCTAGATCAATAGGCAGCTGTACACTGCAGCTGCGGGTCCCAGGAGAGGGATTACACTCGGTCCCTGTACGGCTGTGTGCATGAAGCCCTAAAACTAAGCCCCAGGTATGATTTTTAGTGGATAGTTACATTGGTCCAAGTGGGTTTCCATCT
This sequence comes from Lithobates clamitans, assembly GCA_037952925.1. Lineage (NCBI taxonomy): Eukaryota > Metazoa > Chordata > Amphibia > Anura > Ranidae > Lithobates > Lithobates clamitans. The sequence goes on along the minus strand of JBBGZY010000301.1, from coordinate 2,629,835 downwards.
ACATTAGTAACCACAGGGGGTTGCTCGCTCAGCACCACCGCTATTTAATGCTTTGTATTCTTTTCCAGTGAATAGAAGGCGTTCTCTCTGATTGGACGAGATGGAGATCCTGACTTCACCTCGTCCAATCAAAGAACGTCTTTTATTTATTTAAACAAACACAAGGCGATATGCGACTGGTGGTGGTGCCCCCTGTGGTTAACGTGCAGAAAGAAAGCCATTTGGCAAGGAACCCAAAAGATTGCTCCAATCACTGAGTGCCGACTACTACAGTAATTTGCAGTTTCCACTGTTTGCTCAGGTGATATGCATACACATACATTGTGCCACGCTGGACCAATGTACATTAGGCAATAAAAATCATAACTGGAGTTCAGCTTTAGGTTTGCATTTTGATTAGTTTACAAGGCACTGTAATTTAAAGAGCTGAACATGAAATTCACAGTCCATAATGGCGATAAAATGGTGGACAGCAAAGCCAACACATTAGAAAAATCTTTTATTTTCTCGTCATAGTACATGTATTCAATGCAGTCTATTCATGCATCCCAGCATTGTGGAAGTTCTCTTCTCCACCATCCATTTACCAATGGCTCTGCCGCGCTGAAGATATTAAATTAATGGAACATCTAATTAGCTCCCTCGAAGGGTCAGACTCCACCACTTGAACGTACTACAGGATGGATTTCTCCTTCCTCCCCATTGTACACCAACTAACCGATGTCTCCATTTACCCATCTCTTTCACACATCTGAAAGAAATAGTTTACTTTTACCAAAACTGGCTATGCAGGTATTGGTAGATACAAACTGTGCAGCTTTCACTAAAGTTAGATGATGCCCTTGCTTTAGGTGTAGGCCAATTATGTACCCCCCCCCCACCCCCCAAAGCCTGGCCAAACAACTCCCAGAAAGGATAGGACGTCGCTAAGAGACTCCCAGCCATTACTGCTCACCCGCACCACCACAGGGGCGAGCTCTCAAATCCCCGCACATGTGTGGTCCACCATCTCCTCTATAACAGCATGGCCGAGCTCAGAGCTGCTATCAAGATAGGGGAGAAAAAGTGAATGCGAGGGTGTTTGAATCGGTTAGGAGTGTCTTAGCATGCCTTCTTGCTTGGAGGTTATAACTAGGTGCACACTATTCGTTTTTGTTTTTTCATTTAACCCAGCGCGCTGAACGAAAAAAAAATGGAAGAGCTTGAGAGGAGGCTTGGCCATGCCCCTTTGATGGAAGCCTGACATTTGGCCGGCTTCTGTCAGACAGGCTGCCATACACACAGGCCGAATGTGGGCCAGTTTAACAGAAACCGGCTGACATTCGGCCCGTGTGTATGAGGCTTAAGACAGAGTAATGCCATCTCTGGGAGTTTTCCAGCCGGCCTTCAGGAGGTACGCACATAGCCTTCACCCATAGCAAGGGCATTATTCAACTTTGGTCAAAGCTGCACATTTTTTTTTTAATCTACAGGTGTCCCTTACCTGCATAAACAGGTAAACTAATCCCTTAACACTCTTCCTTTCAGTCCCTTTGCTTTTTGCCACCCAACCCTAATTACCCCCTCCCACGTCACTCCGTCCCTTTCCCTCCATTTTTTTTCTCCTATTGCCACTGAGGCTTGGGATCCAATCTTTCTCCATGTGTCATGCCCTCCTTTTCCTACTCAAACAGCTATGGACATTAGCCAACTATGGTAGTGACATTACCTGCTGAGACACCGATTAATATTGAATAAGGAAATGTTCCATGTATATTTTGCTTATGGGTGAGCGCCAGCGGGTTGAATAACCTGTTCCTTTATCCATCAGACAAGACAATAGGGAGAATTCTACAGTGCTCGGAGTTCAGGTATTTACACATCAGACTCTCCTAATACCAGAAAAATACGTCACTCATTTGTACAAGCTCCTCCCCTTTTGTTGAGATTATTTTATTGAAAACTACGGTTAGAATGTCTTGTTGGAAGACATCGCAATGTCCTTTCTAGAAGCAGAACTACTTATTACCCAACAAGAAAAAAAGAGATGGCTTCATGGTTCTGGAACAATTAAAGGCCAAGCTCACCTGTTGGAATATGTTTCATGTTCCACTCATATTTAGGGTGTTCCGGCTCCTTCTACCAGTTCCCCCAATCTCTCCCTCTCCCTGACAGTGGGTGGGGGGGGATCTTCTCTCTGTACTCACTATCACAATTTAACTAGTTCCCACTACAGTGGAACCTCGGATTACGAGCATAATCCGTTCCAGGAATATGCTCGTAATTCAAAGTACTCGCATATCAAAAGCAAGTTTTCCCAAATAATTGGGAAAATATCCAAAAATAATTTGTTCTGCATTGACTTCAATGGGATGCAATACTGCATGTGGCCAGATGCGGGGGGGGGGGGGCGCTGGAGAGCCTCGGAAACGGCCAAAAAGGCCCGAGGACACAGCGGCTGACGTCGGCTAACCTCGGAAAGACTTCCTACCCGAGGTCAGCCGTGCTGTACTCAGGCCTTTTCGTGCATTTCCGAACGTGACGTTTCGGCTCTGTTCGGCTCTGGTGCCCCCCCCACCTCAGGCCAAAAGCGGTACTGGCACACCGCTTTGGCCCAAATCGTGCTCGTTTTGAGAGTAAACATAACATAGTTACGATTTTTAAAAATACAGTGCTACTATTGCGAAACGCTCGTTAACCGTGTTACTCGCAATCCGAGGTTCCACTGTATAGTTAAATGACGGCTGGGTGGGACAATCACCCTTATAATATACAGTAAAACCTTGGTTTGAGAGTAACTTGGTTTGAGAGCGTTTTGCAGAAGAGGATGGTCTATGTGGACAGATTTACCCCGGATGCCTGTATACTTAGATGTGTCTGTTATATTCATCAACCATGTGAGTTGGTAAATGTTGTACCTTCATTAAATGTAACCATATTACTACACTTAGAGGCGCCTCTCTTCTCTTTTATACTCTGGAACTCCTGCTGGATTTTGCTTCTAATCCCCTTGTGGAGGTTTCCATTTGTGGATAGATATTTTATGGTTACACAACCATTCACATTGCTATAATCTTATTTTATGGATTATAAACTGAAAGAGCTATAAATAAATGGTTGTGGAACGAATCATCTGAGTTTCCATTATTTCTTATGGGAAAATTTGCTCTGGAATGAATTATGCTCACAATCCAAGGTTTTACTGTACACTGATTTGGGTTATTTTCACAAAAGAAATGTAGCAGAATACAGTAGAATTTATTAAAAAAAGATAATTTGCAAAATTGTATAACAGAAAAGAAAAACATGGGGGGTTTTTTTCAACATTTTTAGTCTTTTTTTTATTTAGCAAAAATGTAAAATGCAGTGGTGTTGCATGGCCACGCAATTTTCATTCAGGCTTGGTTCACACTTCCCAGACATCGCATGCAACTCACACCCACATTGCTGTGCACATCACATGCGATATCTGTGTGATGTGTTTTCAGCCAGTTTGTATTGCTAAAAATCGCATTCGCACCAAAAAAGGTGCAGAACCATTTTTTTGGTCCGCACTGGAATCAGATCGCATGGGTGTTCAGACCCATGCAGGAGTCTCTGTGATGTTGACCAAGGCAAGGGCAGAGATCCTCTAGGCTGGACAGCTTAAGAGCAGGTTCACACAGGGGCGACTTGTCAGGCGACCTAGTCGCCTGACAAGTCGCCTCCCGTTCTGTACAATGGAACCGTTCTAATCGGAGCTCCGACTTAGAAAAAGGTTCCTGTACTACTTTGGGGGCGACTTGGAGCGACTTGCATAGACTTCTATACAGAAGTCGTTTTGCAAGTCGCCGTGGCAGTCGTGTGAGGCGCAAGTCGTGCCGCCCCTAGTGCGAACCGAGCCTAAGTAGGCAGCACTGACGAGCAGGATATCATCGACAGCTGAGTCACTGTGGAGAGAGATAAGAGATGGCAATTAGCCAACAGCTGAGCATCCAGCTCTGAGAAGGAAGGGCTGAGCCCGGCCCTGACACATGGAGGAGGAGGGAGGGAGTGAGCTGTCATTTACAACTGTGTACACGCCCACATGTGTGACTCTATAGCCAAATGGGCTGCTCAGATGTGATAGGGAGGACTGAAAACTGAGCATGTGCAGAGTTGCCACCAAAGCTGCATTGGGGACATGGACGGAAGGTGGAGATAGAGAACAGCAGGATCAACCAGGTTTTTTGCAGAATACAGAAAACAAACCTCATAGTGAGCGAGTATGAACAGCATGTGATACACCATTTATTGATAGTTTTTTTTATGATGTGTGTTTAGTGACACTTTAAGTAGGTGATGCGTATGGATCATTTTTAGAGAATAAAGATCTCGTTTAGTGTCACTTTAGAGAGGGAGGAGGGGTGGGCAGTGAATGATATTGCAGCTTCTGCGTATGACAGCCGTAGTTGGGATGTCGGAGCGCTGGAAGTATAGCAATAGCTGCACTACCAGCATTTCATAAATTGTAACGTTAAACAGTAATTACTACTTTTGCTTGGTAGTCCAGAGATGGGAACCCCCGTATTTGGAATTCCTAAATGTTTGTGTATGTATACACTATATACTTGGTGGTGGGGGGGTCATTCACTGGTACACATTCTGTGCAGTTGGTTCCAAAAACAGGACTCGATTTTCTAATCTTCCCTCTAACCCAAACCAAATGAGGGTTTGTGGTTCCAAAAAAAAAAAAATCCTGAGTCACAGGGAACACAAATTTCCCTTCTTTCTTAATGACTTTTTATTTTGGGAGGTTTTTATGGATGATGCATCCTTGGGTGTAGTTTGGTGAAGTACGATTTAACATTCAACATTCCAAAATAAAAATGATGACAAAAGCACAAAAGTGGTTTAGTTGTTAAACTCTAGACCAGAACGCTGTCCCTGTGGTTTGGCTGACATTCTGTGATGATCATCTAGGATAGATCATACAATGTTTTGCTGGTAGTGGTTGGAAATACTTTCTCACATGCTAATCAAGGAAGCCTGTCACTGTGGTGTGTACAGAATGCTTCATTGGTTGTATACAGTATATACCTTGTAGTGTAGGGGGAGTAACTTGCTTGAAATGACAGAGTAAGGCCCCTTACACACTGGTACGACACGACTTTGGATCCGACTTTGCCCTGCGACTTCAATGAACAGGGATGCGACCGCTCCAAGAGCATACCCTTCAGTCTTGCATGGATCTGAAGGGGAACCCCCCACCCTAAAATCCATAGCGGACCCTTATCCGAGCACACAGCCCGGCAGGTCAGGAAAGGGGGTGGGGACAAGCTAGCGGCCCCCTCCCTCCTGAACGGTACCAGGCCACGGGGGGTGGGTGCTTTGGCCCTGCGCCCCCCTCCCCCACCCACATCACACAGACATCGCATGTGATGTGCACAGCAATGTGGGTGTGAGTCGCACGCGATGTCTGGGAAGAGTGAACCCAGCCTGAATGAAAATGACTGCCATAACATGACTCCTGCATTCCTGTTAAAAGACGTGCTTGGCTGACATCCCTTCTGGCTCCAGATTCTGCTTGCTGTTTTACTACGCTCATCTCCGGGTCCCTGACATTTTGGCTTGTCTGACTATCCATTCCAGTTCCTGAACTCTGGCTATGTTTTGACTTTGTTCTATTTACTTTTATTATTAAACAATTGTGATTTAACTGTACTTCTGTCTCGATCTGATTTCATGGTTTCTGTCACCATGCCCACTAACCAGCTAAACACAATGGGGATGAGATATTGCATGTAGATTAATGGAGGCTTCATCTCCCTCTTATTATAAGACACAGGCCAGAGGGGCATGACACAGCCTGTGACTGGCAGAAATCCACACACACCAATCTGAAAGGATCCTGACTTTAAAGTCGGGGTCTACCCAAATGCCTAAACCGGCAGCTGGCTCAGCCTCTCAGCATGCCACTGGAAATCTGAGCCAGCTGTTCCTGCCCCCTGCACAACCTGGCGCACTCCAGTAAGCGCTGGAGAGGTAGAGCAGACAGACTGACCGTCATCGTTCTCTGCTCACTGAAGACCAAGAACTGAGCAATCAGCGGCTTTGGATCACTCAGTTTTCAGTGTAGAGGCAGAGGGGGAATATTGCTGCATCCACTTAGGTGAGTATGTTTTTGTTTTTTAAATCCCAACCTTCTCTTTTAAAGACTAAGTTACCCTTTTGCTTTCATTCAAAAATTGCAAAGCATTCCCTGATTGGCCCCCCTGCTGAGTGCCCCACCCCCTTCTCACTAGATGTGATTGGCAGCAAACTGAGTCAATGGCTTTGAGCCTAGAAGGAGGGAGAGAGCCTCTACACTCATGCACACTGCTGGATCGAGATCAGGCTCAGGTAAATATAAGGGGGTCTAGGGGGGAGCTGCAGATAATGCATTAATATGATCACGTGTATATGTGTGATCTGGCACTCCTGGGTAGGGGGCGCGTGTGTGTGCTGCCGGTGGCTCACTTCCACTGTGATTACACACAGCAGAAGCTGATGGGCGGGTGCTGGGTACTCGATGTCTACCGGCACCCACCGGTCATCAGGCAGAGAGATAGAAACAAGATCGGCCTATGTAAACAAGGCAGGTTGCCATTCTGGCAGAAGGCAAGGAGTTTGTGTCCCTGCAAAGCAGGAAATAAAATCTCTCTCTTCCCCTAGTAAAAGCAGCACGCAAATTATAGTAAAAAAACACTGGTCAGGCACACAGTTAACCCTTTGATTGCCCCGGATGTTAACCCCTTCCCAGCCAGTATCATTAGTACAGTGACAGTGCATATTTTTAGCACTGACCAATATATTAGTGTCGCTGGTCCCCAAAAAGTATCAAAAGCGCCAGTGTCAGAATGTCCGCCACAATATCACAGTCCTGCTATAAGTTGCTGATCGCCACCATTACTAGTATAAAAAAATAAATTAAAATATCCCATAGTTTGTAGACATTATAACTTTTGCCCAAACCAATCAATTTACGCTTATTGGGATTAATTTTACCAAAAATATAGAACAGAATACATATATTTTCCTAAATTGATGAAGAAATTTGATTTTTTACATTTTTTTATTGGATGTTTTATAGAAGTAAAAAAATATATATAAATCTATTTTTTTTTTGTGAAAAAAAATAAAGAAAGCTCTATTTGGGGGGACATACATTTTATGTAGGTCAAATCTCTCCTCCATATAAAGTTAAAATCAATTTCTGTTTCCCCCATGATGGAACAGACACACACAACGCCCTCTTTGGAAATCCCCTAGAAATTCAAATGAACCCTACTTATCAACACGCACAACCTTATCACCAAGAATGGAAGGGAAGTTGCCGCAATAAACTACAGAGAACATTTTGAGGACGGTCACTAAAGTGTTTGTAAAGGCTTAGGGTTTTTTTTTTTTTTTTTTTTTTTACCTTAAAGCGGAGTTCCACCCAAAAGTGAAACTACCGCTCGTTTGTCTCCTCTCCCTCTCCGGCGCCACAATTTGCACCTTTCGGGGGGGGGGGGGGGAGCAGGATCCCACTTCCAGAAGTCTGGGCCATGGCTCATGACATCACCGTGGGGCTCCTGCCTTTTCCTCCTCCTCCTGTCGCCAGGCCAGTAGGAGAGAGGAGCGGGGGCCTCGCGCATGCACAGTTGGGTTCCCGGCGTGAAGCCGTAAGGCAACACTGTCGGATTCCTCTACCCGCAATGGCGGCAGCAGCACCCAACAGCTGATGGAAACATCAGCTGCGGTGCTGACATCGCTGGACTCCAGGACAGGCAAGTGTCCTATTGTTAAAAGCCAGCAGCTGCAGTATGTGTGGCTGCTGGCTTTTCATTTTTTTTTTTTTTCTTTTTTTTTTGGGTGGAACACCACTTTAAAGTAGAAGTCCACCCTAACACTAAAATCCCTGCATCTACAGACATCCACAATCTAACGCTAAGCTATCTAACCCTGTATAGTAGAAATCAATATACCGTACATACCTTTTTTGAAGTTGCCCTCATCCGGTCTCCAGCAGCGCAAGCTCTGCAGAGGACACAGCCGACAACGGGTGTGAAATGAATGGGGAGTGACGTCACCCATAGACTTATTATGGGGCTTCTGTTGTCAGCTGTGTCCTCTGTGTGGGATCGGGTTGGGTCGGTTTCAAAAAAGGTATGCAAGCCGATTTCCTCTTTACAGGGTTAGATAGGTTAGCGTTACGTTGTGGATGTCTGTAGATGCAGGGATTTTAGTGTTAGGGTACACTTCTACTTTAATGCATTCTATACCTTCAAGCGGAGTTCCATCCAAATGTGGAACTTCCGCTTTAATGACTCTTGACTCTTTAAAAATCCAACATTTGCACATTTGGGGGGGGGGGGGTTTGGGGGAGTCAATGGGTACCTAGTTTGAATGGGTACCCAAGTTCCCACTTATGCTTGTGGCGCAACGGAAGTTATCCTCTCCCCTCCCTCCCTGCAATCTTCTGGGACATGTCACAGGTCCCAGAAGATTGCCCAGCCATTCAGGATGCGCTGTGCGACTCGCTCATGCACAGTGCATACCCGGCTGTGAAGCCACAGCCTGTCACAGCATTGTGCCCACACTTGCAATGCCGGCGCCGCGGACAGAAGGAGAGAGGTGAGGCTTCGGGCGGCCACAATGCTGGACCGCAGAACAGGCAAGTGTGCATCTTTATTAAAAGTCATCAGCTACATTTTTTGTAGCTACTGACTTTTAATAAAACACAGAAATGTCTGGAACTCCGCTTCTACATTGCATGTCTCCCCCCCCCCCCCCTTTATACTTACCAGAGCCTGATCCAGCGATGTGCATGAGAGCCAAGGCTCTCCAGACTGTTTCTCCTCACTGCACAGATTCATATGTGATATGCTGTCATTTCAATTCTGCGACAAGCGAGCAGGGCCGAGCTGCCCTGTCTGTGTCAATAGACAAAGAGGAGGAGCCAAGAACGCCAGCGGGGGACTGAAAAAGTGGAGGATCAGGGCTGCTCTGTGCAATATCATTACACAGAACAAAGAAGTATGATGGGTTTGTTATTTTAAAAGGGAAAAAAAAACTGAAGGTTTAATGTCACTTTAATAGAAGCTGGATGGACACATTCTGATTCTCTTCAGCTAGTACATTGCGGCTGTTATTAAAGCAATACAATGGTGAATGGATGCTTCAATAGCTGGCAGTGTTTTTTTCTATTAACAACTCAAAGAAAACAAACACGCAGCTTTCATTAGAAATCTGATTACCTAAGCCGAGTTAACGAGATGTATTCAGGATTATAATAATTAGGCTTTTGAAGCCCACGTTCACCCTTTTCACATTTTCCACCCATGACATACCTGCTGTACAGTATTTATTATTAGGTAGATTAAATGTTCTTTTCCCACTTCGCTGTATTATTTATCCCTCCCGCTTCATTTAAAGCAGTAGTAAACCGCTTTAAAATTTATATATATATATATATATATATATATATTATAGGCACTGTACAGTTTAGGTCATAATGTGCTAGTATGCATCCCATCCTAGGTAGCACATTATGACAGACTTCCCTGAAAACAAAGCCCCACCGCTGAAGGTGCTTCCATCTTCACCCAGTTTTCCTTCTGGATTCGCGGGCTCCGGCGATATGAATGGCCGAGCCGGTGATTACGTCACTCAGACACACGAGAGGGAGAGTCACTGTTTACAATGGAGCTCTAAAGGAATGGCCGTTCCTTCAGAGCGCATGTGCCGTTGACGTCACCGGCTGCATCTAAAGTAAAATATCTCCCATCTCCTGCACTATAAGGGTCACCTGTAGGTAAAAATCATACAATGGAGTTTACTCCCACTTTAAAGAAATAAAAATTTCAGAAAAAATAAAGATTTCATGCCAAAAAGATGCATTTTCATGTAAATTCCCATTTCTGAAAACATATTTGATGAAAATACTGGCCCAGTTACATTGGAGCATTGTTGTATGCTTTTTCTTAAAAGTGGAATTCCAGGCTAAAACTATTCTTAAAAGGGGAAGAATGGTCAAAGCTCTTTTGGCCCCACTTTTCCTGTGGGTCACAGGGGTGCACTTTGTTCTTCACTCTTGTGACCCATATTCAGTTGGCTAAGTCCTATATCACTCAGCCAGTCCAGACTCTGGAGGGATACCAACTTTAATCTAAGCATCCACCCAGATGACTCCAAGGGTGTCACTGAGAGCCTGAGCCAGCTGTTCCCGCACCCTCCACAGCCCACAGCGATGTCAGCCGAGAGGAGAGCAGCAAGTGGCCACCCGGGTCTGAGTTACATGTGAGCCAAGGAACAGTCTGAAATATGCGGTATATAGCTACATATTTTTTAAAAGGCATTTACAGTGGGGCACTTAATGTACAATAAATAAGAGGGGATTCGTTTAGACACAGTTTTTTTTAAAACTTGTAGAGTAAGATGGGGGCGCTCTCCCAGGAGGGGTGGGGCAAGTCGAGATGACGTCACCCACCAGTCGATTATGCCGTCGCATCGATGCCTCGATTATATTCAACATTAGGACAGGACATTATATGTCCTCCTGGCAGCAGTGTGTTTTTCTACTATGTGAATGCCTGTAACCTGAGTGCTATTGTCACTGATCCCACCAGCCGTTCGCCTCTGATCCCACCAGCCGTCTGCCTGCCAAACATGTCATACTTACCTTCTCTGTGCAAGGGTTTTGCACAGAGTAGCCCCAATCCTTTTCTGGGGTCCCCCGACGGCGCTCCTGGCCCATCCTCTTCAGACAGCAGCTTTCCATGGGGGCACCCGTGCGGGCGCAATCCCAAGAAATGCTGCTGTGGCCATTGACACAGACAGCAGGACTCAGCCCCGTCCTCCATGTCACTGGATTTAATTGACAGCAGTGGGAGCCAATGGCTCCCGCTGCTATCAATCTAATTGATGAGTACCCGAAACAGCGTCTGGAGCTGCTGTGCTTGTTCCCGTCGCTGGAAAGACCAGGTTCAGGTAAGTAAAAAGAGGGGCTCTGGGGGGCTGCTGCTCTACAGAAGATTTTTCACCTTAATGCACGTGAAAAACCTAGAGGGTCAACAGCCCCTTTAAGACTAATGTTTGAAAATAAAGGATACGGGTTTACACATTTGGATCCAAACAGCAACTCCCCCTCTAGAAGTAGCAAGAGCTACATTTATATTTCTTGGTGTTGTGCCAGAACAATATTTCAGTCCACGATAACATAGAAAAAAATTATTTCTACAATCAGAAATGTTCCAGTTCCAAACCTGCCAAGTGTGAGGTTCCCACGACAGTATACAGTGCCTTGAAAAATTATGCATACCCCTTGAAATTTTCCACATTTTGTCATGTTACAACCAAAAAAAAAAAATGTAAAAATATTCTATTGGGATTTTATGTTATAGACCAACACAAAGTGGCACATACAGGAGCATCCCCCATGAAATCATTCTTTGCAGCTATTACCTTTTGTACCACCATCCCCTCCCTTTAGAATGTAAGCTCTACAAGCAGGGCCCTCCTGTACCTTTTGTATTGAACTGTAATTGTGTTGTCCCCCTTATATATTGTAAAGCGCTGCATATACTGTTTGCGCTATATTAATCTCGTATAATATAATAATAATAATAATCTCGTAAAATTAGAAGATCATCAAAAAGTTAATTTATTTCAGTAATTCAATTAAAATTCCCCCCCTGCCCCAAAGAACCCCCTCCATGTTGAGGGTATGTGGCCTGGTATGGTTTAGGAGCGAGCGAGCGCCCCCCTCCCCCCCTTTGCTGACCTGCCAGGCTGCATACTGAGATAAGGGTCTGGTATGGATTTGGGGGGGGGGGACCCCCACGCCATTTTTTTTTTGCATTGTGTTCCCCTTAAAGTCCATACCAGACGCAAAGGGCCTTGTATGGACTGGGGGGACCCCGAGTCATTTTTAATGTGATTTGACTTTTTCTTTAGAAATGTAAATTTGCAGCATATTTTATATACGCTACAGATGCGCCACTTTACAGGCAGACGAAGGGGACCCCCCAGACACTATATTTAACCACTTAAGGACTGGGCCTCTTTTTTAGATGTGTTGGTTACAAGTTAAAAACTGATTTTTTTTTTGCTATTAAATGCTCCTGAAAAAAATTATCTTTTTTTTTTAATTTTTTTTTTTTGCATTGATACATGTCCCCCAGGGCAGTACCGGGACCCACATACCCAGTTTATGGCCAATTACCAGTACTTGCTTTTTTTGATTTTTCCTGTTCAGCTCCCATAGACATCAATGGGGTTCGCCATTCAGGTTAGACCTTTTCCCTTATTCGGTGTTCTGCTGCAAACCGAACAGGGGGGTGTTTAGCCCATCTCTTTGCTGACCCATTGGGGTTTATTTACTAAAGCTGGAGAGTGCAAAATCAGTCTCACTTCTGCATAGAATCCAATCAGCTTCCAGGTTTTATTGCCAAAAGCTTAACTGAACAAGCAGAAGTTAGAAGCTGATTGGTTTCTCTGCAGAAGTGAGACTGATTTTGCACTCTCCAGTTAGTAAATAAACCCCATTGAGACTATTAGTCCTCAGGCACACTGGGCGTTAAAATAACGTTATAAAAATGCCAGTAGCTTTGCAGTGAGTTTTTCAACGTTTTTGCAATATAATTTTGTAGCGTTTATTAGCGTTTTTTCCGCATTAGCGTTTTGTTTTTTTAAGAAAAAAATAATTTATTTTTCTATTTCTTTTCAATGGATCAATAACGTTAAAAAACGCTGGTGAGCGAAGTTTTTGAGCATTTATCAGTGTTTGAGCGTTTTTACAGCTGAAAAACGTCTCTCAGAACCCACTAGTTTTGTTTTTTTACTGCTCAAAAACGCCATAGCCCAAAACTGCTGATAACAGCCTATGTGTGCATGGACCCATAGGATAACATAATGGAGAGTTTAATGACTGAAAAAAAAAAAAGTCTACAGCCAAAAACAGCTGCTGTAAAAACGTCAAAAAACATCCAGTGTGCATGAGGCCTCAAAGATCAGGCCCCGTGATTCTTCACCGGGGAAGAATAAAAGAGCTTCTGACAACGAATAGTAACTCACACACAGATCTTCCAACTTGACAGAAATCTCTGTGCAACGAATACCGATCCAGAAAAACCTTTTATAAAGAGAAGTATGGAGGCTGCCACCGATAGTGATGACTCTGGACGAAAGTTTTTTTTCTTGTATGCAAGCGTCATTTTGAAATTGAAGGTTACTAAACTTTACAAAAAATTTTGTATGACAGAATACAAATTAACTTTGTAAAAAAAAATAATTAAACGAAAACCATATGATTTGGTATCGTACGAGAAAAATTTGTGTTAATCCCTTCGGATAATTTTTTGATGAACAGTCATAATTGGCTCTTGAAAGCTGTATACAAAGATCAGATTATCATACGATCGCTTCGTAAAAAATATTTTTCTACTGATTTTCTGATTGTGTGTACTAGGCTTTAGACTTCACAGTAGCAGCATGCAGAATTCTGATGAAAGATAAAGTGTTTTTTTTTTTTTTTTTAGCTTTTCTGTATCTTGTAACTTCAGGTTATGTGATTTTATCTGCCCCAACAAGAATTAAAGAGACTCCGTCATTAACCACTTCATGACCGCCCTATAGCAGTTTTACTGCTACAGGGCCGCTGTGCACCAGATCACACACACAAATTATATATATATATATATATATATATATATATATATATATATATATATATATATATATATATATATATATATATATATATATATATATATACACACACACACACACAATCCTGCACTTCTGGGTAGCGGGCGCAAATGCACGTCGCCAGTAGCTTGCTCGTTCCCGCTGTGCATAATATAATATTATGCACAGCGGGAGCCGATCAGCAGGTACCACAAACTCAACGTCCACCAGGACCAGCTGATTGTTTGTTACAGAGGCAGAACGGCAGTCTGCCTATATCAATGGTTCTCAACTCCAGTCTTAAGGACCCACTAACAGGCCAGATTTTAAGTATTACCTTGGGGGAGATGCAGACTAAAATACTGCAATCACCGAGCAGCGAATGATATCACCTGTGATGTATTTCAGTTATCTTGCAAACCTGGCTGGTTAGTGGGTCCTGAGCACAGGAGTTGAGAACCACTGCTCTATATAAACAAGGCAGATCGCCGTTCTGTCAGTATCGAAGGCATGGATCCTGTGTTCCTGAAAAGCAGGGACAAGGATCCATGTGTTCCCTTAGGAAAATCACCTCCCACACAGTACACAAACCACAGGCTAGGCACACAGTTAACCCTTTGATGGCCCCTGATGTTAACCCCTTCCCAGGCCAGTGTCATTAGTACCGTGACAGTGCATATTTTTAGCACTGATCACTGTATTAGTGTCACTGGTCCCCAAAAAGTGTCACTTTGTGTCCAATTTGTCTGCCGCAATATCGCAGTTCCGCTAGAAGTTGCTTATCGCTGCCATTACCATTACTAGTAAAAAAAAAAAAAAAATTAAAAAAATTCCATAAATATATCCCATAGGTTTGTAGATGCTATAACCTTTGTGCAAACCAATCAATATATGCTCATTCTGAATTTTTTTTTTTTACCAAAAATATGTAGCAGAATACATAAAGGCCTAAAATCAGGGGTCTCAAACTGGCAGCCCTCCAGCTGCTGCAAAACTACAAGTCCCATAAGGCATTGCAAGGCAAGTTACAAGCATGACTCCCTCAGGTAGAGGCATGATGGGACTTGTAGTTTTGCAACAGCTGGAGGTCTGCCAGTTTGAGACCCCTGGCTAAATTGAAGAAATTGGATTTGAGAACAGTGTTGCATGAGCACGCAACTGTCAGTTAAAGTAAGGCAGTGCCGTATCGCAAAAAAGGGGGGGGGGGTAAATCTGAAGCTGAAGTTGTTAAAAATAATAAAAGTGCTGCAGGTATAAAGTGCAGACATCTAGTGGTATAACACAATGGTTCCCAATTCTGTCCTCAAGTACCCCCAACAGGCCATGTTTGCAGGTCTTCCTTCATCTCGCACAGGTGCTTTAAATCAGAGTCAATGGTATTTTGAACAGCTATTTTATCTAAGAGAAATTCCCAATACATGGCCTGTTGGGGGTACTTGAGAAGCACTGCTATAACATACCTACAGCAGCCTTCAAAAAATCTTGCAGCTATAGCCAAATCTTCAACCATTCTGACAGGTTAACATTTGCCACCCCCCTATGGGAATGTATGTTGTCCACCAAGTCCTTCCTCCTGTGCATTCCTACTGGCCAGTGAGGCAATCCATCACAGTGCTGGGCCAATAGGAATGTGTGTCCAGGGTGGGGGAAAGAAGTGACAGCAAGCTCCCACACTACCCAAAGTATCGGAGCTTTACCTGTCAGACTGGCCCGGGCTTCACATACAATAACATAACTGCAGCAGTTTTTTGTCTCTTTAATCTCAGTTTTCTGGTAATCATTTACAAAGAACCACATGTATTTACATCAGTTCGCAGGTGTTTCCTAGAAAACAAAGAGGCCAAACGTGCAAGAACTTCCATCTGTGTAAAAAGTAGGTGAAGGCATTCTACCTACAAGCAAAAAGTCAACAATTTTTTAAAGCCCAATTCTGGGCAACTAAAGAAAATAAACTGCAAATGTAAAAAAAAAAAAAAAGGGGGGGGGGGGTTTAGTTAACCCGGTCCTCCATTCCTCCAATCCTCCCCAGTTTCTGCTGCTCGATGCTCTAGCAGTTTGAGGTCCTGACACCATCAAGACCAGTGCAGAGTCCATATCCCCCCTGCTGGAGCGTGGGGGGGGGGGCACCATTTGCTGGGGGAGCCGACAATCAGGCAAGTTAAACTGTTTCTCTGCTCCCATAAACAAAATGATCCATTAGTCCCTGCAGTGCTTCCACAGCTCATTTTTTAGTTGCCTGGAGTTGGGCTTTAACATACACCTAAAAAGTACCCTATGCATTCACTTAGATGTGCAAAGTTCATGTGGACCAGAAATGCCCAATTGATGTATCGTTTAATGAGGATCTTCACCCTAGAAAGAAAAAAATAAAACCACTTACCTGTCCAGGGGTCCAGCAATGTCCTCACCCGGGCCAGTTTTTCACCGGTCTCTGGGTACTTGGTGCCGGCAGGTTTAGTGTGGGAAGACGGCTATGACACTTTGCAACTTCACAGCCAGCTTTCCACTGCACATGCTCAGGCCACGCTGCTCTTTGGGAATGGTCCTGCAGCCTTGCCAAGTCTCAGAAGGCCACGGGCAAAGAAAGGGGGGCAAAACTTCCAATCAGATCGCCTAGGTATCTGTCAAAACAAGGCACTCCCCAAAAAAACTTTTAAAGTGGCAAAAAAGGCAAAAGGGGGGGTGGGGTTAGGGTGGAGACAGAAAAGCGGAACTTCCCTTTTGGGTGAAGTTAAAGTGATATTAAAAAGGCAAAGAAAATAACAATCATGTTATACTCACCTGCTCTGTGCAGTAGTTTTGCACAGAGCAGCCCCGATCCGCCTCTTCTCGGGTCCCCCGCCGGCGCTCCTGGTCACTCCCTCCTTCTGAGTGCCATCAGAGCAAACACTTGCTAGGGGGACACCCACACAGGCTCGCTCCTGAGCCACTGTTCTCCATGTCCATTCACACCCAGAGCATGACTCGGCCACACCGCCCTCTCTCCTTGTTGCCTCACTAGCTGTGACTGACAGCAGCGGCAGTCAATGGCTCCCACTGCTACCTCAGCCAATGAGGAGGAAGAGTCCCCGGAGACAGAGTCCAGGACAGGGCTCAGGTAAGTATTGGGGGGGGTCCTGCACACAGAAGGTTTTTTTACCTTCATGCGTGAAGGTAAAAAACCTTGACCCTTTAAAACCACTTTAAAGTGGTTGTAAAGTCCAATTTTTTTTTTTTATCTATGCGTGAAGATAAAAAAAACCTTCTGTGTGCAGCAGCCCCCCCTAATACTTACCTGAGCCCCATCTCGATCCAGTGATGTGCAAGAGAGCCTCAGCTGCCGGGAACTCTCCCTGCTCATTGGCTGAAACACAGCAGCGGGGGGGGGGGGGGGGGGCACCATTGGCTCCCACTGCTGTCAAAGTCAGTGACCCAATGAGGAGCGAGAGGGGCAGGGCTGACCTGCGGCTCCGTGTCTGAATGGACACATCAAGCAGTGGCTCAGCTGCCCCCACAGCAAGCTGCTTGCTGCGGGGGCATTCGGCAGGAAGGAGGGGCCAAGGGTGCCGAAGAGGGACCCAAGAAGAGGAGGATCTGGGCTTTTCTGTGCAAAACCACTACACAGAGGAGGCAAGTATAACATGCAGTGCTGCGGACCTCAGCATTTACCATTTTGTAAATGGTGCTTCCCTTGTAAAGGCTGCCGCAGTAATTTCACAGCATTTGTCTTCCTCAGCTTCCTGCTGTAGGGTGGCCCCACCGACTTTCAAAATCCCATGGAGTCCCTCTTGGGTGCCGCCCCTGATTACACATGTACAGAAGCCCAAAGGAAGTGCTCCTCCTTTATTAGAAAGACTGTGGTGCCTAAGACCAGCTCTATGAGGATGAAGATAATGATGATGAGAAACATTATCACATAAAGGGTGACCATGTGACCTTGTCAGTGTGCTCTACCCAACTGGAAATTCAGGAAGAATCAGTTGGGGGGACCTGGGGGATAACATTTCTATGGAAGAGCTTCAATACACATAACTACAGACAATGCTCAGGTGGCTGATTTTAACATGTATAAGAAAATAAATGCCAATTTAACTTGGCCCTATAGCTAGCCTTACATGGCTCAAATTTTGGCTGAGTCTTGCAGGAAATGGTTGAAATTTGAGCTGAGGGCGGGACTGTCGGCACCATCCAAAACTTTGAAAATCAAAAAAATTAGTCTGGTAGGAAATTGTTGATAGTCCGGCAACAATTTCCTAATTTTTCCTAATCAATATCCAGCTGTCACATGACCCAGCTCTTTCCCAGCCTGTCTGCAGGGAAACATAATCAGGAGGAGCTTCTAGTTCTCTGCTGCTGGTCACATGTTCCAAAAAAACAAAAATTCAGCCTTTGGTATACGGAGTAAAAATAATTAATATCAATAAACACTTTAAAATTGTCATACAAATATATATTTGAAATCAAATAGTTACTATTTAGTGGAAATAACATGTTGATTGATTTCTGCCAGTCACAGGCTGTTATGCTATTCCAGACTGTGGTAGAATAAGAGGGAGGTGAAGCCTCCATTAATCTACATGTAATAACCCCCCCCCCCACTGTGTTTAGCTGTTTTGTACTGTTTTTGGTCTTATAGCAGCACCATCTTGAATGTAAAGCATTTGAGGGTGTGCCTCCCCCCCCCCAGTATGTTTTTGTTTTTCTATAGTCACATGGGCTGCTCAGATGTGATAGGGAGGAAATGCTCAGCATAGAAACTCACTGAAAACTGAGCATGTGCAGAACTGTCCCCACATCTGCAAAATCCCTAGCTGCATTGGGGACATAGACAAAAGGTGGAGACTTAGAGCAGCAGGATCAACCAGGTATATTGCAGAATACAGAACAGAATGTCATAGTGACTGAATGAGTATGAACAGCATGTAATACACCATTTACTGATCGTTTTTTATGATGTGCAGTAAGTCTCCATTCACACTTGTACAACTTCAAAGTTGCGCCGACTTTGGAATTCAACTTGAATACGACTTGGATACAGACCAGTGATAACGGACAACTGTCGCACAAAGGTTGCATTGTATAACATTCAGGTATGGCTTTCATGCGGGTTGAAGTAGAACTATAGGCAATAATATAGGTCAGTGATGGTGAACCTTGGCACCCCAAATGTTTTAGAACTACATTTCCCATGATGCTCATGCACTCTGCAGTGTAGGTAGGCATCATGGGAAATGTAGTTCCAAAACAACTGGGGTGCCAAGGTTCACCATCACTGATATAGGTTATAACCCCTGTAAGGTTTATTTTTGCCATTTATGTCCCAATGCAGAGATTTCCCTTCTCTTCTCGTCCTATAGCCAAAAAGGTAGAGGGAGGAAATACCTGAACATAAAGGGAGTTTCTTGGGCGCCCCCCCCCCCCCCCCCCCCCAAGTCACCAGAACTAGTGTCCCCATTGGAAGATTTCCCCTCTATTCCTTTTCTGGGAACAGCACAAAATGTGGGATTTTCTTTTACTTCCACTTTCAATGATAATAGTAACCAGGACAGATAGAGGGTAAATCTTCCTAACGGGGACACAGACAGCAATAAAACCTGACAGGGGTTCTAATCCCTCTCCACTCTATACAAAACTAAAATAAAAGTTTTGCCTTTAGTTAGAGCCCTTTCACACTGGGGCGGGGGGCAGCGTCGGCGGTAAAACGCCACTATTATTAGCGGCGTTTTACCATCGGTATGCGGCCGCTAGCGGGGCGGTTTTACCCCTCGCTAGCGGCCGAGAAAGGGTTAAATACCACCGCAAAGTGCCTCTGCAGAGGCGCTCCAGAGAGAGGCAGAATGGGGAGGCAGAATGCAGAGGCGCTTTGCCGGCGGTATAGCCGCGCCATCCCATTGATTTCAATGGGCAGGAGCGGTATACACACCGCTCCTTCACCGCTCCGAAGATGCTGCTGGCAGGACTTTTTTTACCGTCCTGCCAGCGCATCGCTCCAGTGTGAAAGCCCTCGGGGCTTTCACACTGGAATCAAAGCAGCGGCACTTTCGGGTCGGTTTGCAGGCGCTATTATTAGCGCAATAGCGCCTGCAAACCGCCCCAGTGTGAAAGGGCTCTTAGAGCTGCACGATTCTGGCTAAAATGAGAATCACAATTTTTTTGCTTAGAAGATAGATGACAATTCTCTCACGATTCTCGCGGCATAACATCACCTTTCACATTAAAACAAAAAAAAAACAAAAAAAATTGGGCTAACTTTACGTTTTTTTTTTATTCATTGAAATGTATTTTTTCCCCCAAAAAATTGCATTTGAAAGAGCGCTGGGCAAATGCAGTGTGACATAAAATATTGCAGCAATTGCCATTTTATTCCCTAGGGTCTCTGCTAAAATATATATAATGTTTGGGGGTTCCAAGTAATTCTCTAGCAAAAAATATTGATTTTAACTTAAGAAAGAAGTGTCAGAAAAAGATTTAGACTTTAAGTGGTTAAACTTCCTGCATTTACAGGTTGTTGAAAACTTGGCAGGCTGCCCTATTTATTTACACAGAAGTTCTATCCCTTTGATCTAAGAAGGAAGCTTAGTTACAATGTTTCAAGTTAAAGTCTTGGCAGGCTGCCTGGATGCTTTCATTTGACAGTTGAGTGGGCAGATAGTAGTCTCTCCACTTGTTATATGAAAGAATCAGCAAACTCTGCCGGAGAGTCAGGGGGGTGAAGATCACGATTTTTTAACGATTGAATTGTGCAGCTCTACCTTTAGTTATACTTTAACATTGAAGTCTATGGCCCTCAAGTTGCATGAAGGTCGGACCATAAGTAGTGCATGAACTACTTTGAAGTTGCTGCAACTGTAAGTGGTGCATTTATGAATGGTTATCATAGGAAAACCTGGGTTGTCCTAAGTTGCACGACAAGTTGCACAGTGTGAACGGAGCCTTAGTGACACTTTAACTACTAAAAGACCAGCCGTCGCAGTTGTACTGTGGCAAGTTGGCGCCGCTGCACGAATTTCTGTCATTGCACATCTGGCGTGTACACGGCGATCTGTGGGCACCCCCATTCGCTAGCAGGGGAGCCAACCAGCGGGTCTGGTGAACTTGATGTCCACCGGCCACCCACAATCGCTCCAGAGAGAGGCAGAATGGGGATCTGTCAAGGTAAACAAAGAGATCCCCGTTCTGTCAGGGGAGTAGAGTGAGATCTCTCTCTGTTCCTAGTGATTATGAACAGCGATCTCTCTCCTCCTCCAGTCAGCCCGGCCCCCATACAGTTAGAAACAACTCCCTAGGGAAAAAAACTTAACCCCTTCCCTGCCAGTGGCATTTATACAGTAATCAGTGGCTATTTTTAGCTCTGATTGCTGTGTAAAGATCAATGGTCCAAAAAAAAAAGTGTCGGATCTGTTTGCCGCAGTCCCGCTAAAAATCCCAGTTCACCGCCATTACTAGTAAAAATAAAAACAAAAATGCCATAAATCTATCCCCTATTTTGTAGACGCGATAACTTTTGCGCAAATCAATCAATAAATGCTTATTGCCATTTTCTTGCCAAAAATATGTAGAAGAATACATATTGGCCTAAACTGAGAAAGAAATTTGTTTTTTTACATTTATTTTTTTTGGCTATGTATTAGAGCAAAAAGTTAAATATTTTTTTCTTTTCAAAATTGTCTTATCGCTCTTATTATTTATTATATATAATTTTATTATTATTATTATATTATATTTTATTTTTTTTATTTCAGTTACTTATATAATTTATAAGTAATTTATAAGTCAATTTATGCAGCGCTTTACATATACATTGTACATTCACATCAGTCCCTACCCTCAAGGAGCTTACAATCTAAGGTCCCTAACACACATTCATACATACTAGGGCCAATTTAGACAGGATCCAATTAACCTACCAGCATGTCTTTGGAGTGTGGGAGGAAACCGGAGTACCCGGAGGAAACCCACACAGGCACAGGGAGAACATGCAAACTCCAAGCAGGTAGTGTCTTGGTTGGGATTCGAACCAGCGACCCTTCTTACTGGTAGGCGAAAGTGTTATCCACTACACCACTGTGCCGCCCCAATTATAATATACATACATACATACATATATATATATATATAATTTTATTTTTTATTTTTTTAGTAGAGACCCTAGAGAATAAAATGGCGGTTGTTGCAATATTCTATGTCACACTGTATTTGCGCAATACTAACCAATACTAACTAACCAGTAAAGTTAACCCAATTTTTTTGTATAATGTGAAAGATTTTACGCCGCAAGAATTCTCATTTTGGCCAGAATCCTGTAGCTCTACTGGGTATATGTATGTAAGGGTTTACATCCACTTTAATGTTATCATCAAGACAAAAGAACTGGCAAACAATAAAAGAAATAACAGATCTGTAAATAGATTGCTTAACTGAATTACAGAAGATAACCCTAATAATACTGGAAGTCTAGACAAGATTATCTTCTCTAAGAAGATTTGGTGTCCACAGATCCGCAATAGAACAGAATAGTTACTATATATAAATCAGCACACTGCAGAACAATGTGAGACTGTGAAGAATAACAAGACACTAGATCGGTGCCAGCTGGTGTTTTATCCACACTCCCAGAGCTGGTGTTTTATCCACACTCCCCCCAGCTGGTGTTTTATCCACACTCCCCCAGCTGTTATTCTATCGTTTCCTAACTGGGTAGGATTAGAAGGTCTCTGGATCCATCCCATATCTCTGTATGACTAGGCACAATATTAGGCCTGCCTGTGTCTGCTATGATCTCATTCTCTTATGAACAACGCCCAGTACAAGTCCGGGAGGTCAGACAACAAGCTTGAGCTGAAACTCCCATTCCCACCTGTGAAAACTCCCATCGTGCTTAGAAATAAATCTTCACTCCCTTCACAGTCACATGTATGACTTCACCTTGTCTGTACTCCTCTCTAGTCTGCTGAGAATTCTGACACTATTATTATTATTATTATTATTATTATTATTGTCGATGTTAACAATTATACACAAAAACAAAACAAAAAAAGAACAAACAATTTGAATAAACAGAATCTTAGAAATGGAAGGTGTGGCTGACTCACCAGCCTGGAAAACAAAGTGTCACAATCCACATTTTTTTTCCCTGGTTTAAAGGGAAAGGACCAATAAAAATGCAAGAACAACGTTTACATTTATTCCAGTTGGATTGCCTTGTTGTGTTATGAATCAGAGCGGATATGAAAGCTCATATAGAAGGAATGTATCCACAGCCAACAGATTGCAGTTATTAAAATTCTAGGAATAGTAAAAGCTCTGGTATAAGTTAACCACTTCAGCTCCGTCTCGTGTCCTGATTGGATAGATTGATGGCAGCGCAGCAATTGGCTCCCACTGCTGTCAATCAAATCCAATGATGCGGGGGGCGGAGCCAAGTCCTACCGTCTGTGTCAACAGACGCAGCAGCAGGAGTCGGGAGCGGGCCCGCCCCGGTTTCCCAAAGGAGAGCGCTTCTCCAACGGGGCATTCGAGAAGAGGGAGGAGCTACCAGAGCCACAGAGGGACCCCAGAAGAGAAGGATCGGGGCCACTCTGTGCAAAACCAACTGCACAGTGGAGGTAAGTATGACGCGTTTGTTTTTTTTTTGTTTTTTTAAAGGAACCTTTACAAGCCCTTTTAAAGCAGTTGTAAACTGCAGATTTATTTTTTGGTACCTGCAAGGTAATGTCATAATGCGCTCTCATCTTCACCCATCTCACTTCCAGGTCCGTGGACTCTGACTCTGCGACTATCTGGAACCATGTGACGTCACTCCCGAGCACATGCGCAGGAGCCGCCGTTCACGGCACAGGGCTCCGAACTTACAGCCCGGGTGGCCGCTGCTTCCGAGCGCATGCACTTGTGATGTCACTGGCTGCATATACAGTAAATATCTCCTAAACGGCACACATTTAGGAGATATTTACACTACCTACAGGTAAATATTAAAGAGAAAGTAATAAGAAAAATTAAAACTAAATAAAAAAAAAAAAAATTAGAAAAAAATATAAAAGCGCCCCCTGTTCCCACATGCTTGCACGCAGAAGCAAACGCGGCCCATTACGTCAGCAGCTTGGCTGCCTCCTCCTTCCCCCGCCGCCAGGCCAGTAGGAGAACGCAGCGGTACCTCACGCATGAGCTGTAGGGACCCAGCATGAAGCCATAATGCTTCACTACTGGGTACCCTTACCCGCATTGACAGCGGCAGCACCCAACAGCTGATGGAAACATCAACTGCAGTGCCGACATCGCTGGACTCCAGGGCAGGTAAGTGTCCTATTATTAAAAGTCAGCACCTGCAGTATGTGTATTTTTACAGCGGTGGGCGGACCTCCACCCAAGTATGTGTGCGCAACTTTAAAGCGTGACATGTTAGGTAGCCGTTTACTCGGCGTAACATCACCTTTCACATTTTACAAAATAAAAAATTGGGAATTGGGGTAAATATTGCATTTTATTTATTTTTTTTCTTGTAATTCATGAAAGTTTTTTTCCCCAAAAATTCCCAGAATTGGCTTGGGGGGGTAAGTGGTTAAACTTAAAAAAAGTCTGGAAAAAATGCTGGATAGAAAAAAATAAAAAATGCTGGTACTACCTTTTTGTAGTAGCGTTTTATTGGCATTTTTACAGTTCCTTTAAAAAAATACAATTTTGAAAACCGCTAGTGTGCATGGAGCCTAAGTCTTTTGTTCTTCAAAAGACCAAGCTGTCCTGCAGATGAGGCAGTTACAGGGTTTAGACAAAACAATTTAACCACTGACAGGGGTGCTTACAACGATCAACTTTTATGTAAAACCTTTATCCCAAAAAAAAAAATATGTTGTCGTAATTGCTTAAAAAGTTGTTAGCTGGAGTTTGGCTTCAATTTGTTAGTGTATCTAAATCTACTAATACATCTAACAATACCCACCCCCCCAGACTGACAATGCGGCTGTCCAAAGATTTCTCTGTTAGTCCTTCATCCTTTGGACACAGATCGAGGTAAAGGGCCAATCGCAGCTAATCACACGTAAACAAACTTGCCAGTTATCAGAGTTCCTTTCCTCAATGTGTGAGGAAAGGAGAGCCGATTAGCAGCAATGCTGACAGGACACATTTACACTGATTATCAGTGCCGCCTCACCAGTGCCGCCTCATCAGTGGAGAAGAAAAATTACTTATCTGCAAAATTTTATAACAGAAACAGGTTATATAAAATATATATATACATACATACATACACACACAAAAAAACACTTAAAAACAAAAAACAAAACAAAACAAAAAAAAGCTTTTGTAAAAGCTTATCAGCGGAGCCTCACCAGGGCCCCATCAGTGAAGAAGAAAAATTACTTATCTGTAAAATTCTATAACAAAAAACTAAGCAAAACGTTTTGTTCCCAAAATTTTTATTTTTTTAATTATTTTTTTATACTGTTTAGCAAAAAAAAAAAAGGGATGATAAAAAATCTTTTATGGGTACAGTTCTGCATGACCACCCAATCGTCATTCAAAGTACAACAGCACGGAAAGCTGAAAATTGGCAGGAGGTGAAAGTGCCCGGTACTGAAGTGGTTAATACCACTTAAAAAAAAAAAGTCTTATTTCTGTAATCTCTGTTGATATCTAGGGTAACAGTACCCAGCACTGCTCTCTCTCACAGGTGGCCATATAGAGACCCACGCATGCATTTTCTATAGTGTTCTCATACACATCAGTACACTGAAACCGAGCAATGTCATGCTGCAGGTGGGGGTGGGGTGGGGGTGGGATCTTTGGTTAGGGGAGGACATCAGATGAGAACTTAGTTAAAGGAGTACACCACATCTCCCAAATCCGTGACAGACGGAGTCATGTAACTCGGCCAACCGCCTGACTCCTTAAATAGCCTCAGCTGTGACAAAGAAGAGCTGGTCACACACCCTGCCATGCTGTCCAAACCTGTCTGCAGAAATTCACATTCACTGAACTAGAACAGCTATTTTCTGTAAGGACTATTATCTTCAACAACGAGGGACAATGAGAACCAAAACAACAACTTATGGGAATGTCATTGTCTGGTATAACTTGGTAAACATACTGAAATACTGAAATATACTGTAAATGGGCTCAATTCACTGTTAGTTAGAACTCAGGATATCTGCCACAATAATTCTTATTTTCAGCCGTATGACTCTTGTTTTCAACTCTCATTTGTGGAAAATAACAGTAATTAAGGAAAAATAATCATAATGGTGTAATGAATGAAGCCAGTCCCTTTCTTTAGGAAGGTTCAGGGCCGTCTTTAATTTTGATTGGCCCTGGGCAAACATTTTCTTGGGGCCCCCCCTCCATTCTGAGACATACAAAAAATAGCAGGTAGACTCAAAATCAGTTTACTGCAGCAGATCACGCAGCGATTGCAATTGTTTGCCAGAGGTTACAGCCTATCATTACTGCTCAATGGCTGGTTTCTAGAGGTTACAACACATAATTTCTGCTTGCCGTTTGGTTGCTAGAGGTTAATGTACATTATTAGCGCTCACTAATTGGTTGCTAGGGGTTACAGCACATCATTAGCACTTACTGATTGGTTGCTAGAGATTAAAGCAGATCACTACTGTTTGCTGATTGGTTGCTAGAGGTTCATGCACATCATTACCTCTCACTGAGCAGTGGAGCAATCCCAAATAATTGAGCAAGTAAAGGGGCACATTAATACACATACTACAGGAGAGGTTCAGAGACTGCGGACATACTACAGGAGACAATCAGAGACTGCAGACATACTGCAGGAGACAATCAGAGACTGCGGACATACTGCAGGAGATTACCAGAGACTGCGGACATACTGCAGGAGACAATCAGAGACTGCGGACATACTGCAGGAGATTACCAGAGACTGCGGACATACTGCAGGAGACAATCAGAAACTGCGGACATACTACAGGAGACAATCAGAGACTGCGGACATACAGCAGTAGATTACCAGAGACTGCGGACATACTGCAGGAGATTACCAGAGACTGCGGACATACTGCAGGAGACAATCAGAGACTGCGGACATACTGCAGGAGATTACCAGAGACTGCGGACATACTGCAGGAGACAATCAGAGACTGCAGACATACTGCAGGAGACAATCAGAGACTGCGGACATACTGCAGGAGACAATCAGAGACTGCGGACATACTGCAGGAGACAATCAGAGACTGCGGACATACTGCAGGAGACAATCAGAGACTGCGGACATACTGCAGGAGACAATCAGAGACTGCGGACATACTGCAGGAGACAATCAGAGACTGCGGACATACTGCAGGAGACAATCAGAGACTGCGGACATACTGCAGGAGACAATCAGAGACTGCGGACATACTGCAGGAGATTACCAGAGACTGCGGACATACTGCAGGAGACAATCAGAGACTGCGGACATACTACAGGAGACAACCAGAGACTGCGGACATACTGCAGGAGACAATCAGAGACTGCGGACATACTGCAGGAGACAATCAGAGACTGCGGACATACTGCAGGAGATTACCAGAGACTGCGGACATACTGCAGGAGACAATCAGAGACTGCGGACATACTGCAGGAGACAATCAGAGACTGCGGACATACTGCAGGAGATTACCAGAGACTGCGGACATACTGCAGGAGACAATCAGAGACTGCGGACATACTGCAGGAGATTACCAGAGACTGCGGACATACTGCAGGAGACAATCAGAGACTGCGGACATACTGCAGGAGACAATCAGAGACTGCGGACATACTGCAGGAGACAATCAGAGACTGCAGACATTATACAGGGGATGGTCAGAGGACTTTCAGCAATGCACAGCTTTACAGTTAAATAACAGCTCAAGGTTTAAACAGTCAGGCATTCTATGGTTGTAAGGACATACCTGGCCAGCAAAAATCACTACATACATTCAGGACTGTGGGCGGGGCTTCCACTCTCTGCTGTCACTAAAGCACCTGGGAGCTCCACTGATGCTTTGTTGGGGGGCCCGCACTACCCGTGAATTGGGGCCCCGATGACAGCTTTGCAGAGCGCACAGAGGATACGGGAGGATGTATTCCGCGCTAGCCAGCTGAGAGGGGCGGGGCTTGGAGCTCCACTGACGCTCTGACCCCGCCCACGTGCAGCCTGTGTACTGGGAATAGAGCGCCTGTAGTGAGAGCCAGTGATCGGAGTGGGAGTGTCATTGAAGCTCCCGGCCAGTATAGAGGGGGCGGGGCCGGAAGTTCCACTGACACTCGCACTCCGATCACTGGCTCTCACTACAAACGCTCTTTTCCCAGTACACAGGCTGCACGTGGGCGGCGTCAGAGCGTCAGTGGAGCTCCCGGCCCCGCCCCCTCTCAGCTGGCTAGCGCGGAATAGATCCTCCCGTGTCCTCTGTGTCATCTGTCATCGGGGCCCCAAGTCACGGCTAGCGCGGGCCCCCCAACAAAGATTGGGCCCAGGGCAAGTGCCCCGTTTGCCCTGCGCTAAAGACGGCCCTGGGAAGGTTACACTTTACACTGAAGTTATGAAATAAATGAAAGTGAGAACTGTACAAATAGTTTACTTTCTCTTCTAGTCCTTAAAGCGATTGTTATTTAAAAAAAAAAAAAAAATTAACCCTTACAAACATATACTTACCTCCACTGTGTAGCTCGTTTTGCACAGAGTGGCCCTTAACCTCGTCTTCTGGGGTCCCCCAGCAGCTCTCGGGGCTCCTCCCCACATCAGATAACCCCTTCGGGGTTACCTTGCGGGCGCGCTCCCGAGTCCAGCATTTGCGTCCATAGCCGCCGAATGCATAACTAGGCGCCCCCCCCCCCGCATGATTGGATTTGATTGACAGCAGCGGGAGCCAATGGCTGCTATCAATCTATCCAATCAGGAGCGGAGAACCCCGGGCAGAGAAAGAGCGCGTCCCAGTCAGGTCAGGTTCCAGGGCTCAGGTAAGTAAAACGGGGGGGCTGGTCACTGCTAGGTGTTTTTTTTACCTTAATGCATTAAACCCCTTTAACCACTTGTCTTCCAAAAGGTCATCCCCCCCCCCCCCTCATGACCAGGGCATTTTTTTTGCACATATAAAAGTGGTTGGTATTTGATCACCACTGGATATGTATATCTATCTATCTATCTATCTATCTATCTATCTATCTATCTATCTATCTATCTATCTATCTATCTATCTATCTATCTATCTATCCACACACACACCATACATTTTGAAAAAAAATTATAAAAGAATTATAATAATTTCTTTCTGCTGCAAAGCACGTGCAATAAAAAAAAAAAAAAATATCTTTATAAATTTAGGCCAAAATGTATTCTGCTACATATCTTTGTTAAGAAAACAAAATCCCAATAAGTATAATATTGGTTTGTGTGAAAGCTATAGTGTCTACAAATGATGGGATATATGCAGCTATACTGTAATGGCGGTGATCAGCGACTTATAGTGGGACTGTGATAATGTGGCGGACAATCTGACACTGATACCAGCTAAGAGGGTTACGAAGGCCGGCCATACTTGGTTTAATTCAGCAGAAGCCAGCTGAGATTCAAAGCGTTTAGGCTGCTTTCACAGACCACCAACTGCAGACGTGGCTGTGTTGGTGGTAAAGCGCCTCTTGTTTTATCGATGCTTTACCATCATTTTAGCTGCGTTTTTCGCCCGCTAGCGGAGCACTTTTAACCCCCACTGGCAGCCGAAGAAAGGGTTAAAATCGCCCTTGTTGCGACATTTCCTAAAGGCTTTTCAGGTGCTTCGGAAGCGCTGCCCATTCGTTCCAATGGGCAGGGCGGTGTAGGATCGTTCTATACACTGCCCAGAAGATGCCGCTTGCAGGATTTTTTTCCCCGTCCCGCAAGTGCACTGCTCCAGTATGAAAAGCACTCGGGGCTCTCACATTGGGGAGGCAGAAGAGACAGTTTTCAGGCGCTTTACAGGCGCTATTTTTAGCACTAAAATGCCTTTAAACTGCCTCCGTGTGAAAGGGGTCTAATGGGCAGGCTGAGTGTTCCAAGTGCCGAGTAAACAACCAGCCTGCCAGATTAGCAGATTAGCTAGCAGCCACTAGTGATCAAGGTTTGGGTGCTGCAGAAACAACCAGCTGGATACTGGTTCAAGTCACAACGTAGAGATTGGCCGACACACCCAGGATCGGCACAAGGTGGCGTCCAAACAGGTAGTTTATTGCATGATCACAACACAAGAAAGGTGCAACGTTTCGGAGTCACGCAGGATCCCTTCGTCAGGCATGCGATGACGACGAAACGTTGCACCTTTCTTGTGTTGTGATCATGCAATAAACTACCCGTTTGGACGCCACCTTGTGCCGATCCTGGGTGTGCTGGCAAATCTCTACGTAATTTTAAACCATGAACACCACGTATGGACAGCCTGACATCACTAGTGACACCAATACAGTGATAATACTGTACTAATGACACTGTACTAATGACACTGGAAAGGAAGAGAAAAATGAATATCTGCTGAATATCTGAGAATCATCAGGACCACATCTCTTGATTGAAAATCGCATACCAAAGAACCAAGACATGTGCATTTTTAGATGTTTCTATTAACATTTTTATATATATTTTTTTTTTAAATATTATGTGTTTTGGCACCCTAAAAATCCCATAACTTGGTTCTTTGTTATGTAAACTGAAAAAGGAAGGAGGTTAACTGTGTGTCTAATAATGTGCGATGTGTGCTGATTTTTTTTCTTTCTGACCTGCCTGTTTTTTCTCCCTGCGTTTCAGTTCCCTGTACACAGAGGTCTGTGGGTTTGTAAACACAGAACTGCGTGTAAGACTGGACACAGTCAATCAGCTGATTTCAGGCAAAATCATTGGCTGAAATCTGTTGCCACACTCATGCTGTGTCCAATCACATGCGTGCGTCCCGAGGAAAGGCTTGATGTACATGTATGTGATTGTGCCTGTATCTGCCGTCCACTTGCAATATATCTAGGTGGTTAAAGAGAATCTTCAGTAAAAAAAAAAAAAAAAAAAAAAAAACCCACACATTAAAAGTCAGCAGCTACAAATACTAGATAGCGTAAGGGAGGGTTATAGCCCCTGTCGTTTTTGTTTTTTTTTGCCATGTGTGTTGCACTGTAGAGATTTCCCTTCACTTCCTGTCCCATAGCCAAAACAGGAAGTGAGGGGAAATCCCTGCAAAGCGAGGTTGTCACCAGAACTATTGTCCTCACTGGGAGATTTCCCCCCTCTATTGCTCTTCTGAAGGAAACCCAAAACTATATATTTTTCTAACTGTCGATGATAAGAGTAAACATGACAAATAGAGAGGGTGAATCGGGGGCAGAGACAGCAATAAAACCTGACAGGGGTTCTAATCCCTCTTCCACTATCCAAAACTGAAAACGTTTTGCCTTTAGTTCTACTTTACAAGCAATAAAAATCTAAATCCTGAACTTAGAACGATATTCGAATGTTCTGAGAATTCCTGTATGAATTTTCATTTGAAATTCCACCAATATATACTCAGATTTAATGGATGAAACAAAAAAACTAGCAACTGACAGGGTGACCACACCGCATCCCTAATCATTGAATACAGACACCAAAGGAGGAGAGGACAATGGGGGAGCTTCTCAGGTTCTACTGATAAGAATACATCATGTAAACACAGATACTTATCTGCAGAACCTGGAGAGCCCCATTGTCCTCCTCTCTCCTCCAGTAATCCTCAATGTCTCCCAATCCTTTGAAATAAGATCAGATAAAAAGCCAGGTAATGGGCCACAGAATTCAAACACAGGTAATGACCACCCCCCTTTAAACTCACTATACCACCTCCTCCCCAGGACAGAAATCAGCTATTTCATCCTAAGAAAAGCAACGTTTGTATTGGTGTATTGATTGAATAAACGCCAAATATTCCTTATGAGTTTGATCTTTCAACTTGACATTTGCAAGACCCTCTCTGAATATACTGAATTCCCAAGATGGATCACTTTTTATTTGCAAAATTTGCCAGCATTTTCCAGTTGTAGATCATCAGTCTATATACATAATATGCAATACAGAGACAAGAGAGTAGAAGATGAAGAACACTGAGAATTACATTGTATTCCATTATTAGATAACGACACAATACTGTACAGTGTACTTCTATATCTACCAGCATGGCTAGCAGGAACCCACAGTATCCTGTCCCTTAATGTCCCATCAGAGCCATTGTCAACCATCCCTCAATGTCCCACCTGAGCCATTGCATCCTGTCCCTCAATGTCCTACCAGGTCCATCATCTCCTGTCCCTCATAGCAGGTCCATCGTCTCCTGTCCCTCAATGTCCTACCAGGTCCATCGTCTCCTGTCTCTCACAGCAGGTCCATCGTCTCCTGTCCCTCAATGTCCTAGCATATACATCGTCTCCTGTCCCTCAATGTCCTAGCATATACATCGCCTCCTGTCCTTCCAGATCGATGGTCTCCTGTCCCTCAATATCCTACCAGGTCCATCGTCTCCTGTCCCCAAATGTCCTACCAGGTCCATCGTCTCCTGTTCCTCAATGTCCTACCAGGTCCATCGTCTCCTGTCCCTCATAGCAGGTCCATCGTCTCCTGTCCCTCAATGTCCTACCAGGTCCATCGTCTCCTGTCCCTCAATGTCCTACCAGGTCCATCGTCTCCTGTTCCTCAATGTCCTACCAGGTCCATCGTCTCCTGTCCCTCATAGCAGGTCCATCGTCTCCTGTCCCTCAATGTCCTACCAGGTCCATCGTCTCCTGTCCCTCAATGTCCAACCAGATCCATCGTCTCCTGTCCCTCAATGTCCTACCAGGTCCATGGTCTCCTGTCCCTCAATGTCCTACCAGGTCCATCGTCTCCTGTCCCTCAATGTCCTACCAGGTCCATCGTCTCCTGTCCCTCAATGTCCTACCAGGTCCATCGTCTCCTGTCCCTCAATGTCCTACCAGGTCCATCGTCTCCTGTCCCTCAATGTCCTACCAGGTCCATCGTCTCCTGTCCCTCAATGTCCTACCAGGTCCATCGTCTCCTGTCCCTCAATGTCCTACCAGGTCCATCGTCTCCTGTCCCTCAATGTCCTACCAGGTCCATCGTCTCCTGTCCCTCAATGTCCTACCAGGTCCATCGTCTCCTGTCCCTCAATGTCCTACCAGGTCCATCGTCTCCTGTCCCTCAATGTCCTACCAGGTCCATCGTCCCCTGTCCCTCAATGTCCTACCAGGTCCATCGTCTCCTGTCCCTCAATGTCCTACCAGGTCCATCGTCTCCTGTCCCTCAATGTCCTACCAGGTCCATCGTCTCCTGTCCCTCAATGTCCTACCAGGTCCATCGTCTCCTGTCCCTCAATGTCCTACCAGGTCCATCGTCTCCTGTCCCTCAATGTCCTACCAGGTCCATCTTCTCCTGTCCCTCAAATGTCCCAATGAAGACACTTGTCACCTGTTGCTCAAAGTCCCTCCAGAACCATTGAAGTCCCACCAGGAGCCCTGTATTCACTCCCTCCCCCCCCCTAGTCCCTGTCAGAGTAGGTGACAGTCCCGGAGAAGTCCCACCATCCAGTCCCGCACTCACCCTGAGCCCCCAGTACCAGGCAGACAGTGAGGAAAGCAGTGAGAAGTGTGGCCCCCGGCATGTCGCAGGCTGTGGCCCCTGGCTCTCCGGAGAAGGGTTCTCGCTGTTCCGGGCAGTCCTCACACCAGACACAGATTGCAGTTTACGGGCACGTGACGGCCGAGCTCCGCCAATCAGCGCCGGTTGTGAGGCAGAGACACCGGTTCGGGTCTGGATGCGGAGAGGTGGGAGGGGCCGGGGAGCGGAGAGGGGCGGGGCCGGCGGGCGGGATTGTTGTGTCTGCAGACAGCGGAGTGACAGACAACGTGCGCCGATCCCGACAAATAGAGATTTTCTTCTATGGGTCATATTTCATCAGCTCTGCGATTTTTGTTTTTTTTTTATAATGTAAACGAAAAAGATATTAAAAAAAAACAATAATTTTTACTTTCTGCTATAAAACATCCAATAAAAAAAAAAAAAAAGTAATTTCTTCATCATTTTAGGTCAATATGTTTTCTGCTACATATCTTTGGTAAAAAAAAAATCCCGATAATTGTAAATTGATTGGTTTATGGGAACATTATAGTGTCTACAAAGTATGGGATATATCATTGAATTTTTTTTTATTTATATATACTAGTTACAGTGATCAGCGATTATAGCGAGACGGTGATATTATAGCGGCAATTCTGACACATTGGGGGTTATTTACTAAAGGCAAAGCCACTTTGCACTACAAGTGCACTTAGAAGTGCAGTCGCTGTAGATCCGAGGGGGACATGCAAGGAAAATAAAAAACAGCATTTTAGCTTCTGCATGATTGGATGATAAAGTCAGCAGAGCTTCCCCTCATTTCAGGTCTACCCCTAAGATCTGCAGCGACTGCATTTCCAAGTGTACTTGTAGTGCAAAGTGGATTTGCTTTTAGTAAATAAACCCCTAAGGCTCGGTTCACACTGCAGCGATGCGGGAACCCTGCGAATCCACTGCGGGTTCCCACATCGCATGTCCCCTGGCGGCAGTTTACACTGCTCTATGCGAACTACACAGAGATTGCATGTGATTTGTACTGCAGTGCGGTGCGATTTACATGCGATGTCGGACATAGCACCACTGGGAACTGGCCCCAACTGCCACTTTTTGGGGACCAGTGGCACTAATACAGGGATCAAGCTGCAAGCTGGTGGTAAGTAGACTTTGGCTTTTTTCTGGGCATTCCCCAGACACTTGTTGTTAATACAGTAATCAGCAGTGGCGGCCCGTAATGCAGGGGCACCCCCCCCCCTTATCCATGCATCCAGCTCCCTAGTCTACATGCAGGGCGCCAGATGCATGGATTACATGTGTTTTTTTTTTGTTTGTTTTTTGAAGCACGTGATTAGAGCCTGAGGTTCTAATTGGCTTCAAAAAAGGGTGGGGTCAGGGGGCGCAGTGCGCCCACTCAGTTGTGTGACAATAGCAAATTGATTGTCCTCCCGGCAAATCAGGAAGCGGGTCATGAGACCGGTTTCCCGATTGACCAAAAGGAGAAGCGATCCTATTTGCCTAGGAGAAGGAAGGAGGAGACGGACGGCCGCTGTGATGCCGAGGAGGAGACGCAGGAGGATTTGCTAAAATTATGCAGTGTCACCGTACTAATAACACTGGCTGGAAAGGGGGTTTGATGTTCACATTTTATCTTCTTCAGGTCTGCCCCATAGCAGTTTTACCCCTACAGGGCAGCGCCTGTGCACCGAATCACGTAAATATATATATACATATTACATGATTTGGCCCTTCTAGGTAGGGCACACATGAACGTTTGCAAACCGCCAAGTCACTCCCACTGCGATCACACATATCGGGAGCCCAGCAGCGGGTGTTGCTGACTCGATGTCACCGTTTGTTCAGTACACAGGCAGAATGGCCATCTGTCAGTAGGGAAGGCATGGATCCAGTAGTAAAAGCACCTCCCCCACAGTACACAAAATCATTGTTTAGGCACACATTTTACCCCTTTGATTGCCACTGATGTTAACCCCTTCCCTGACAGTGTCATTAGTACAGTGGCAGTGCATAGTTTTAGCACTGATCATTGTATTAGTGTCACTGGTCCCCAAAAAGTGTCAGTTGGTGTCTGATTTGTCCGTCACAATATCGCAGTCCTGCTATAAGTCCCTGATCACTACCATTACTAGTAAAAAATAAATACATAAATTAAAAAAAATAAATAAAACTTTGGCGGCACAGTGGTGTAAAGGTTAGCACTTTATCCTAGCAGTAAAAAGGGTCGCTGGGTCAAATCCCAACCAAATCCCAACCTGTGCCTGCGTGGGTTTCCTCCCACACTCTGGTAGGGTAATTGGCTCCTGTCTAAATTGCCCCTAGTACCCTGTTTCCCCGAAAATAAGACCTAGCGTGATTGTCGGTGATGGCTGCAATATAAGCCCTACCCCCCAAATAAGCCCTACCCTGTTTCCCCGAAAATAAGCCCTACCCTAAAAATAAGACCTACAAGGACTTTACCTAGGGCTTATTTGGGGGGTAGGGCTTATATTGCAGCCATCACAGACAATCACGCTAGGTATTATTTTCGGGGAAACAGGGTATGTGTATGAATGTGTGTTAGGGGACATTAGATTGTAAGCTCCTTGAGGGTAGGGACTGATGTGAATGTACAATATATATGTAAAGCGCTGCGTAAATTGATGGCTCTATATAAGTACCTGAAATAAATAAATAAAAATATCTCATCATTTGTAGACGCTATAACTTTTGTGCAAAATAATCAATATACGCTTATTGAAATTAGCTATACGTCGGCTCGCGGGATCAGGATAGCAGGCACGCGCGCGCCCGCTGCACAGCGGGGGTGGCGAGGCTCATGGGGCCGATGACTGCCGGCCATGAGCGATCGCGAGCACGAGAGACAGAACAGGGATGAGTGTGTATAGACAGTGACACACACTTCCCTGTTCTGTTCTGAGAGGAGTGACAGATTGTGTGTTCCTATTAGCTAGGAATCACGATCCGTCACTTCCTCTAGTCAGTCTCCTCCCCCTTCATTTAGAAACACACACAGGGAACACAGTTAACCTCTTGATCGCCCCCTAGTGTTAACCCCTTCCCTGCCAGTGACATTTTTACAGTAATCAGTGCATTTTTATAGCACTGATCACTGTATAAATGTCAATGGTCCCAAAAATGTGTCTAAAGTATCCGATGTGTCCATCATAATGTCGCAGATCACCGCCATTACTAGTAAAAAAAATAAATAAATAAAAATGCTATAAATCTATCCCCTATTTTGTAGACGCTATAACTTTTGCGCAAACCAATAAATATATACTTATTGTAGAAGAATACATATTGGCACACACGAACGTTTGCAAACCGCCGGCTCACTCACACTGCGATCACACACAGCGGGAGCCCAGCACAAACCAATCAATAAACGCTTACTGTGTTTTTTTTTTACCAAAAATATGTAGAAGTATACATATCGGCCTAAACTGAAGAAAAAAAAATGTTTTTTTATATATTTTTTGGGGATATTTATTATAGCAAAAAGTAAAAAAATAATGCGTTTTTTTTTTAAATTGTCGCTATTTTTTTGTTTATAGCGCAAAAAATAAAAACCACAGAGATGATCAAATACCACCAAAAGAAAGCTCTATTTTTGGGAAAAAAAGGACGTCAATTTTGTTTGGGAGCAACGTCGCACGACCGCGCAATTGTTAGTTAAAGCGACGCAGTGCCGAATCGCAAAAAAATAGCCCTGTCATTCAGCAGCCAAATCTTCCGGGGCTGAAGTCGTTAAATAAAGAATAATAAACTTTTTTTTTTTTTTTTCTGTTCTCTAGACCTAATCCACTATTTAACCCATACAGTGTGGATCATTTTCCAATTCAAGGCAGCGCTTAATACTTTCCCTGGAGTTCAGCTTTAAAGCACACTTCTCAATAGATGAGCCAACCATGGCTTACCATCTGCTATGGAACTACAAGTCTCAGCAGTGCTACATAACAGGTTGTAATAGATCTGCTGCTTCCAAATACTGGTCACACCGCCCGTCCCTATTACATCATAGTCTGTAACTGGGCTAGACAGTACTGCTTTGTAGTAGGAGGTGGGAGGATGGCTCCAGGCATTGGAATTGCACCTGGTGTTCGGGAAATTACAAAATGCTGCTAGAAGGATGTACAGAAGGCAGTTGGGAGGTTCACTATTCTGTCTTCGTATCTTTGAGCTAATATTTTAGTGTTGAGTCGGTAGGTGCGGAAATGGTTGGGGGTTTATTAAACACTTTACATCTGCTAGTCCATATTAACCACTTGCTTACTGGGCACTTAAACCCCCCTCCTATCCAGACCAATTTTTAGCTTTCAGCGCTAACGCATTTTGAATGACAATTGCGCGGTCATACAGCGCTGTACCCAAATGAAATTTTTATCATTTTTTTCCCACAAATAGAGCTTTCTTTTGGTGGTATTTGATCACCTCTGCGGTTTTTACTTTTTGTTAAAAAAATGTAAAAACCTGAATTTTTTTTTTTTTTTTTTAATTTTTTTTTTATATTTTGTTATAAAAAAATTTTAACGGGTAATTTTTCTCCTTCATTGATGTACGTTGATGAGGCGGCAGTGATGGGCACTGATAGGTGGCAGTGATGGGCACTGATGGGTGGCAGTGATGGGCACTGATGGGTGGCAGTGATGGGCAGCACTGACAGGTGGCACTGATTGGCACTACAGGTGGGCATTGGTAGGTGGCACTTGTGAGCATTGATAGGTGGCACTTGTTGGCATTGATAGGTGGCACTGTGGGCACTGTTAGGTGGCACTGTGGGCACTGTTAGGTGGCACTGTGGGCACTGTTAGGTGGCACTGTTAGGTGGCACTTTTGGGTGGCACTGATGAGAATGTTTTGTGCTTCCACTTTGGGACCGATGTCCCTGGCATCTGAGCCGGTGATCGGCTTTTTTCTCTACTCGCGCTGTCAGCGCGAGTAAAAAAAAAAACGATTACCGATCTTCCTGTTTACATCATGTGATCAGCTGTCATTGGCTGACAGCTGATCACATGGTAAGGGGCCGGGACCGGCCCCTTACTCAGATCGGTGATCAGCCGAGTCTCAGTGACTCGGTGATCACACCGCGCCCGGCGCGCGCCCTGCAGGGCGCGCGCAGGGAGCGTGCACAGGGGAGGCCGTCATATGACGGCCTCCCGGGAATGTAGGTCCGCGCTGTGGCCGTCATTCGGCCATAGCGCGGATGTCAAGTGGTTAAAGTATATCTAAACCCCAAAAAACAAAAATGTATGATATTGCAGCTTGCTAGTCCTAAAGCTGGCCATGAAGAGATCAAAATTTAGCCTGTCCCTGCTGAACCGACTGAATTTCACTCCATATATGGCCAGCCAATGGCTTATTTCCTCTATTTCTACTTTTGATCCTGCCTTTAACCATAGGCGTGCGCACAGGGTGTGCCAGGTGTGCCTGGGCACACCCTAATCACCCCATGTGCATTAGCATTATCCAGGGGTGGGTGGTTGAGGGTGCCATTGACCAGTGTAAATGCCCTCATTATATTAAAGGCTAGGTTCAACAGCAGGAACACGTTACACCCGTATTTAGGGCGTAACGTAATATGCTCCCTATCAACTGTCTCCCACCACCAGAGCCTCCTTTCTGTGACAGCAGGTGGCGTTCATGTGTGTTTGAGAGTTGGGGTGCACACCCTAATGCAATAGGCTGTGCACACCTATGCCTTTAACTCAATTCCAGTCCTAGGGTGACCACACTCAGTCACTATACTGTATGGAGGAGCACTGTTGTCACTCTAGGACAGGGCCGCAGAATACCTCCTGCTACCCTCATCTGCTTTACATAGGTAGGAGGGGATTGGCATTTCACAGAAACTTGAAAGGTAGATAATATTGTTTTAGGGCCAGTTCACACCACATGCAGTCCAGTGCGTTTTTTTTCTGCATCAAAAACGCATGCAAAGTGGGTTATATGGTTTTTAATGGCAAAGTTTACACCAGTGCTTGCAGTTCCAGTGCGTTCTAGTTCCAGAAAAAAAAAAGAACATGCTGCATTTTTCCTTCACTGGAACGCTGTAAAAAAGCATCAAAAACGCACTGGAACGCACCAGAACGCACCTAAACGTACATCTCTCTACATACATGTGGGACACACATGTTCTTATTTAAAGTTAAGAAAAAAGAGGAGGAAAAAATGCACTGGACTGCATCAAAAACGCACCTAAAACACGCATGCAGAAAAGCACCTGGAAAGCATCCGGACTGCGTATCTATGGTGTGAACTGGCCCTTAAATTTCATTTACATAGGTGAGAGGCTGAGCTGGGTGCCAGTCTAAGCGTGTGGGTGGATCCTGCCCCCAGTGTCGCGGACTTGCCCGAGCCTGGACCTGCTTTGAGACGTCAGCAATGTCAGAAACCATGAATCAGACCAGACAGAAGTACAGTTAATCACTCTTGTTTAATAATAATAAAAAGGTAAACAGAGTAAGTGTAGTCAATACATAGCCAGAGTTCAGTAACCAGATCAGCTAGTCAGCCAATGCCAATGTCAAAGAGCCAGAGATCAAGGTAGAAGTACAGCAAGCAGGATCAGGAGCCAGAAGGGACGTCAGCCAAGCAAGTCTTCAACAGGAACGCAGGAGAAAGTCTCTGAGATGTGACCAAAGGCGAAGGCAGAGATGAAGTGAGCTGGACGGCTTTAAGTAGCCAGGACTGACGAGCAAATCATCAACAGCTGAGTCACTCTGGAGAGAAAGGAGCTGGCAATTAGCTGACAGCTGAGCGGCCAGCTCAGAGAAGGAAGGGCTGAGCCCAGCCCTGACAAGCAGACAGCGGACTTCAGCCCGCTGTCTGCTGAAAACGGGTCACAGGAGTGCAAAATGAACTGCATGCCTGTGATCCAAAGGAGGAGTACAACCAAACAAGCCTTGGCTGTACTTCTCCATAAAGATAAGCATAGACAGATCGATATTTGGCCAGTTGGTTAGGAACCGGCCGAATTTCAACCCATCTATAGGCAGGCTGGTTGGAGATTCAGCCTGCATAGCCCCCAACTGTTCTTGATTACGAGGGACTGTCCCTGATTTGGAACAAAGTCCCTCTATCCCTCTTTCCTCTTCATTTGTCCCTCATTTTGGTTTGATCTAATCATTTTTTTGTATAATTCTCCTTTAAGGGGGGCGTGACAGGGGGTGTGTCCTATGCCTACATATTTTTGCTAATAGGTGTCCCTCGTTCCCATCTCAAAAAGTTGGGAGGTATGAGCCTGTCTAGTTTTTTTCTGCTTAGTCACTGCCGGCGGCTATGGCCATCGGCAGTAATCATCGTATTCTGTTGGAGGGGAAGGCTCCCCTCCGGCAGAACACAGTAGTGCTGCGGGAGGGATTCCCCCATCAACACTGACTGTATTGATGGGGGAATGTGTAAGGCAGGCCATAACGTATAGCCTGGCTTACAAATACACTAGATTTATATCGGGATCAACAGGTTTTTTTCTCTGCTTGCTCTTAGTTCTTAGTCTAAAAAAAAGAAAGCTAATGCAGCTATCACATCTAAGGACTGGTAAGCTGCATTTTATTACAATATTGTTCTTGGGTTTAGATACAATTTCGACTAGCAGATTTAAAAGGTTAGTTTATTTTTTTAAGGAAAAAATTTAAAGATGAACCCCAAATATCTTGGCCACCCATCAGCGGCTTCTATGATGCCATGTGATGCTAGTCAGGGCTGTCTTTTAGCATGGGCACGCTGGGCAGTTGCCCGGGGGCCCCACTTGCCTGGGGGGGGCCCACCTTCCCAGCGACCCCAGCCAAGCATCATTCAGATGTCACAACGTTTGCTGCCGCATTGTGCCAGTGCTGTGCGTTGCGGCTCCCTCACAGAGACAGAGAGCCGCGCGATCAGTCCCGATATCAGTCAGCGACTCAGCAGCGGGCAGTGTGCAGTGTGAGTCAGTTGTCACCGTGAAGAACGGAGCCGATGCTTTCTGTGTAGTTCCGGCTCTTCATAGGCAGAGTGATATGAAATGCACTTCGCCTGTGACAGATACAGGAAGCATCGGCTCTGCTCTCTACTGCAGCCGCATGCTGCAGTTTCCCGACGCACTTCCGCGTCTCAGAGGAGCCAGGCAGCAGTACCCACGCCAGCATTAATACCCACCAGCATTGGCAGTACCTACGCCAACATTAATACCCACCAGCACCGGTAGTACCTACGCCAGCATTAATACCCACCAGCACCAGCAGTACCCACGCCAGCATTAATACCCACCAGCACCAGCAGTACCCACGCCAGCATTAATACCCACCAGCACCGGCAGTACCCACGCCAGCATTAATACCCACCAGCATTGGCAGTACCCACGCCAGCATTAATACTCACCAGCACCAGCAGTACCCACGCCAGCATTAATACCCACCAGCACCAGCAGTACCCACGCCAGCATTAATACCCACCAGCACCAGCAGTACCCATGCCAGCATTAATACCCACCAGCACCAGCAGTACCCATGCCAGCATTAATACCCACCAGCACCGGCAGTACCCACGCCAGCATTAATACCCACCAGCACCAGCAGTACCCACGCCAGCATTAATACCCACCAGCACCAGCAGTACCCATGCCAGCATTAATACCCACCAGCACCGGCAGTACCCACACCAGCATTAATACCCACCAGCACCAGCAGTACCCACGGCAGCATTAATACCCACCAGCACCAGCAGTACCCATGCCAGCATTAATACCCACCAGCACCGGCAGTACCCACGCCAGCATTAATACCCACCAGCACCGGCAGTACCCACGCCAGCATTAATACTCACCAGCACCGGCATTACCAACGCCAGCATTAATACCCACCAGCACTGGCAGTACCCACGCCAGCATTAATACCCAACAGCACCAGAGTGTGTACATTTATATATATTTATTTAGTTTTTTTTAGTTGTATGATTTAGTGGTGAAAGTTATTAGTGCCTGGGCCCCCCCAAGTTTTGACTGTAATATCTTATGTGTCCCCCTTATATATCAATCTTAGAGTTGCCACTAGTTCGAGGAAGTGTAAGAAAGGCGAGGAAAAAGAAACTTTATTACGTGTTGATGAAAATAACCTTTAGAGCAGAAATGAAACGTAATGTTTTGAGTGGAGCACAGAAGAGGAAAAAGGCTGCAGAGGAGAAAGAGAAAATGTGCAAACTTTGCGCGATCGTGCGTGATTGTGTAGACAGGGCCCCAGTGCATTGTATTGCCCGGGGGCCTATATTGCTCTTAAGATGGCACTGATGCTGGTAAAGCAGTCTGTACACCCTACACCACAATGCGCAACCTTGGAATGAGTATACATTATAATGCTCACAATGGCAAGCGCTCTTTGGCCAGCATGACCACACTGACCAATTAGAAGCACTTATTCTGGCGCCCCTTGCTAGAAGATGCACTTCTCATTGGTCAGCAGCACGGTCACTTGGTCACTCTGACCTATCGGCTCTTGCCATTGCAAGCATTATGATAAATATAGTAGTAATAAAGTAACTAAATATACAAATATATACAAGTAAAATATGCAAGGCAGGGGAAAACTGGAGGAGCTGATGGGAAGAAGGGAAACAAGACTGAGAAATGAAACAAGGCAACAAGGTGCTGGATACAGAGCAGGATCAACGGTTAATGGCAACAGAGTCAGGCAGAAACAAGGCAAACAGGGTACAAGGCAGGAGCAGCCAAAACACTGACACAATGAGCAATAGCAGAAGTGGAACTTAGGTACACTCCCAGCAGGTGTGACCAGGTAGAGTTGATTGCTGGAATCTGCTGACTGCTGGGAGACCCCTGCTGGTGGACACTAAAACTGCAGCTTTCTGTCCAGGGAATCACAGTGCCAACAGCAGACGAACCAGATCCTGACAAAATGACTCCTGTATAGGCAGCTTAAAGTGATTGTAAGGATTCGTTTAAAAAGAAAAAAAACAAACATATCATACTTACCTTCACTGTGCAGCCCTGGCGGCTCTCGCGGCTCCTCCCCACATCAGATAACCCCCTAGGTGAAGCGCTCTCCTGAGGGGGTTACCTTCCGGGCGCACTGCCGAGTCCAGCATTCTGCGTTCACAGGGGCCTGAATGCAGGACTCGGCCCCGCCCCCCCCCCAGTGCCGGTGTCATTAGATTTGATTGACAGCAGCGGGAGCCAATGGCTGCGCTGCTATCAATCTATCCAATCAAGACCCGAAAACCCCCGGGCAGAGAAACAGCGCATGTTCCAAGTTCCAGGGCTCAGGTAAGTAAAACGGGGGGGGGGGGGGGGGGGCGGTCACTGCCAGGTGTTTTTTCACCTTAATGCATAGGATGTATTAAGGTGAAAAAACATGAGGGTTTACGACCCCTTTAAGTCTGGGTACACACTGGCGCAATCTCAGAGATCGCAAGTGATTCGCACCCTCACCGCAGGTGCCGATCACATGCGATCTCTGAGCAATGCGAGTTCAGCCATACATATGGCTGAACTCGCATTGGATTGGCACAGAAAATAGTGCAGGGACTTGTTTTTCCCCCGCACTAGAATCGGATTGCATTGGTGTTCTCACCTATGCGATCCGATTCCTGTCCGTGTTCACATTTTGCACTGCGATCTGTGAATTAAACTGGGGGTGTCCCGCAGCGGTTCGCACAAGGCAGTGTGAACCCAGGGTAAAGCGACATTAATGTGATTGTAAGGGTTTGTTTTTTATTTTTCATTATCTAAATATGGCCATAATATGGGCAACAAGAAGGAAATGGAAGAGAAAGAGCTGGATCTCTACACTGAGCTTTATGTGGTCAATTGTGAAAATATACGGTGTAGATCCAACTTCACTGACTGTCCCCTCAGTGAACATTGTCTAATGCTTAAAGTGATTTAAAGTATTCATTTTTTTTTTTTTAAATAACAAACATGTCATACTTACCTGCTCTGGTTTTGCACAGAGCAGCCCCGATCCTTTTCTGCGGCCACCCGCCGGCGCTCCTGGATCCTCTCCCTTGCTGAGTGCCCTGAAAGCAAGCCGGGGGTTATGGGGGCACTCATGTGGGCTTGCTCCTGAGCCGGCTCAGGGCACTGCCCCCGCCCCCAATCCCTCCTCACTGGCTGTGATTAACCAATGGTGTTTCTAAGCCAATAAAGGGGG
Organism: Lithobates clamitans; assembly: GCA_037952925.1. NCBI lineage: Eukaryota > Metazoa > Chordata > Amphibia > Anura > Ranidae > Lithobates > Lithobates clamitans. Next base: position 2,585,474 of record JBBGZY010000301.1, on the reverse strand, counting down.
AGAGAGTGGAGACAGCCTCTGCTCTCGTGCACATCACTGGATTGCGATCAGGCTCAGGTAAGTATTGGGGGAGGGGGGGCTGCAGGCAGAAAGTTTTTTTACCTTAGTGCATAGAACGCATTAAATTGTAAAGGAAAAAATATTATTTAAAAAAAATAACAAACATGTTATACCTACTTACCTGCTCTGTGTAATGGTTTTGCACAGAGCAGCCCCGATCCTTCTCTTTTTGGGCTCCCTGCCAGTGCTCTGGGCTCCTCCCTCTTGCTGTGGGGGCACTCATGTGTTCTCACTCCCAAACCGACTCTCTGCATCCGTAAGACACAGAGAGTGCGGTTCAGCCCAGCCCCCCCCCCGCCGCTCCCGCCTTACTGGCTGTGGTTGACAGCCGTGGGGGAGCCTCAGGTCTTGTGCACATCGCTGGATCGGGATGGAGTTAGGTAAGTATTAGGGGGGCTGAGGGGGGGAGGGGCTGCACAATGAAGGTCTTTTACCTTCAGCCTTTACAACCACTTTAAAGTGAAAAACCTTGTTTGTGGAGGCACATTATTAAATGTGCCCAATGGGCCATGAAAGATAGCTAGTGCCCGTATCTGTGGGTACCTCTCCATGTATCAGCAGGTGACAACAAGCAGTACAATCAGTTACAAACATGCATGCTGTCTGGCAGTCTCCTTTTTTGGCAAATTATCAAACTGACTGGCAGACAAAATTCATAAACAAACGTCAACAAGTGTCAACTCCATAGACAAATATAGGAAAAGGGCACGCTAGCAGAAAATTCTGTGCCCAATCTGCCACATATCCTAACAGCATACCAACTTTTTGAAATGGAAACGAGGGACACCTATTAGCAAAGGGAAAATTGTGCAAAAAATATGATTAGTTAAAGGGCTTGTAAAGTCCCAAAGTCCCAAAGTTTTTCACCTTAATGCATTCTATACATTAAGGTGAAAAACCTTCTGTGCTGCAGCTCCCCCCCCCCCCCCCCCCATTTTCTTACCTGAACTCGTTCATTCCAGCAATGAGCATGAACCCAGTAGCTCCAGCCGCTGTCTCTGTCCTCATTGGATAGATTGATAGCAGCGGGAGCCAGTGACACAAGAAAGGGGGCCGAGTCCTGCTGTCTCTTGCAATGGATGCAGCAGCGATGAAGAGGAGGAGCCAGGAGCGTAATGTCACAGTCCCGATAAAAAATCGCAGATCGCCGCCTTTACTAATAAAAAAAAAGAAAAGAAAAATGCCATAACGCAATCCCCTATTTTGTAGACGATATACATTTTTTTTTAACCAAAAATATGTAAAAGAATACATATCGGCCTAAACTGAGGAAAAAAAAATGCTTTTTTTATATATTTTGGGGGGATATTTATTATAGCAAAAAGTAAAAAATATTGCATTTTTTTTCAAAATTGTCGCTCTTTTTTTATTTATAGCACAAAAAATAAAAACCGCAGAGGTGATCAAATACCACCAAAAGAAAGCTCTATTTGTGGGTAAAAAAGGAGGTCAATTTTGTTTGGGTGCAACATCGTACGACCGCGCAATTGTCAGTTAAAACTATGCAGTGCCGAATCACAAAAAGTGCTCTGGTCAGGAAGGGGGTAAATCCTTCCTGGGCTGAAGTGGTTAAAGAAAAAAAAAGGAACCTTTACAATCACTTTAAACCAACAAGTGTTTTTTTTTTTTACCCCTACTATTCCTTTATATTGGCTTTTGAAATTTACAAATGCAGCAATTTAGAAACTGGATAAAAGGTTTAGCACTGGGAAACACTTTTTAATAGATAAAAAGTGCATTTTATATACAACTATATGGATCAGACCAAAATGAGGGACAAATGAGGGGGAAGGAGGGACAGAGGGACTTTGTTCCAAATCAGGGACAGTCCCTCGAAATCAGGAACAATTGGGAGCTATGTAACAGCATGGTCTAGTAATATACAGAACATATTGCACTTTCCTCTGCAACTCCCACAGACCGTATTCCATCAGCTTGGATCACACATCTTCGCCAAGTATGAAAAAACAACAAGCCTCTTCACTGTCTGCATGCTTTGTGAGTCCGGCCAAAGCCACATGATTTACTGTTTGTCTATTTAGATTAGCAAGCAAGTGTAACTAATAAAGTGGTCACTGAATGTATTTATAGTAATTCTAAGAATCTATTTTTGTGCTATTTTGTATCTCTGCGTGCATCTGTTAGAAAAACCGTGGGGGGGGGGGGGGGGGAATCAATAAAGCTGCCCATCACTTGTCTGACAATAATCCCTCTTGTTAACCACTTCAGCTCTGGAAGGATTTACCCCCTTAATGACCAGGCAATTTTTTGTGATACGGCACTGCATCGCTTTAACTGACAATTGCGCGGTCGTGCAACGTTGTACCAAAACAAGATTAATGTCCTTTTTTTCCACAAATAGAGCTTTCTTTTGGTGGCATTTGATCACCTGTGCGGTTTTTATTTTTTGCGCTATAAACAAAAAAAGAGACAAGAGGAAAGGTCTGGTGTCATCCATCCCTATACATAGCAAAAACACAGAGAGTCGCCCTGGGACTTTGAATGAGGTGAGCACAGTTAGCCACAGAATAACAGAAGTAAATATAGTAATACCATTTAACCATTTGCCTACTGGGCACTTAAAACCCCCCTCCTGACCAGACCAGTTTTCAGCTTTCGGCGCTCTCACACTTTGAATGACAATTACTCAGTCATGTAATACTGTACCCAAATAAATTTTTTGTCCTTTTTTTATACAAATAGAGCTTTCTTTTGGTGGTATTTGATCACCTCTGGGTTTTTTATTTTTTGCGCTATAAATGAAAAAAGACCGAAAATGTTGAAAAAAAACGCATTTTTCTTTCTGAAAAAAAAATAAAAATTCTGTGATAAAATTTTGAAAATTATTAATTTTTCTGCATAAATTTTGGCCACAATTTTCACTGCTACATATCTTTGGTAAAAATAACCCAAATTAGTGGATATTATTTGGTCTGTGTGAAAGTTAGAGAGTCCACAAGCTGTAGCGCAAATCATAAAAAATTGATCACACCTGATGTACTGGTGGCATTTCTTGCGACCCGAACAAGCCAGGAAAGTACAAATATACTCCAAAGACATGCTGGTAGGTAATTGGATCCTAGTATGTATAAATGTGAGTTAGGGACCTTAGATTGTAAGCTCCTTGAGGGTAGGGACTGATGTAAATGTACAATGTATATGTAAAGCGCTGCGTAAATTGACGGCGCTATATAAGTACTTGAAATAAATAATAAATTAATACCCCCCAAATGACCCCTTTTTTGAAAGTAGACATTCCAAGGTATTTAGTAAGATGCATGGTGAGGTTTTTGATGTTGTCATTTTTTCCCACAATTCTTTGCAAAATGAAGATTTTTTTTCCCCCCACAAAATTGTCATTGTAATAGCTTATTTCTCTCACATGGCATGTATATACCACAAATGACGCCCCAAAATACATTCTGCTACTCTTCCTAAGTATGGCGATACCACATGTGTGGGACTTTTTCACAGCCTAGCCACATAGAGAGGCCCAACATGCAGGGAGCACCATCAGGTGTTCGAGGAGCATAAATAACACATCTAACTTGTTGACTACCTATTATGCCCCGTACACACGGTCGGACTTTGTTCGGACATTCCGACAACAAAATCCTAGGATTTTTTCCGACGGATGTTGGCTCAAACTTGTCTTGCATACACACGGTCACACAAAGTTGTCGGAAAATCCGATCATTCTGAACACGGTGACATAAAACACGTACGTCGGGACTATAAATGTGGCAGTGGCCAATAGCTTTCATCTCTTTATTTATTCTGAGCATGCGTGGCACTTTGTCCGTCGGATTTGTGTACACACGATCGGAATTTCCGACAACGGATTTTGTTGTCGGAAAATTTTATATCCTGCTCTCAAACTTTGTGTGTCTGAAAATCCGATGGAAAATGTGTGATGGAGCCCACACACGGTGGGAATTTCCGACAACAAGGTCCTAGCACACATTTTCCGTCGGAAAATCCGACCGTGTGTACGGGGCATAACACTTTTGAAGGCCCTGGAGCACCAGGACAATGGAAACGCCCACAAAGTGGCCCCATTTTGGAAAGCTAACACCCCAATGTATAATCTATGAGGCATAATGAGTCTTTTGAACAGTTCATTTTTTTCCAGAAGTTTTTGGAAAATGTGCGAAAAAAATGAAAACACTTTTTTTTTTACACAAAGTTGTCCATTTATAAGATATTTCCAAACACATAGCATGTACATAGCAAAAATGACACCCCAAAAAACTTTCTGCTACTCCTCCTGAGTATGGCGATACCACATATGTGAGACTTTTACACAGCCTGGCCACATACAGAGGCCCAACATTGAAATAGCACCTTCAGGCATTCTAGGAGCATACATTACACATCTCATTTCTCAACCACCTATTACACTCTGCAGCAGGCAGAAGTAGGGCCTCGTTGAGGACAAAATGGGGACGGGGTAGAGGCTTCTCCCACCCAAATCTCTTTGAAGTCTCCTTGTCTCCAGACCCTAATCTAGGAATGAGAAAACAAAAAAAATGTTTTCTTCATCCAGAAAAACAATTCTGGAGCCCCTCACATATGTGAGACCCCTGTGTTATGAATCCCACTAGTCCAGTGGCAGGATACAAGATCAGTCCAAGAGGCAGGCAAAAAGCATGGTCAAACAGTGTAGGGTCAGTTCCAGAGCAGGCAGAGGTATGTACAGAATTGGTAGGCCAAAGCGTGGTTGAACAACAAGTCAGGGTCAGTTCGTGATCAGGCAGAGGTATGAACTGAATCGGTAGGCAGAAGTGTGGTTGAATAACAAGCCAGGGTCAGTTACAGAGCAAGTAGAGGCATAAGGGGTGTGAAGGTAAATGGCAGGAAGTGAGGGCTATGTGTTTTTTGTCTATTTTAGATACAGTACACATGCATCCACCCCTGAGGAAGCGAGCTACGTCTCGTGAAACGTGTCAGTTATATGAGGCCCGTGCATACTGTATGATATCTACATGTACCAATGGTTTTTCTATCATGTGCAATTTTTTATTGGCTATGCTATTGTTTACACCATTCATGTATGTATATGATTTTTTGATTAAATGGTATTACTATATTTACTTCTGTTATTCTGTGGCTGACTGTGCTCACCTCATTCAAAGTCCCAGGGCGACTCTCTGTGTTTTTTTTTTTTTTACAAAAAAAGAGCGACAATTTTGAAAACAAAAAACAATATTTTTTACTTTCTGCTATAATACATATCCAAAAAATATATTAAAAAAACAAATGTATTCATCAGTTTAGGCAATATGTATTCGGCTACATATTACATATAAAAAAAATCTCAATAAGCATATATTGATTGGTTTGCGCAAAAGTTATAGCGTCTACAAAATAGAGGATAGATTTATGGACTTTTATTTATTATTTATTGTTTTTATTGGTAATGGCGGTGTTAAGTACCTGGTAGTTGAGCCCGACTGGTAAAAGGAGACCTCTCTTAAGCGCTGGTTCAGGAGCCACTGGAAGTGGGAACAGTGGTCTCTTGAGCACAGTGGGTAGGAGGGCCTGATGCAGGTTCTTGCGGTAGCAAACACAGGAACTGGAAAGACGTCCCTCCGGGATGGCTGAGCTGCGGATGCAGGTAGGCTGAAGCGGATCAGTAGGCAGACAGGTGGATGATATGGCAGCAGCAGAACCTGGAGCTTGGCAGAGCAGACTAGAAGCAGCGTCACAGGACACAGGCAAAGCAGAGTCAGACAGTCCGTTTGGCAGGAGATCAGGCAAGTATATGGCAGGAGGGATAATCAAAGAATAGTCGGGCAGGCAGGAGTTCGGCAACAGGTCACAAGATATGAGCAAGGTCAGGCAGGCCGGATCGGATTGGAGACAGGAGAATGGTCAGACGGAGCCGGGTCTCTAGCAAATACAACAACAGGCAGGATACAGGAACTCAGGTGCAGAGCTGCAGACGAACAGCACCTGCTGGAAGCATCTGACAGTCTTTTAAAGGGTCCTTGGCACCAAACAGCGCTAGCGCGAACGGGCACACGCACGGGCGTGCACGCGCGAACGGGAGCGAACGGGAGCGCTCCAGCGCCCCCTAGTGGGGATTTCAGCAGAACTGCCCTGGGAAAGCCCCTCGTGCACCTGCACACACGCATGTTCGCCCGACGGCCACTGATATGTCCCTGACAGTCAGAGATCTGCGTTTTTTAGTGGAACGGCGACGTTGCTGCAAGCAAATCTGACCCCAAGCAACACATTTTGGGGACCAGTGACATTTTTACAGTGATCAGTGCTAAAAAAAAAATGCACTGATCAACGTATAAATGACACTTGCAGGGAAGGGGTTAACAATATAAACAAAGAAAGAATTTCTCCTGTGCTTCTGAAGGCGTTGCTAGTATAGAGTGGTAGTACTTTCAAAGGGAGGGAATTAAAAGATGATCATGCGTGCCTAATCTAACCAGGGGTGGTTCGAAGAGAGCCAGGTGAAGGAAAGAGGTGGAAGGCGCGTGATCTGACGCTTTGATCAAATTGATACAGTTTATTTATTTACAGAAACCAAAAAATGCATATATAAAGTAGCTACGTATTCATAAAAACAGGGTTACAAAATATACACAATAAAATTTTTGAAATTGCACATGCCCATGCAAGGCCTTGAAGAACAACAGGAGAAGTCTGTACAATATGGTAGACCAACATAAAAGAGAGTGGCTAGTTGGGAGGTATATCACATGGTAAGTGATGGATTCTCCTTAGCTTTACAGTTGTCCACATCCCAGCGCTCTATATAACGTTCGTATGTTTTTTTTATATATATATAGATATAGAGGGATTCCATATATGTCAGTCGGTGGTACCTGCATCCGAGTGTGTAAAGATGTTTCAGCCTGCAAGCATCAATTCAAGAACAGGAGGCAGTTGCTTCAGTGTAGGTTCTATATACCTCTTATCAGAGAGTTGCCTTGTGCTGTCCAAAGGATTGTAGCTGTTTCCATCTGTGTGAGACAACAGCCAGTCACTAGGGTTGCCTGTTACCTGTGTTCCCGGGGTGTGTTCTAATGCCCCGTACACACGATCCGGCATTGATCTGACATTCCAACAACAAAATCCATGGATTATTTCCGACGGATGTTGGCTCAAGCTTGTCTTGCATACACACGGTCACACAAAGTTGTCAACGCCAAGAACGCGGTGACGTACAACACGTACGACAAGCCGAGAAAAATGAAGTTCAATAGCCAGTGCGGGTCTTCTGCTTGATTCTGAGCATGTGTGGAACTTTGTACGTCGGAATTGTGTACACACGATCGGAGTTTGTGCGAACGGATTTTGTTGTCAGAAAATTTGAGAACCAGATCTCAAATTTTGTTCGACGGAAATTCCGATGGCAACTGTCCTTGTTCCTGATCATTAACAGATCTCAGCGTTGTCAGAATGGGGATCCACCTTGTTTACATAGGCAGATCCCCGTTCTGCCTCTCTGTGGTGCGATCGCACGTGGCCGGCAGACATTGAGTCCGCCGGAACCGCGCGCACGCTCCCACAGTATCTATTGCATGAAACGACGTACAGGTATGTCATTTTGCGCAATAGAGCCGCCCTGCCACAGTATATGTGTGGTGGGCGGTCTTAAAGTGGTTAATGTATTGCACCAAATTCTTGAAGCATTTGCAACACTTTTGCTTCTGAAATCAATTTGAGCACCAAATTCAGATTTTGAAATTGTGCCACTTTTACCCTGTGTATAAAAGTGGAGCTAATTAACTACCCGCCGACTGCTCACAGTAGATATACTGTGAGTGGACGGCAGGTACAGGCACAATTACATACATGTACATGACGGGATACTTCCGGGTTTGGGGCGCCCAGATGACTGTCTCCTGCCGGTCGGCGAGTGTGTTAATTAGCTCCACTTTTGTAAGACGTCAACTATCGGTATGCTATTTTGAATTTGGTGCATTCATTGCGCCACCATGTAAAAGTGGCGTATTTTTACCTACAGGTGAGCCTATAATAAGGATTATAATAAGACTTACCTGTAGGTAAAATGAATATCTCCTAAACTTGCACGGTTTAGGAGATATTCACCCTGCATGCAGCCGATGACGTCGACGGCACATGCACTCTGAAGGTCCGGTGTACCGTGCAGGAACTTCAGAGCTCCTTGCTGAAACCGAGGGCTCCCGCACACATGTGTGGGAGTGACGTCATTGCAGCTCCGAAAATCAAAAATTCACAATTTCGTAAATTTAAAAAAAATTGAAAATCCGGAAATCTGAAATTTCGAAAATCCGAAAATTCAAAAATAAAAAGGAAATTCAAACGAAGAAATAAAATTCGAAAATCTGAAATAATAACTAACAATAACTTAATATTAGTAACTATTAAATAATAGGTATTGGAATTTCCTTTCAAATTTGGCTGTTAGTGAACGTAACGAATACGCATTCATCCGAAGTTACAAATTTTCCAAAATAACGAATGCCGTATCTAAACAAATGAACATACTGAATTAATAATAATAAATAACAAAAATAATAATACTTTTTATTATTATTATTATTATTATTAATTATTCTTTTGTTCTGTTCCATTTGTTTAGAGGCGCCATTCGTTATTTCGGATAATTCAGAAATTCGGATAAATTTGTATTCGTTACGTTCACTAACAGCCAAATTTGAAATGAAATTCCAATACCTACAATTTAATAGTTAGTTATTATTTAGAATTTCTGATTTTCGAATTTTCAAATTTCCGAATTTCCAGATTTCTGAATTTTTTAATAGCCGGATTTCAGATTTTCGATTTTACGAATTTCAAAATTTCCAATTTCCGGATTTAGGATTTTCTAATTTTCAAATTTTTGAAATTTTTTGAATTTATGAATTCTCAAATTTACTAATTTAGGGATTGACGAATTGAGAAATTTACGAATTTTTGCATTTCCGGATTTCAGATTTATGAATTTACGAATTTTTCGAATTTTGGTTTATGAATTTACGAACTTTTGAATTGCCGGATTTTCAATTTTTGAATTTCCGAATCTCCAAATTTCCAGATTTCGGATTTTCTAATTTTCCAATTAACGAATTTCCAGATTTCGGATTTTCATTATTTTAAGAAATTTCCAACTTCGGATTTTTGACTTTACGAATTCTCAAATTTATAAATTTTCGAATGTCCGGATTTTGGATTTTCAAATTTACTAATTGATGAATTGACGAATTGGCAAATTTATGAATTTTCGCATTTCCGGATTTTCAATTTTCGAATTTACAAAATTTAAGAATTTACTAATTTAGGAATTTTTCGAATGTACGAATTTTCGAATTTATGAATTTTGATCATAATGAATGACCCGAAAAAAGAAAAACAAATTATACGAAAACGAACACATCTTTTGGCAGTGCACATGTCTGGATTTCAGATTTTTGAATTTACAAATTTACTAATTTATGAATTGACGTGCTGACAACTTTCCGAATTTTCGCATTTCAGGATTTTCAATTTTCGATTTTCCAAAATATTAGAATTTACTAATCTACAAATTTTCGAATGTAAGAATTTTCGAATTTACGAATTTTGATCATAATGAATGACCCGAAAAAAGAAAAACGAATAATATGAAAACGAACACATCTTTTGGCAGCGCACATGTCTATTAAAAACCTCCCTTCTATTGCTTTCAGCCTCCTCCAAATCTCCAAGTTCCTCTTTTTTTTGCTGATATCTGACCTCATGTTAGAGGGGGGCTACATTGGTTCCCCATGGTCCCCACTGTATATAGGAATACAGTCACCCTCTTTTGCTCGCTGCCGAGATGAACTATGGATTATGGGATTTGTAGTGCACATAGAGCAGTACAGACGACTACAACTAATATGCACCGCTTATTCCAAAAAAATGGAAGTGCGGGGGGAAAAGGAGAGGTTCAGAAACTCACATGGAGGCAGAAAAATACAATAAGAAACGATTTCATCAACAACAGATTACAGGACAAGTTACATGTATAGAATATTTGTATTTTTATATGAAAAATAAGGATATTGTTTAGTGCCACTTTAACTGTGACTATGGTATCAGCTAATGTGCAGTTCACCTGCAATGACCAGCAAGTTCCTTTCCAAAGCATGTTAAAGCGAATCTGGAATGATCATTTTTTTGTCCCCATTATGTGACCGATGGCGCCCCTGGCCTATAGATGAGCGTATTTATAGATAATAACCCTTCACTCCGTTCCCGCTGTTACAGCCTACGGCCGGACAGGACTTGTAGATGGCGTATATGATGTACGCTCCACTGCAGCTGCACAATTTCCTATTATAGTTAATAGGAAGGAGATAGACAGATGGACGATCCGTGTCTTGTATAATGCTTCTTGCAGACACATTAGTGTAAAGATCCTGTCTCCAGGCATACAAGTCATTCTAGGATGTAAAGAATGTCACATTGCTGGTCTTATAACACATGACCTTCTATATACAGCATTACTAGATATGTCTTATAATTGTGTAAATGAGGACAATTTCTTATATACAGGTGTAGTGTGTTCCCAGTATAGATTATTTATTACAGGTATTTATTTAACACTGACAATTTATGCAGTTTTTTTTATATACTGTACATTCATATCAGTCTCTGCCCTCTTACACTCTTAAGCCTCGTACACACTATCGGACTTTCCGACGGGGAAATGTTTGATGACGGGCTGTTGGCAGTAAACCCGACCGTGTGTACACTCCATCGGACAATTGTTGTCGGATTTTCCGTATACAAATGTTGGATGGCAGGTTTTCAAATTTTCCGCGGACAAATATGTGTTGTCGGATTTTCCAATCGTGTGTACACAAGTCCGTCGGACAAAAGTCCAAAGTACAAACACGCATGCTCAGAAGCAAGGACGAGCCAGAAGCGGTCGGCCTTGTAAACTAGCGTTCATAATGGAGAATTATTATTCGTGACGTGGCAAATTATAAAATCTCGAAATGCAGCGCACAATTCTCTTCTTCTTTAACCTCCCTGTCGGTATGATTATTTCAGATTTTTGCGTCTCAAAGCGGTACAATTATTTTGCATAGAAATTTGGCGTTTTATATTGTAGGCCTGTAATTCTTAGCAATAACACACTTAGATCTGTCCACCAAGAGTCTAGTAGATATCCCGGGTATGATGAAGTTTGAAACACAAAATCATGAATTATAATATAATAAATAAATATAAATAATTATAAAAAATAATAATATATTAATAATAAAATAAATTTCCCCACGATTCACTATCGCTCAATTCTGCAAGTGTTCTAATTTACAATCGCTGTTTTCTAGCTGGACTAAAACCACTTTTCACATAAAGGGACACTTTTTGGTTGCTATGGACAATCTCCTGTTTCCAGGCAGAAAGAACAGTATATATAATATAAAAGTGCATGCAGGGCATTGGACAAAGCACTGAGGACAAAAGGGATGCGTAATGATTTCATACAGTACTGTAATCTGTAAGATTACAGTGTACTTTATGTGTTATGAATTTTCACTGTTTTGAATTTGCCGCCAGGCCCCGCCCCGTGCGTTGCGACACTCACAGGGAACAGAGCCCGGCACACAGAACATCGGGGCGGAGGACAGAGCCCGTGGGCACAGCGTAGGGGGACATCGCAGGATCCTGCGGACAAGGTAAGTATTCCGCTCCAGGATCCTGAGATGTACTCCTGAGTGTGGCTCGGGGTTACCGCTAATGGTACTGAAATTTAATCCCAATCCACACTCGGGAAAACCACCAGGGAGGTTAATGGGATCATAATAAAGCTGCTTTGCTGGTGATACTGATGGAGTTATTGCAAACGTATTTTCAAAGGCTTTTTTTTCTAGTGATATCAAGAATAATATTATATATTTTATATATATATATATATATATATATATATATATATATATATATTTTTTTTTTTTTTTTTTTTTTTTGGGCAAGTTACTACAACACCATTATTCTGTAGCTTTTAAGATCAAAGACACAACTATTTTGGTGTCCCTTGTTAATTTTACATTGTATTTTTTTAAATGTAACTGCCTACTCCCAAACTGTCATTTGAAGTAAAACACATAGCCAAGTATTATTCTCCACATTTTTTTTTATTGTGCATTAAAAAAAGAAAAAAAGAAAACAAATAAAATTAGACATGCTATCTGCCAATAAAATTTAACCAAAAAGTGCACTCTAAGCATCCAAAAATATAGAAAATATACCAAATCAAATCATTATTATTTAACCAAAAAAATGATGTCAAAGCAATAACTCCAAGGCCAATAATAAATAACACGATCCAGAAACAAACTGAAAAGCATGAAATGAAAAGCGCTAAATGAAAAGCTCAAAAAGAAAGGCTCGAATCAACACTCACCAAACTTCTACTAACACAAAATTAGCAGAAGGAGCCCAAAGGGTGGCGCTAAAGAGCTGAAAAACCACGTAGTACGTCTAGTATGTCACTACGTTTGTAATTGTTGGCCAACAATTGTGTGGCCGTGTGTTTGCAAGACAAGTTTGGGCCAATGCCCTTCGGACAAAATTCCACGGTTTTGTTGGCCAACAATCTGATCGTGTGTGTAGCATTACACTCACACACACATACTAGAGCCAATTTAGACCGGAGCAGAATAAAGTGCACCTTCATCCATTACTATAAAGTGATATTAAACCTTCACTTTTTTTTTTAACAGACATTTCCTCCTTTTCTGGGGTCCCCAGCCAGCGCTCCTGGCTCCTCCCCCTTCCCCAGTACCCCTCCTGGCAAGCTGCTTGCTAAGTGGGTTCTCATGCGGGATTACTCCCGTGCCCCGATGTCTGTGCCCATAGCAAACCCCCCCTTCAGACTTCCTCGTCACAGGAGCCAATGGCTGTTAACAATCTGCCAGTCAGGAGTGAGAGGAGAGAGACGCTGCTCTCGTGCACAGCGCTGGATCGAAATCAGGTTCAGGTAAGTATAAGGTGGGCATCCTCATTACAAAAGGCTTTTTACCTTAACCACTTGCTTACTGGGCACTTAAACCCCCTTCCTGCCCAGGCCAATTTTCAGCTTTCAGCGCTGACGCACTTTGAATGACAATTGCGCGGTCATACAACACTGTACTCAAATGAAATTTTTATCATTTTTTCCACAAATAGAGCTTTCTTTTGGTGGTATTTAATCACCACTGGGTTTTTATTTTTTGCTAAACAAACAAAAAAAGACTGGAAATTTAGGGGGGAGAAAAACTGTTTTCATAGTTTGTTATAAAATTTTGCAAACAGGTAATTTTTCTCCTTCATTGATGATGAGCGCTGATGAGGCTGCACTGATAGGCACTGATAAGGCGGCACTGATGAGGCGGCACTGCTAGGCACTGATAAGGCGGCACTGATGAGGCGGCACTGCTAGGCACTGATAAGGCGGCACTGATGAGGCGGCACTGATCAAGAGGCGCTGATGAGGCTGCACTTATAGGTGCAGTGTCCACCAGTGCCACCTACCAATGCCCACCAGTGCCACCTACCAATGCCCACCAGTGCCACCTACCAGTGCCCACCAGTGCCACCTACCAGTGTCCACCAGTGCCACCTACCAATGCCCACCAGTGCCACCTACCAATGCCCACCAGTGCCACCTACCAGTGCCTACCAGTGCCACCTACCAGTGTCCACCAGTGCCACCTACCAGTGCCCACCAGTGCCACCTATCAATGCCCATCAGTGCTGCCAATCAGCGTCCATCAGTGCCACCTATCAGTGCCCTTCAGTGATGCCTATCAGTGCCCTTTAGTGATGCCTATCATAGGCATCACTGAAGGGCACTGATAGGTGGCACTGATGGATGCTGATTGGCAGCACTGATGGTAATTGATAAGTGGCACTGGTGGGCACTGGTAGGTGGCACTGGTGGACACTGGTAGGTGGCACTGGTAGGTACTGGTAGGTGGCACTGGTGGGCATTGGTAGGTGGCACTGGTGGGCATTGGTAGGTGGCACTGGTGGACACTGGTAGGTGGCACTGGTGGGCATTGGTAGGTGGCACTGGTGGGCATTGGTAGGTTGCACTTGTGGGCATTGGTAGGTGGCACTGGTGGACACTGGTAGGTGGCACTGGTGGGCATTGGTAGGTGGCACTGGTGGACACTGGTAGGTGGCACTGGTGGGCATTGGTAGGTGGCACTGGTGGGCACGGCTTAGCAGCAGTGAATGTGGAGTGTGTGGGACTGATGTCCTGTTTACACAAGCCGGTAATCAGCTTTTTTGTTTGACAGTGTGAGGGAAAAAAAGCAGATTACCGGCTTCTGTTTACATCACGTGATCAGCTATATTGCACACAGCTCTGAAAAGTCAGCTTTCTTCCCCCAGTACGGTGCTGGCCTGTGCCTGTGTGAGAAGTAAATACTTTTCTATCATACTTGTTATAGGCATCACCATCCTTGATATATGTTATAACTTGTAGGAATGCTATGTACGCACATTTCCAACCACACTGAACCGTGTTTACCTCTCTGTACTGTACTTGTCTATTACAAGCTTCTGTAACAGTAATAACAGTTCTGTAATAAAACATGTTTTTTTGCAATGTTGTGTCTAAGTCTCAAATCCCTACGATGTCTGTAATACCCTCTTAAAAAAAAACCCTGAAAAGTAACTTTTCCTGTTCATCAAAGGAATCACAAGTAACATAAGGCAAAAACGTTTCACTAGCATAGCAGTCAATAAGGCTCCATTCACAATATGATTCCTAAGTTGCGCCAAGTTTGGAGTGCAACTTTAGTACAACTTTGGATGGGTGCAACTGGGATACGACTTTGGCTCTGACCAGGAATAATGGACAACTGTTGCATTGTATAATATTCATTTCCACGCAACTTCTGAGGGTTACCATCCGTGGCGGCTGGTGCTCCATCCAGCCAGGGGGGCAAAAAAACACCTCACCCCCCCGGGGTTGAGGCAAGCAGACACCCCCCAGTGGGTGTTACTCATGCAGTCGGACTCTTGGCGGCGATGTAGGGTTGCCACCTGTCCAGGATTCACCCTGACAGTTCGGGTTTGGAATCATGTGTCCGGGATTCAGACTGTCTGAGGCCCGGACACATTATTTAGACTGGAATATGGCTTCCCAGCAGCAGGGTTGCTGGCTGCAGTTGTCTAAGCTGAGATTGTTATGCCGCGTACACACCGCCGGACTTTACGGCATACTTGGTCCAGCAGACCAGAGTCCGTCAGACAATTCGATCGTGTGTGGGCTCCAGCGGACTTTTTTTCCCCAAAAGTTAGACGGACCTAGAAATGAAACATGTTTCAAATCTTTCTGATGGACTCAAGTCTGCTCGTCTGTATGCTAGTCCGACGGACAAAAACCGACACTAGGGCAGCTATTGGCTACTGGCTATGAACTTCTTTGTTTTAGTCCGGTTGTACGTCATCATGTACGAATCCGTCGGACTTTGGTTGATTGTGTGTAGGCAAGTCCGTTCATTTGAAAGTTATGTGAGCACGAACCCAAGTTTAATTTCTAGCACCACATCCCAAGAAAAATTGTGTTTAGAACCAAAAAGAGTGGGGAATTTTAAGGTGAAAGTTGAATAGGTATCAAATATTTTTGTATAAAAAAGACTTTTACTTTATTAAGAAAATACAATAAAATATTTTTCACATCAAAATATAAAAAGAGATTTATATATGGAAGTGACACATGTATTTAATTGCAGATGCAGTAACACAGCATAAACGATGTACTTCCCAACATGTTTCGCCCATCCTTCGGGCTTCCTCAGGGGATGCTGGTCACATGCAGAGTACACTGCCTTCTAGCGAAAAACATATGACAATGGTTGTATATTAGAACACAACATAAATACAGAGAATAGGAATTCATTTGCTTAAATTACATGCATGGGCATCTTAGCTGTCATAATGCGATTGCCTACCTGTATCTCCTAGAACGGGGGGAAAAAGGGGAGAGCGGGGTAGGTCTGCCAGGATAGAAAAATGCTGCCGCCGTACCGAGGGAGCCCTGTGCTGTAGGTGAGCGTAGATGGTAAGTCCGTTCATTTGGAAAGTCCATCGAAAAGTCCGCCCGTGTGTATGCGGCATTACACTCTTTCACACTGCCCAAAGCCAGCACTAACAACCCCCCCTCCAACAAAAAAAAACACAGATAGGGGTTGATTTACTAAAGGCAAATAGACTGTGCACATTGCAAAGTGCAGTTGCACTCTGCAAGCGCAGTTGCTCCAGAGCTTAGTAAATGAGCAGAAGCTCTGCTGACTTTCATCATCCAATCATGTGCAAGCAAAAAGGCTGTTTCTAAAATTTCCTTGCACGTGATTGGATACTCTTTGCAAAGTGAAGCTTTACCTCATTTACTAAGCTCTGGAGCAACTGTACTTTGCAAGGTGCACAGTCTATTTGCCTTTAGTAAATCCACCCCACAGACGGGAGAGAAGAGAGGGCTCAATCTGCACCTCTTCCCCCCACCCCTACCCCTCTTTGTCTGCCCACACTCCAATCCTCAGTGCTGTGACTCAGAAAAGGAAAGTTGGGGCCGGAAATTTGAAGTCGAGCAGCCTCAGCTACATCTGGATGAGAGGTGCTGACTGCCAAAGGGTGAGTGAGCTCACCATCCATCTCTTTCTGTGACTGATGTTTCCCCCCTTCTCTCTCCTGCCTCTGAGTAAGTACACTAAGGCAAATCAGGGTTCTCAGAGCACCCCTTACATCGGTGTTCCACGTTACATCAGAGTCTTCTTCGTACATCAGAGTTCTCAGTGTTCCCCCTTAAATCAGGGTTTTCAGAGCATCCCTTATGTTAGAGGCCCCAGAGTTCCCCCTTACATCAGAGTCTGCAGAGTCCCCCCTTACAGTGGAAGGGAACTCTGTGAGTTTAGATGTAATGCCCCGTACACACGGTCGGACTTTGTTTGGACATTCCGACAACAAAATCCTAGGATTTTTTCCGTCGGATGTTGGCTCAAACTTGTCTTGCATACACACGGTCACACAAAGTTGTCGGAAAATCCGATCATTCTAAACGCGGTGACGTAAAACACGCACGTCGGGACTATAAACGGGGCAGTGGCCAATAGTTTTCATCTCTTTATTTATTCTGAGCATGCGTGGCACTTTGTCCGTCGGATTTGTGTACACACGATCGGAATTTCCGACAACGGATTTTGTTGTCGGAAAATTTTATCTCCTGCTCTCCAACTTTGTGTGTCGGAAAATCCGATGGAAAATGTCCGATGGAGCCCACACACGGTCGGAATTTCCGACAACACGCTCCGATCGGACATTTTCCATCGGAAAATCCGACCGTGTGTACGGGGCATTTAAGGGGAACTCTGGACTCTGATGTAAAGGGGGACTCTTGTTATTAATTTCATATGATTAGAAATGTTATTTAATAGCAAAATATATGTACAGTTTATACTATTAAAAAATTGCTGTGCGCCGCTAAAGTGTTCAGGTTTGACTTGAAGAATAGGTGGCAACCCTACGGCCATACAGAGCAGAGAGAATGCTGCAAAGCTCCGATGACGGGGGCCATCTCCCGGATCTCCCCGTACATCCTCCCTGCCCCCGGTACTGGCCATTACGATCCTCTCGGCCAATCAGGTCTTAAGACCCGCTTCCTGATTGGCAGGGATGAAAAGCAGGAAGACAACAGCGAATATTAATTTGCTGTTATCACACAAGTGGGTGGAGAAAACAAGGGTAATGACTTGACATGTGACTTGCTGTCCAAAGTTGCATGACAAGTCGCACAAGTTTGGGTGGAGCCTTATGCCCCGTACACACGATAGGATTTTCCAATGGAAAATGTGTGATAGGACCTTGTCGGAAATTCCGATCGTGTGTACACAAATCCGACGCACAAAGTGCCACGCATGCTCAGAATAAATTAAGAGACGAAAGCTATTGGCTACTGTCCCGTTTATAGTCCCGACGTACGTGTTTTACGTCACCGCGTTCAGAACGATCGGATTTTACGACAACTTTGTGCGACCGTGTGTATTCAAGACTAGTTTGAGTCAACATCCGTCGGAAAAAATCCATGGATTTTGTTGCCGGAATGTCCAATCAATGTCCGACCGTGTGTACGGGGCATTAGTGTTTCTAACAATTCCATTCTACAGAATTTGTAAATGTGGTAAAACCAGGCAGTTGGGCTGCAGTTTTACTGCTCCCCCCACCCCACCATACCAACCAGGGTCAGGAACTAACAGAGGCTCCCAGGGAAAACAACACTGGACGAGACCACTACAGATCTGGATCCAGCCGAGTTCCTTACACACAAATCCAGACGAGGCTCTGAGGAAAAGGGCAACCTCGAAACGCGTTAGTCAATGGGTCTACAAATCTAGTGGCTCATCCAACATGGACATGAGCGGATGATTTTTATGTTTTAATTGCGACTAAAGTACTGGTTTGTGAGTACATTCACCTTCTTTTTACCTAATAAAGAAATGTATGGGGGATAATGCACTAGGCCTACACGCCTTTGGTTTTCTTCTATGTTTGCAATGCCTTTGGACTTCCCCAGTCTTTGGAGGGCAGCGATTTGTGCACAGTCCATTTACATTTCTCACGCCTAACAATAGTAAATTGCTAATATTATTATTATTATTATACAGGATTTATATAGCGCCGACAGTTTATGCAGTGCTTTACAACATTAGGGCAGACAGTACAAGTACAATACAATTCAATACAGGGAGGAATCAGAGGGCCCTGCTCGTTAGAGCTTACAATCTAGGAGGGAGGGTCAAGTTATACAAAAGGGTAATAGCTGTGGGGGATGAGCTGATGGAGAAAATAGTGCAGTTGTTAGATGGAGGCAGGACAGGCTTCTCTGAAGAGGAAAGTTTTCAGGGATTGCCTAAAAGTGGATAAGTTTGAAGACAGTCTGACAGATTGGGGTAGGGAATTCCAGAGGATGGGCGAAGCCCGGCAGAAGTCCTGGAGGCGGATATGGGAGGAGGTGATGAGGGAGCTAGAGAGCAGGAGGTCCTGGGAGGAACGAAGAGGGCGATTAGGTTGGTATTTTGAGACTAGGCTAGTGATGTAGCTGGGGGCAGAGTTGTGGATGGCTAATACGTTGGGTCCTACCACACAGCGCAGGAGAGTGAACATTGTTATATTCTCTGTATGCCACCATGTCAACCGCCTGGACCAAGGCATGCAGCAGCTCAGGGCTGTAGACACGCTGTGGCTACAATGTTGTACTTCACCGCCATGGCAAAATTGAAACAGGATATCGCATTCAATGGTTGTTACTACAGCAGATCGCGCAGCCAACGCAAGTCTATGGTGCTGAGCTACAACCACCCCAAAACCACAATTGCGTCGAAGTGATGCAAAATTTACAGGGTTAAATCAGGCAGTGAGGAGATGACATATAACCTCCTTACTGCCTGTCAAATGCCCTCTGAAATGCGATCCACAGAGCCCTATGACATTGGCAGTTGCTGTCCCCTCAAAATAACTCAACACACAGCCATTAATGTCTAAACCGCTGGCAACAAGAGTGAGTACACCCCTAAGTGAAAATGTCCAAATTGTGCCCAAAGTGTCAATATTTTGTGTGGCCACCATTATTTTCCAGCACTGCCTTAACCCTCTTGGGCATGGAGTTCACCAGAGCTTCACAGGTTGCCACTGGAGTCCTCTTCCACTCCTCCATGATGACATGACAGAGTTGGTGGATGTTAGAGACCTTTCGCTCCTCCACCTTCCGTTTGAGGATGCCCCACAGATGCTCAATAGGGTTTAGGTCTGAAGACATGCTTGGCCAGTCCATCACCTTTACCCTCAGCTTCTTTAGTAAGGCAGTGGTCGTCTTGGAGGAGTCTTTGGGGTCGTTATGTTGGAATACTGCCAGTTTCTGAAAGGAGGAGATCATGCTCTGCTTCAGTATGTCACAGTATATGTTGGCATTCATGGTTCCCTCAATGAACTGTAGCTCCCCAGTGCCGGCAGCGCTCATGCAGCCCCAGACCATGACACTCCCACCGCCATGCTTGACTGTAGGAAAGACACACTTGTCTTTGTACTCCTCACCTGGTTGCCGCCACACACGCTTGACACCATCTGAACCAAATAAGTTTATCTTGGTCTCATCAGACCACAGGACATGGTTCCAGTAATCCATGTCCTTAGTCTGCTTGTCTTCAGCAAACTGTTTGAAGGCTTTCTTTTGCATGATTTTTGGAAGAGGCTTCCTTCTGGGACGACAGACATGCAGACCAATTTGATGCAGTGTGCGGCGTATGGTCTGAGCACTGACAGGCTGACCCCCATCCTCCGCAAAACCTCTGCAGCAATGCTGGCAGCACTCCTACGTCTATTTCCCAAAGACAACCTCTGGATATGATGCTGAGCACGTGCACTCAACTTCTTTGGTCAACCATGGCAAGGCCTGTTCTGAGTGGAACCTGTCCTGTTAAACCGCTGTATGGTCTTGGCCACCGTGCTGCAGCTCAGTTTTGCGGGATGTTAGAAAAAGTCCTGCAAGCAGCATCTTTGGGGCGGCTTGGAAGCGCTATAAATAGCGCTCCCAAAATGCCCCTGCCCATTGGAATGAATGGGCAGCACCTCCAAAGCGTCTTAAAAGTGCTTTGAAAGCGCCGCAAAACGTGTCTTTTTTTGTTTTTTTTTAAAGGTCCCATTGTCACAAGACCTAAAAAAAAAAAAAAGGGCCCGCTAGCGCCCAAAAAGTGCTGCAAAAGCACTGCTAAAATGCTGCTGAGGCACTGCAAAAATGACCGGCGCTTTAGCGCAGTTTTAGTGGTGCTGCAGTGTGAAAGGTGTCTTAAAGCAGAGTAGTGCCGAATAGCAAAAAGTGAAGTGGTTAAAGTGGTTCTAAGGTCAGAAGGTTTTTTTTCTGCACTGATAGGTGACACTGATGGGCACTGATAGGTAGCACTGATGGGCACTGATAGGTGACACTGATGGGCACTGATAGGTAGCACTGATGTGCACTAATAGGTAGCACTGATGGGCACTGGTAGGTGGCACTGATAGGCAGTACTTATAGATGGCACTATTAATTAGGCACTGATGGGCACTGATTGGCACTGATAGGTGGCACTGGTGGGCACTGGTAGGTGGGCACTGCTTAGCAGCAGTAGGTCTGGAGTGTGTGGGACTGATGTCCCATTTACTAAAGATGGTAATCAGCTTTTTTTTTGCTCCTCACGCTGCTAGCATGAGGAAAAAAAAGCAGATTACCGGCTCTGTTTACATCACATGATCAACTGTCATTGGCTGACAGCTGATCACATGGTAAGGGGATCACATGGTAAATGTCTCATGGACTTGCTGATAACAGAGCGAGACGTGCGTGCCCCGCGGGGGCGTCTTTCGGCTATGGCGCGGGCGGGAAGAGGTTAAAGTGGTTGTAAAGGCAGAAAGTTTTTCATCTTAATGCATTCTATGCATTAGGATGAAAAACCTTCTGTGTGCAGCAGCCCCCCCTTAACCCCTTAATACTTACCTGAGCCCCATCTCCATCCAGCAATCTTGCATGAGAGTCTTGGCTGTCCGAGACTCTGCCTCCTCATTGGCTGAGACAGCAGCAGGGCAACATTGGCCCCCCGCTGCTGTCAAGCAAAGTCAGTGAGCCAATGAGGAGAGAGAGGGGGCGGGCCGAGATAACTTCTCTGTGTCTGAATGGACACACAGAGCAGCGGCTCGGCTTGGCTGCCCCCATGCCAAGCTTAGTGAATGAGGTGAAAACTCCCTTTTCAAACAATACTCAATCATGTGCAAGGAAAGTAAAAAACAGCATTTTTGCTTGCACATAGTTAAACGATGGGAATCAGCAGAGCTTCACCTCGTTCACTAAGCTCTGGGGAAAATTCACATTCAAAGTGCAACTTCCCCTGCAAGATGAACAGCATATTTACCTGTAGTAAATCAACCCCAGTGTCCATCTCAGGACATCTCCTACATACTGGGGTTGACTTAAGACACAGGATCCGAAAATTGTAACTAAAATTTCGTCAGAAGAACAATCTGCCGATTTTCGGATCGTTAGTACGGTGCTTTCAACAGCGATTCTGTTTTTTCGTACGACAAAAGCTGGATGTGAAGACTATAAAAGTACGTGAACTCAACGCCCGATTTTTTATTTAGTACGGTTTTCGTCTGAAAAAAAAAATCGTAAGAGCAAGACTACGCATGCTCGGAAACTAAAGAACACATACAAAACAATTCAACACATTACATTACTTGTGTCGTACGTGAATTTTCGTATGGTGAGTAACCTCTTCTCTGTTGACATGAGAGCTTAACCACTTAAGGACCGCACCTTGTTTTGAGATTTGGTGTTTACAAGTTAAAATCTGTTTTTTTTTTGCTAGAAAATTACTTAGAACCCCCAAACAGTATATATATAGATTTTTTTTGAACACCCTAGAGAATAAAATGGCGGTCGTTGCAATACTTTTTATCACACCATATTTGCGTAGCACTCACATACAAGCGCACTTTTTTTGGAAAAGATACACTTTTTTTTTAATTAAAAAATAAGACAACAGTAAAGTTAGCCCAATTTTTTCTATATTGTGAAAGATAATGTTACGCCGAGTAAATTGATACCCAACATGTCACGCTTCAAAATTGCCCCCGCTCGTGGAATGGCGAAAAACTTTTACCCTTAAAAAGATCTCCATAGGCAATGTATAAAAATTTCTACAGGTTACCAGTTTTGAGTTACAGAGGAGGTCTAGGGCTACAATTATTGCTCTCGCTCTAACGATTGCAGCGATACCTCACATGTGTGGTTTGAACACCGTTTTCATATGCGGGCGCTACTCACGTATGCATTCGCTTCTGCGCGCGAGCTCGGGGGTGGGCGCTTTCAATTATTTTGTTTTTTTTTCCTTATTTATTTTACTTTTTAATTTTTATTTTGACACTGTTCTTTTAAAAAAAATATGTAAACATCCCCTGTAATACAAAAAAAGCATGACAGGGCCTCTTGAATGTGAGATCTGGGGTCAAAAAGACCTCAGATCTCATATTTACACTAAAATTCAATTAAAAAAAAAATAAAAAA
The DNA here is from genome assembly GCA_037952925.1 of Lithobates clamitans. Lineage (NCBI taxonomy): Eukaryota > Metazoa > Chordata > Amphibia > Anura > Ranidae > Lithobates > Lithobates clamitans. The sequence continues at coordinate 2,562,358 of JBBGZY010000301.1, read as the reverse complement.
TTTCAAAAACATTTCATTTGAAAAAAAAAAAAAATTCTCCTTTAAGAGCATAGGGCGGAAGTGACATTTGACGTCGCTTCCGCCAGTCAATGCTATGAAGCCGAGTGGCGGCCATCTTCCCCCTCACTTGGCAGCCACCCAAGCAGGAGAGAGGACCCGATTCTACTGACAGCTCCTGTAAGCGGCGGAGACCACCAGAGCACGGCAGGAGGGGGAGGCCCTCTCCCGCCCCTGATAAAAGTGATCTTGCGCGGAATCCATCGCAGAGACCACTTTTATGTGAAAGCGGACCGCCCGCTGAAGGAGAGGATACCGGGGTTATGGCAGCTAGCTGCTGTCATAACAATGATATTCCTCTTCAAAGTGCCAACGTATATCGCCGTGAGCCGGTCCAGAAGTGGTTAATGAATAAGGTGAAGCTCTGCTGACTTCCATCATCCAATCATGTGCAAGCCAAAAATGTTTTGTTTTTGTTTTATTCTCAATGCAAGCGGTATTCTTTGCAAAGGTAAACGTCACCATATCCATTAACCTGTTGTCTCATAGCTGATTTTTAATCACAGTACCTAGTAGCCTACCCTGTTTCCCCGAAAATAAGACCTAGCGTGATTGTCGGTGATGGCTGCAATATAAGCCCTACCCCCCAAATAAGCCCTACCCTGTTTCCCCGAAAATAAGCCCTACCCTGAAAATGAGACCTACAAGGACTTTAACTAGGGCTTATTTGGGGGGTAGGGCTTATATTGCAGCCATCACCGACAATCACGCTAGGTCTTTTTTTCGGGGAAACAGGGTAGGTTCACACTTTGAATCGCATGTGAGTTGCACAGGAATCACATCACATTCCTGTGCAAGTCACATGCGATTCAGTGCGATGAGCTCAAATTGCATCGCCCTAAAGAAGTACAGCCACCTTTTTTTTGGATCCGCGCTGCAACCACATCACGTGGCCGCGTTGTACCATGCAATCTGGTGTGAACAAGCTGCGCTGCGATTGCAATGCGTTTGGGATGTCGTTAACTTTGTATTGACTCCCGCAGCGGATCGCAGACACAGTGCGATTGAAATGCACAAGGATCGCTGTGTTTCCCGCACTGCATATGTGTGAATCTGGGCTTAATGAATGCATATGGAACGCTCACTAGTTCTCAGGGGGTTAAATGAGGAATATATATACCAAAGAAAAGCTTTTCCTGCAGCCTCTGTGCATCCCTCCCATTTATAGTGCTGGCTATGATTCAACATTCTTGCCTGCTCAGATTGTGGTCATGTCTTGGAAATTGTGGCTGTCTTTGGCAAGGACTTGCACTCAGGAAGCAATAATAAACTGGGCGCATAATAAGGATATAAAAATCGCACCAACTGAAGGAATTGATGGTGATTCAGCAGGCTGTATAGCTAAAATATTATAAAAATTATCAACCCTTTCATGCCCGAAGGTAAATCAAATCCTAAGCGCTGAACCCAATTTTGCAAAGTTGGCATGTGTTAGTAAAACGGCGCACATCATCGCAACTACTTAGCGGCGTCCCTTGCCAAAGGCGCCCATTGAAGTCAATGGGACTGCCTGGTAACTATTTGCCAAGCACAATATTGCAATGCAATGTCTCCTTTGGGACTGAATAAAATAAAATAAAAATAAAAAAACAGGCATTTAGAAGGTGCCTCACCTCCTGCAAACCGCTACTCAAATATTTCTGAAAAACGATCCATCATAGATCACTTTTTCAGAGGGGAGGTAAACGCACCACTAGTGTGAATGAGGCATTACATCTATGCTAAATAACACCAGGGATTTTTTTTTATAGCAGGAACGTGAGGGAACGCAGGTCTGGCACCTTCAGTAATAAATGTATGTAATAGCAAGGAGTGCTGGGGTGTGCTGGAGGGTCTATTGATGCTGGCTGCGGGGGGGGGATCTATTTTTGTATGGAGGTCTATTGTTGCTGGGTAGGTTTATTGTTGCTGATGGGGGGTGTTATGTTGATGGGGGGAGGTAAATTGTTGCTGGGAGGGATCTCCTGTTGATGGAGAGGTCTATTGTTGCTGGCTCCTGGAGGCTCTATTGTTGCTAGGGTGGTATTTTGTTGCGGGGGTCCATTGGGGGGGTCTATTACTGTGTGGGGGATCTATTGTTGCTGGGGTGAGGCAGTGCTGTTTCTTGGCCTAGGCTGACAAGGCCCAGGCCTAGGGCGGCACTTTGCGGGGGCGGCAAAAAAGCTGCCCCCCGCACGAAAAAACCCCCGACCTGTCCTCCCGAATCCCGGCTCCTGCGGCTGCCTCCCAGCAGCTAGCCTGCTGTAGTGGGGCACTTGCTAGTACTACAGGTAGTCTTTGGGCGTACTTGGCCGGGGGAGGGGAACGATTGGCGCCCCCATAAGACGGCCAATGACTGGCCAGACCAGGTACACATAAGCTAACTGGCAGAGGCGGAGTCTGATGCTCCGCCTACCCTCCTCTGCACGGCATCAATCCGGCATCTCCTCCCCAGCCCGGAGCGTGGTTTATACTGTCAGGAGGAGGGGAGAGCGAGAGATGAGGATGAAGGGATTCCCCAGACAGCAGCCAGGATAACAGCTACTATTACTGTCATGTGTGTGTCTGTCCCCAGCGTCCCTCTCTGTCCCTACTGTGTCCCTCTGACGGTCCCCAGCGTCCCTCTCTGTCCCCTGTCCGCACTGCATCCCTCGGTCCTCATCGCACTGCGTCCCTCTGTCTGTCCCCGGCGTCCCTCTCTGTCCCGTCAGCACTGCGTCCCTCTCTGCCCCCTGTCTGCACTGCGTCCCTCTGTCTGTCCCCGGCGTCCCTCTCAGTCCCCGGCATCCCTCTGTGTGCCCTGTCCACACTGCGTCCCTCTCTGTGCCCGGCATCCCTCTCTGTCCCCTGTCCGCACTGCATCCCTCTCGGTCCTCATCGCACTGCGTCCCTCTGTCTGTTCCCGGTGTCCCTCTCTGTCCCCTGTCCGCACTGCGTCCCTCTCTGTCCTCATCGCACTGCGTCCCTCTGCCTGTCCCCGGCATCCCTCTCTGTCCCCTGTCCGTACTGCGTCCCTCTCTGTCCTCATCGCACTGCGTCCCTCTCTGTCCCTGGCATCCCTCTCTGTCCTCATCGCACTGCGTCCCTCTGCCTGTCCCCGGCATCCCTCTCTGTCCCCTGTCCACACTGCGTCCCTCTCTGTCCTCATCGCACTGCATCCCTCTCTGTCCCTGGCATCCCTCTCTGTCCACTGTCCACACTGCGTCCCTCTCTGTCCTCATCGCACTGCATCCCTCTCTGTCCTCATCGCACTGCATCCCTCTCTGTCCCTGGCATCCCTCTCTGTCCACTGTCCGCACTGCGTCCCTCTCTGTCCACTGTCCACACTGCGTCCCTCTCTGTCCCCTGTCCGTACTGCGTCCCTCTCTGTCCTCATCGCACTGCGTCCCTCTCTGTCCCTGGCATCCCTCTCTGTCCTCATCGCACTGCGTCCCTCTGCCTGTCCCCGGCATCCCTCTCTGTCCCCTGTCCACACTGCGTCCCTCTCTGTCCTCATCGCACTGCGTCCCTCTCTGTCCCCGGCATCCCTCTCTGTCCCCTGTCCGCACTGCGTCCCTCTGTCTGTCCCCGGCATCCCTCTCTGTCCCCTGTCCGCACTGCGTCCCTCTGTCTGTCCCCGGCATCCCTCTCTGTGCCCTGTCCACACCGCGCCCCTCTCTGTCCTCATCGCACTGCGTCCCTCTCTGTCCCTGGCATCCCTCTCTGTCCGCTGTCCACACTGCGTCCCTCTCTGTCCCCTGTCCGCACTGCATCCCTCTCGGTCCTCATCGCACTGCGTCCCTCTGTCTGTCCCCGGCATCCCTCTCCGTGTCCTGTCCGCACTGCGTCCCTCTGTCGGTCCCCAGCATCCCTCTGTGTCTCTACTGCCCCTACTGCGTCTCTCTCTGTCCCCTGTCCGCACTGCATCCCTCTCGGTCCTCATTGCACTGCTTCCCTCCGTCTGTCCCCGGCGTCCCTCTCTGTCCCTACTGTGTCCCTCTGACGGTCCCCAGCGTCCCTCTCTGTCCCTACTGCATCACTCTCTGTCCTCCGCGTCCCTCTCTGTCCCCTGTCTGCACTGCATCCCTCTTGGTCCTCATCGCACTGCGTCCCTCTGTCTGTCCCCGGAGTCCTTCTCCGTGTCCTGTCCGCACTGCGTCCCTCTGTCGGTCCCCAGCGTCCCTCTATGTCCCTACTGCCCCTACTGCGTCTCTCTCTGTCCCCTGTCAGCACCACATCCCTCTTGGTCCTCATTGCACTGCATCCCTTCGTCTGTCCCCATCGTTCCTCTGTCTATCCCTGGCGTCCCTCTCTGTCCTCATCACACTGTGTCCCTCTCTGTCCCCGGCATCCAGGGTGGGTCTTAAACAGGAAGGGGTGTGGCCTTGATGGGAAAGGGTGGATCATATTTAAATTAGGGGGTGCATGAGTTTAGTCAGGCCTGGGGCAGCACATAACCTAAATACACCACTGGTGTGAGGTCTGTCGTTGCTGGGGGGAGGGGGGGGTCTATTGTTGCTTACTGCAGGGGATCTATTTTACTGTATTTCTTGTTATCATGAACAAATTCAGTGCAAATCACTTGGTTCTGTATTATCTAAAAGGGGCAGCACTGGGAGGTGGTTAGGAGGTGGAACCAAGGGACGGTGCTCAGAGGTGGGAGCAGAAACGAAGGGTGACTCAGGAGGGAGTTCTTACACTTATCCCCTAAGGGTGGGTTCACACCACAAAAACACACTCCAAATCTCTTCCCAATGCATTTTTGCATGCACTTTTTTAACGCGTTTTTGGTGTATTCCAGTGTGTTTTTGATGCGTTTCTGGATGCATTCCAGATGCTTTTTTTTCTTCTTTTTTTCTGTTTTTTGTTTTTCCCGCTGTACTAGTGTTCAGTGCATTTTTGATGCGTTTCAGTGCATTTCAGTGCGTATTTGATGCATTTTACTGCGTTCCAGTACCGTCCTGTGCAGGAAAAATGCAGCATGTACCACTTTTTTTTTTCTGGAACTGGAAAGCCCTGGAACTGACCACTATGGTGTGAACTATGCCATTGGAACCCATATAACTTACTTTCCATGCATTTTTGATGCAGGAAAAAAAAAACGCACTGGACTGCATGTGGTGTGAACTGGCCTTGAGAAAAAAAAGCCCTCAATAACACAATCATGAAGCCATATTCATTGTATGTGAACATGTTATGAACTTGATGCACGATGGAAAAAAGCTATAAACAGATCTTAGCTATTATATATCAGATATGCGTAAACCAATTACAAAACATAAAATCTGTACAGTCCAAATACAGTGGAACCTTGTATTATGAGCATAATCCATTCCAGGAGAATGCTTGTAATCCAAAGCACTCGCATATCAAAGCGAGTTTCCCCATAGAAGTCAATGGAAATGAAGTTAATTCGTTCCGCATTGACTTCTATTACATGCAATACCACATGTGGCAAGAGGTGGGAGGGGGCGCCGGAGAGCCTCAGAAATACTCTGGAACAACTCGGCTGAACTCGGAAAGGCTCGGAAACACTCGGGAACTGTCGGGAACTGAGTATTTCAGAGTGTTTCTAAGTATTTACGAGTGGTCCGAGTATTTCCGAACAGCTCCGAACCGTTCTGGGTGTCCCCGGTGCCCCCGCACCTCTAGTCAAATGCCGTACTGCACACCCCATTAGCTTGAATTCTATTCATTTTGCAAGATAACACTTGCAAAGCGAGTCACAATTTAAAAAAAAAAAGTTGCTCGTCTTTCAAAACGCTCTGCGTTACTAGTAAACCAAGGTTCCATTGTAGTTCTTGTAATCAGATACAGCAGACATTTATTGAACAATATTGGATGATGGTAACGTTTCCAGTTTTTAAATGGTCCAAAAATATATTAACATGCTTGAAACAAACATAGATCTACACTCACAACAAAAACAAAAAACAATAAAAATAACATACAAAGGGCATATTCAGTGGACGATTTGGTCTTTCTTCTGCTGCCACACTTCTATGTTTCTATGATTCCAACACAATGCTTACAAATCCAGTTCACAAAGAAATACTGATAGAAAAAAGCAGAGATTTAAAGTGATTGTAAATGCTCCATTAAAAAAAATGACAAACATGTGATACTTACCTGCTCTGTGCAGTGGTTTTTGCACAGAGCAGCTCTGATCCTCCTCTCCTCGGGTCCACTGCTGGCACTCCTGGCTCCTCCCCTCTGCAGAGTGACAGATAACAAGCTGCTTACTATGGGGGCACATGTACATGCTTGCTCCAGAGCCCCAGAGCATAGCTTGGCCTCGCCCTCACTGGCTGTGATTGACAGCAATGGAAGCCAATGGCTCCCACTGCTGTCTCTGAACCAATGAAGAGGGAGAGAGCTGCTGCTCTTGTGCACATCACTGGATTGAGATCGGACTCTGGTAAGGTTAAGGGGGGCCTGGGGGAGGGGAGCTGCATGCTCCCCTTACCTTAATGCAGAGAATACATTAAAGGGGTTGTAAAGGTTCGTGTTTTTTCACCTTAAAGTGGTGTTCCACCCAAAAAAAAAACAAATGCATGAAAATTCCTAAAATTCCTCAAATCCAATGACGTGGTCGCCGGGGGGGCGGGGCCGAGTCCTGCATTCGGCATCTATGGACACCGAATGCTGGACTCGGGAGCGTGCCCGCAAGGTAACCCCCCGGGAGAGCGCTTCTCCCAGGGGGTTATCTGATGTGGGGAGGAGCCGAGGGACCCCAAAAGACGGTGTTCGGGGCCACACTGTGCAAAATGAGCTGCACAGTGGAGGTAAGTATGATATGTTTGTTATTTTTTTATTTATTTATTTTTAATGAACCTTTAGTATCACTTTAAGGTAGAAAAAACCTTCTGCCTTTAGAACCACTTTAATAAAGTCGAAAAAAGTCAAAACATCTGATTAAAGACCAGTGCATCCATCATTAAAATGTGCAATTTGCTAAGGAAACCCCTGGGTATACCCTGCTCTTGCTACTGTACTAACTTCCTCTCTGGTGCTGCCCCCTGCTGTCTTTATGAGGTCCAGTACTGCTCATCTTCTAGTTTTAACGATGTCCATCATCATTTAACCCTCTTCCTGTGAGCCCGGGCTGTCGTGGTCTTGGTGTTGGTATCTACAGCTTTTGTCTGTAAACCCAGGCCAGAGTGAGAAGTGAGAGTGGAAATACCTCACTGTGTGGCTCTTCTCTCTGTGGCATTCTGGACCCACCCAGGGCTAGAGGCCGAAGAAGAGGACCTGTGACAACATGTGAAAGGATTGAAGATCACTGGATTTAGGGTACCAGTTATGGATATGTACTGTGGTGGCCCGTCCATTAGGGGAGCACGGGCACCGCCCCCTCTCCCCCATCCATACACCCCGCCCCTAATCTACATGCAGGGCACTGGACACATAGATTTCAATGGGTTTTTTTTTTTGAGGCAGGTGATTAGAGCCAGGGGCTCTAATTGGCTTCAAAAAGGGTGGGCTTGGGGCGCAGAGCACTGTGCCCTGAGCCCACCCACTTTGGTGACATTAGTAAATTAATATTTGCTAATGTCCTCCTGATTCTCCTCCCGGCCAATCAGGAAGCGGGCCCTGAGATCCGATTGGCCATGGAGTCTCAGGACCCACTTCCTGTTTGACTGGGAGGAGAAGCCTGTCTGTTCAAATGAGAGGAGAAGTCCCGGCTCTTCCCTTGGCTGGAGCGAGGAGCAGCAGTCCTACTCCTTCTCCTCATCTCCTATCCCGTCCATCACGTCACGGGTGCGCAAGTGAGGGGTGGGCGACGGCGGCAGGTGGACGCTGTGCGACTGAGGGGGGAGGATGTTTGCCGCCCCCCCCCAAAAAAAATATTGAGCACCAGCCGCCACTGGTATGTACTGTGTATATGAATATATATATATATATATATACATATATATATATATATATATATATATATATATATATATATATTAAATGGAGGGTCTGGGACAAGCTAGAATTCCACTTTAAAGTGACTGTAAAAGCTCACTTTTTTAATTAAAATAACAAACATGTTATACTTACCTGCTCCATGTAATGGTTTTGCACTGAACAGCCCCGATCCCCCTCTTGTCAGGTCCCCCGCCAGCTCTCCTGGCTCTTCTCCCACACATAAGTGCCCCCATTGCAAGCAGCTTGCTATGGGGGCATCCATGCGTGCTCGCTCCCGAGCCCCATCTGCATGTCCATTGACATGGCGTGTCCATTCTGGTGTCCTTCGGGGGGTCTCTCGGCAGCTCATCCCTTTCCTCACTTGCTGTGCCTGACATCAGTGGAAGCCGATGGCTCGCACTGCTGTCTCTGAGCAAATGAGGAGGGAGAGAGCTGCTGCTCTCGTGCACATCGCTGGATCGAAATCAGCCTCAGGTAAGTACTGAGGGGGCAGGGGTGGCGGGCAGCTGCACACAGAAAGTTTTTTTAACCTTAATGCAGAGAATGCATTAAGGTAAAAAAAACTTTTGCCTTTACAACCATTTTAAATTTTACAGTATATACAAACATGTGAGGGAGCCCCAGCAAGGACTCATCTCTCTGTCTGTACAGATGCCTTGGAGATTTCAGTTGGAGACAGTGGGGTTTATTTACTAAAGGCAAATAGACCGTTCAATTTGCTAGGAAAGTTGCACTTTGCTAGAGATTTTTTTCCAGAAACCTTCATCATCCAATCACATGCAAGCAAACATACTGCTTTTTTTTTCCTTGCACATGTTTGGGTATTCTTTGCAAAGTTGAAGCTTCCCCTCATTCACTAAACTCTGGGGATAATTCTCTTGCAAAGTGAACAGCCTATCTGCCTTTAGTAAATCAACTCCAGTATATCTGAAAGGAGACGACTTCTGCTGTTCTCTTTAGGAAACCCTTAAAGCTCTGGGATTCATTTGTCACAGGTGCATCCTGTATTAAATGCTTGTTGGAAAAGATTATATGGTATATGTAGTATATAAAAAAGAAAAATAGACATAAAATATTATTTAAAAAATTATAAACGTTGTATACTGCACACTTCTCCTGCTACATAGTATAACCTTGTCACTATCTGATCCTAGCCCCCAGATCCACGAAACAGCAAAATGCATTCATTGTTATCACAGACCTGAAGAGGTACATTTTTGCTTAGTTGCATTAAAGCTTTAGTATGTTTTTGGGGTGGGGGGATAAAGCATTAAACACATTAGTTATGTATAATGGTATGTATCACCTGCAGTCAGCTGCTTCTTGTAATGATCTTCCATATAGTGCCTCCTGCATAGCTCTTTAAAGCCCAACTTTGAGAAAGAAAAAAAAAGTTTTTCCCATGCAGTGTGCCTGCACTGCATGGGTAGACTGCCCGTCCTCGTCTGGGCATGAGCAGAAAGCTGTATACTCACCCGATCCTCTGCTCCACCTGCAAACAGCACTCCCCTATGAGCCAGCGGTGGACTGTTTCTACGTCCTCACATCCAGAGTAGGTCTATTGGCGTGATGACGTCAGGAACAGTACACAGCACAAGACCACTAGACCACAGGGGAAAGGGGGGAGGGGAGGAAAGTGGGCAGGAGCCACAGGCAGGGCTTGTTAGAAATCATGGGGCCCCATACAGCCTACCTGGCAGGGCCCCCTCAATATATCAAAAAAATACACTAAAATCATTATTAGTGGACACAAACATAACAGAGAACCTGTGTGAATTAGCCCTTTTATAGTTGTTTTTTACATACAAAGTATAATTTTTTTTTAAAAATGTACATTTTGAAAATATTTTTTTTTTATAATGTTTAAAAATTATTTATTACAATGTTTAACATTTTTTTTTTTTACAATTTATTTTTTTACAGGACAGGGAAGCTGGCAGTGCCACGGAAGGAGGGGGTGCGGCATGGTGAAAAAGGGGGAAATACGGGGGGGGGGGGGATCAGGAGCAGTCAGAACAGGGAGGAGATCTGTGCGGAGGAAGCAATTACAGGAACAATGCCCTGTGCCTCTCCCTGCAGCAGCTGAAAGCCAGTTTGAGGGAGAGAAATAGTTTTCAGCTGCAGAGCCACACAGGGCATCTTTCTGCAATTGCCCCTCCACCCGACCACACAGATTCCTCCTGCTGTTCTGGCCCCCCTGTGTGCCCAGGCCCCCTACAGGAGGACTGGTGGGCCCCCCCCTATCAGCAGCCCTGACCACAGGTACCTTGTGCAGTGAGGATCAGAGGATTACACAAGTATACCTCTGTTCTCCAATCCCTAGGCCTAAACAAAAACGAGCAGTTGCGAGCACAGCCCCACTACATGGGAAAACTTTTTTTGCCCAGAATTCGGCTTTAACTGCTCGTCTGAAACATTGCACTGCCTGCCCTATTCTTCTTCACTCTCCACCATTCAGAGAGATTGTATTACTGTTCTTCAACAATACATTACTTTCCGGGTAATTCAACTGATCTTCCTCTTCCATTCACAGAATGTGATGCCTTGTGGGAAAATAAAGCAATATAAATGGCGGAGATGGAAGGTAAGTGGTGCAACTTCTCGGATGAGCAGCGGAACCTGTTAACTCTGACAGTGCTAGACAGCTATTTGGGGTAATATCCAGGGGTTATAAAGGAGTCTCTGAAGCAGTGGCGGTGCGTCCCTAAGGGCGCACGGGTGCCACCCCCTCTCTCCAGCCTCCCCCTCTATGACCAATGGATAGAATCATGCATTGCATGAATCTATCCATTTACACCGCTGCCACCCCCTATAGAGGCACCTGGTCCCCTTTCGCTGAATATTTATTGGACCCTGGGCAAAACTTTTTTTGGGCCCCCCCCCCCCAGGCAATTTCGCTCTCCACCTTCTCTGAGACATACAATACATAGCAGATAGACTCAAAATCAGTTTACTGAATCAGATCAGGCAGCTATTGCGATTGGTTGCCACAGGTTACAGTGTATCATTACCGCTCACTGACTGGTTGCTAGAGGTTACAGCACACATTACGGCTAACTGATTAGTTGCTAAAGGTTATAGCACATGATTTTTGCTTGTTGATTGGTTGTTAGAGATTACTGTGGATATGACCTTGGGGAGGCATGATATACACACATCAATGCTGCCGGCTGCTGCTATTTACATGAATGCCGGTAATTTACATGTAAACACAAGGTCTGCAGGTGAGTCATCTGTACACAACAATAGGGCAGAGCTGGGCAGCATTAGTAGCAACACTTCACACTGAGACATTGAGACACAGCACGGGACTGAAACCTCAAGGGACGAGGGAATTTAAACTAGGATAGTTGGCAAGTATGAGGCAGCTGGTTTGGGCCCCACAACAATGACAGGGCCCAGGGTAGCTGCCCCTTTTGCCCTGCCTTAAAAACGGTCCTGGCTCTGGCATTTGGGATGCCCCTTGATGTCATTAAGACCAATGCGGGGACATGAGAATGCCAAGGGACAATCCACTGCCAGAGCTTAGGAGAGCGCCATTTGCATGAGAAGTGGAGCATCAGGTAGGAAGAAGTGCTTTCAACGTCCCCTAGACTAAACGAGCATCCAAGCCTTGCAGTGCGAGGGCAGTCCCTGTTCACTTTAAGACAGCCTAGAATTTACTGCTTACATCTTGAATTCTCATCTTCCTTTCATATTATTCATCCAGCATCTGAGTTCAGTTCAGGTCAGGAAAATCTAGTATCTTCAAAGAAAAAGGAGACAAAGCAAAGAAAAGGATTCTAGCTTGTGACAAGGATGAATCCAGATAATGAGTACCTGTAAAAAAAAAAAAAAAGAAGTTGTAAAATACTACTTAGTACACATTCAAACCAGTGTATTATGGTGACACGCAGCTAAATTAATTTTTACCATGTATGACAGCGGTAACACATTGCAATATGTTGCAGTGTTTAGTCATTTTGTAATGCGTTATAGTTTTTCAAGTCCATATTAAAGGGGTTGTAAAGGTAAGTGTTTTTTACCTTAATGCATCTCTTTTGCATTAAGGTAAAAAAAACACCTGTCAGTGATCGGCCCCCCAACCCGCCGTTTTACTTACCTGAACCCTCGAACTTGTCCCACGGGGACGCGTCATCTCTCTGCTAGGGGGTTCTCGGCTGTTGATTGGATAGATTGATAGTAAATCCAATCCAAATCTATGGACGCCGAATGTTGGACTCGGGAGCGCGCCCGCAAGGTAACCCCCTGGGACAGCGCTTCTCCTAGGGGGTTATCTGATGTGGGGAGGAGCCGAGAGAGCCGCAGAAGGACCTCAGAAGAGCAGGTTCAGGGCCACTCTGTGCAAAACGAGCTGCACAGTGGAGATAAATATGATATGTTTGTAAAAAAAAAAAAAAAAAGAACCTTTAGAGCCGGTTCACACTAGGATGACTTGTCAGGCGACTCAGCCGCCTGACAAGTAGCGTCCCGTTCTGTACAATGTATGTGGTAGTGTCCCTCGCGCTATAAAGAATAAAGGAATGTATCTCAATCTGAATGAAATAAGTAGAATAAATAAGTGAAATAAAACAAACGATAAGTGAACGTAAGTATTATGTGATGATGTCTCTCAAGACTGCAGCAAAGTCAAAAGTGTTCACACTACACTTCAGCAAACTATAAACCTGTGGAAGGACTTCGCGCTTCAAATCTATCACATAAACAGTAACGGTATAACAACCTACAAAGGTGCAACTAAAGTGGCTATCAACATATATATCAATGTGAGTGGGCACAACAGTGAATGCACATGAAAATAATCAAACAAATCCAAATGTGTTAGTGACACACATGATCTTCATAAGTGAAAAGTTCATATTGTTCTCTTCTTAGAAGTAAAAATCTAATATGGCTGTAGCTGGGATCAGGTATGGGGGACAATGGACACAGTCTATAAACGGGGGGTCCGGTATATCCGGGCTCTCTAACCTCTCACCTTAAAGAAGGGGAATAAAGGCATCAGATGTCTGCTGCAGTAGGTCCTGTAAAGTGCGGTGCATAAGATAATCCGGATGATGTACCTTTAGTGATGGGAGATGAAGTCACGAGCGGTGACGTAACGCGTAGGGCGTGGCAGAGACCAATACGTAACCGGAAGTTAGTAAGGAGGCTCCTCGGACGCCGCTCCAGCTTTTTCTCTTGTTTTTATGCCAATTTATCTTGTTTTAAATGTAAGAGACCACCCTTATTTTTAATAAATACCACTCTGGTCAAATTTACTACACTATTGGAGGCTTCTCTCTTTTCCTTCTCTACTTTTTCCACCGGACCGGTGGAGCCCAGGGTGGGCAACCCCCCCTCCTCCTCTCTCTCCCTCTCTCTGCTCCTATAGGCATCTGTACGCCGGGAAGATTATCCCATCACTAAAGGTACATCATCCGGATTATCTTATGCACCGCACTTTACAGGACCTACTGCAGCAGACATCTGATGCCTTTATTCCCCTTCTTTAAGGTGAGAGGTTAGAGAGCCCGGATATACCGGACCCCCCGTTTATAGACTGTGTCCATTGTCCCCCATACCTGATCCCAGCTACAGCCATATTAGATTTTTACTTCTAAGAAGAGAACAATATGAACTTTTCACTTATGAAGATCATGTGTGTCACTAACACATTTGGATTTGTTTGATTATTTTCATGTGCATTCACTGTTGTGCCCACTCACATTGATATATATGTTGATAGCCACTTTAGTTGCACCTTTGTAGGTTGTTATACCGTTACTGTTTATGTGATAGATTTGAAGCGCGAAGTCCTTCCACAGGTTTACCGTTCTGTACAATGGAACCGTTCTAATCGTCGCTCCGACTTAGAAAAAGGTTCCTGTACTACTTTGGGGGCGACTTGAGGCGACTTGCATTGACTTCTATATAGAAGTCGTTTTGCAAGTCGCTGCTGCAGTCGTGTTCAAGTTTTCTGAGGCAGTCGCTCTGCAAGTCGTGCTGCCTCAGTGTGAACCGACTCTTAGTGTCACTTTAAGTGCATTGTACAGTTTTTGAAGCCTGTATTAAATAGAGTATGACGTGAGAAAGTCAGCAGAACTAACCTGGAAGCTGCTCACTGTGTCCATATAAAGCCATCCTTGGACTCTAAAACCCTGGGGTGCTGTCATATGTTACAGTGCCTTGAAAAAGTATTCATACCTCTTGAAATTTTCCACATTTTGTCATGTTACAACCAAAAACGTAAATGTGTTTTATTGGGATTTTATGTGATAGACCAACACAAAGTGGCACATAATTGTGCAGTGGAAGGAAAATGATAAATGGTTTTCAAAATGTTTACAAATAAATATGTGAAAAGTGTGGCATGCATTTGTACTCGGCCCCCATGAGTCAATACTTTGTAGAACCACCATTCACTGCAATTACAGCTGCAAGTCTTTTTGGGGATGTCTCCACCAGTTTTGTACATCTAGAGAGTGACATTTATGCCCATTCTTCTTTGCAAAATATCTCAAGCTCTGTCAGATTGGATGAAGAGCATCAGTGAACAGCAATTTTCAGGTCTTGCCACAGATTCTCAATTGGATTTAGGTCTGGACTTTGACTGGGCCATTCTAACAAATGAATTTGCTTTGATCTAAACCATTCCATTGTAACTCTGGCTGTATGTTTAGGGTCATTGTCCTGCTGGAAGGTGAACCTCTGCCTCAATCTCAAGTCTTTTGCAGACTCTAATGCCCTGTACACACGGTCGGACATTGATCGGACATTCTGACAACAAAATCCATGGATTTTTTCAGACAGATGTTGGCTCAAACTTGTCTTGCATACACACGGTCACACAAAGTTGTCCTGTGGACAGACTCTGCCACCTGAGCTGTGGATCTCTGCAGCTCCTCCAGAGTTATCATGGGCCTCTTGGCTGCTTCTCTGATGAATGTTCTCCTTGCTCGGCCTGTCAGTTTAGGTGGACGGCCATGTCTTGGTAGGTTTGCAGTTGTGCCATACTCTTTCCTTTTTTGGATGATGGATTGATTAGTGTTCCTTGAGATGTTCAAATTTGTGATATATGTTTATAACCTAACCCTACATTAACCGGTTCCCGACTGGCTCACGCCGATATTCATTGGCAGAATGGCACAGGTGCCCAAAACCACGTACCCATACGACGCTCACGCCCGCAGTCAGGGGGCACGCACACGCCCCCGCCGTGCCCATGGCTATTGGATTCGTTGCAGAACTGATCAATCTTCAGGTCCAGGCCAATGATTTCTGGCCTGGACCTGCTGATCGGTTCTGACAAATGAAATGCTTCCCCTGCCTGTAAGTGTAAACATAGGCAGGGAAAGTGATGTCATCTCCCTTCGTGGGATTCTTTTCTGTTCCAGAGAGAGGAGAGAGGAGATCTAAAAGTAAGTTGCACCAACACTACACTGACACAGTACATGTAGGCACACATTTCCCCCCCCCGATTGGCCCCCAGTTAACCCCTTCACTCCCTGTCACTGTGTCACCAATTGCAGTTTTCAGATTTTTTCCTGATCACTGTATTGGTGTCAATTGTGACACTAATCAGCATTAGGGCAGCTAGTAGTAGGCCCAGGTAGGTCTAGGGTACTCCCCTAAATAAAGGTTTAACCCCCAGTTCACCCTGTCACCAGTGTAAATAGTAGATCTATTTTCTGATCGCCATCGCTAATGTCATGGGTGACGCTAGCTAGTTATTTTTTTATAGCGTCAGAGTACTCACCGTGTATTACCCAATAAAGGTTTAACCCCCTGATCACCTGGTGGGTGACATCATTTAGGTTTTAGAGTCAGTTAGGGTCTGCGACAGCCCCAGGCAGCGTCAGATTAGTGCCAGTAGTGCTAACACCCACACACGCCCCATATACCTCCCTTAGTAGTATAGTGTCTGAACAGATCAATATCTTTGATCTGTTCAGATCTATACCAGCGTCCCCAATAGTTTAGGGTTCCCAAAAACGCAGTGTGAGCGGGATCAGCCCAGATACCTGTTAGCACCTGCATTTAGCCCCTCCGCCCAGCCCACCCTAGTGCAATATTAATCGATCACTGTCACTTACAAAACACAAGACACACAACACCAGCGTTCGCAGAGTCAGGCCTGATCCCTGCGAACACTAACAGTTTGTTTGGTATCGATTGAAGCAGGCTTTGACAATCAGGTGATCTTTTTTCCTGTGAGTCTCACTAGTTGTACCAGTAAATTTAGAGGCCACAATGTCCAATCGAAGGTACACTAGTGAAGAGGTCTACACATTTCTGAGCATTACAGATGAGAGTAAAAAGGAGGTCACCCATTTGTCAGATTCAAGCTCAAAATACGATCCTGTAGACAGCAGTGGCACCCTGACAGGTAGCTCTGACCATGGAGTAGTGGTCCCTGCTAAGGTCAGGCGTACCCGACCCCGTTCTTCTTCTGTTGTTGAGGTGCAAGAACCGCAGGGCTCTCGTATGAAGCAGAGAGCCAGTAATAGTGGCGCTCATCCTACTGGTGAACTGGCAAGCACCAGCGGCCTAGTACACCCTGGTCATAAATCCAGCACTGCAGTATCACGTGGTGATGTGACGAGTCCCATACGTGCAGTTAAAGCTGGCGAGGTGGCAAGCACAAGTAGTGTCCCGCAGCCACCAAGAAGACAAACACAGGCCCATCGAGCCCATAGTGCCCTTCCTGCAGAATATGCCAAACCTAATTGAGAGCCCGCCACTTATGCAGCACCCGTACTTCCCCCATTCACTGGCCAACCCGGAATTCAGGTGGAAACAGTTGATTTTACGTCACTTTTACGTCGCTGTTTTTCACAGAAGATCTCTATAGATCTATTGTGGACCAAAGCAATTTGTATGCTGGTCAATTCTTCGTTCTAATCCCCAGTTGACCTTTGCCAGAGATTGGAAACCTATTACGGTTTCCGAATTTAGTTAAAAAAAGTGAGTTGCGGTCATATTGGTCCACTGACCCAATTCACCATATGCCCATGCTCTCTGACTCCATGACCAGGGCTAGATATGAGCATATCTTGTGGTTCATGCATTTTAATGACAAAGAACTCTGTTGTCCTCGGGGTGACCCTGAATACGATAGGCTCCACAAAATTAGGCCCCTCGTAAACCACCTCAACCAACAGTTTGTAGCCTTGTTTACTCCTGATCAAGTTGTCTGCATTGATGAGTCCCTGATTACATTTTCTTGCCGCTTGTCTTTCAAACAGTATCTTCCCAGCAAGTGTCCCAGACAGGGGCGTTGCTAGGTGGCAAAAAGACCAGGGGCTTCAGTCTAAAGTCCAAGGCCGGCACGGGGGGGGGGCCTCTAGTGGCGCTGGGTTTTTTTGGTTGGGCGGAGGGGTTGTGTGGTTGTGTGGCGGGGGTAAGCTCACATGCTGACCTCTAAACTGACCTACCTACCTGACATACACACACTGACCTACCTGACACACACACACTGACCTACCTGACACACACTGACCTACCTGACATACATACACTGACCTACCTGACACACACTGACCTACCTGATACACACTGACCTACATACACTGACCTTCCTGACACACACTGACCTACCTGACCGTCATACATTGACCTACCCGACACACACTGACCTACCTGACCATCATACACTGACCTACCCGACACACACTGACCTACCCGAAACACACTGACCTACATACACTGACCTACTTGACCTACATACACTGACCTACATACACTGATCTACCCGACACACACTGACCTACCCGATACACACTGACCTACCTGACCGTCATACACTGACCTACCCGACACACACTGACCTACCTGACCATCATACATTGACCTACTCGACACACACTGACCTACATACACTGACCTACCTGACTGACCCACACTGACCTACATACACTGACCTACCTAACATACACTGACCTACATACACTGACCTACCTGACTGACCCACACTGACCTACCCGACACACACTGACCTACCTGACCATCATACACTGACCTACCCGACACACACTGACCTACCTGACCGTCATACACTGACCTACCCGACATACACTGACCTACCCGACACACACTGACCTACCTGACCTACATACACTGACCTACCTGACCTGCATACACTGACCTACCTGACCCACACTGACCTACATACACTGACCTACCTGACATACATTGACCTACATACACTGACCTACCTGACATACACTGACCTACCTGACCCACACTGACCTACCTGACCCACACTGACCTACATACACTGACCTGGTACCTGACATACACACACTGACTGACCTACCTGACCAGAAGGAAACAGACTTCATGTGTCCAGGTCCTGCAGCAGCAGCTCAGCCGTGGTGCTGGTGTGTGAGGCAGCCAGAGTAGAGGAGGAGAGCCGCCCGCCCGAGCGCTGATCGATCCCGCCTTCTTCCTGTTCCAGTCACAGCGCGCTGATAGGTGGAGTGCAGGCTCTGGGAGACGCTGGGGATGCTGCTCAGGGTGGCGGTGTCTTCTTTCTCTCCCTCCTGGGCTCTTCCCGGCTGCCCAGGTATCCCCATGCCTGCTGCTCTGCACTGACGCCACCACCGGAGGGACGCTCAAGTCACAGGCCCAATGAGCACTATCGCGGAGGAGGAGGAAGTGCAATCCTCCTCCGCTTTGACTGCTGGGCAGTGTGGGCAGTGACGTCACTGGTTGCTAGCCGCTAGGCGGCTATAGCAACCAGTGACCAAAAGTACAGTCAGGCGGGGGCGGAGCTGGAGCCGGAGTCAGCGCTACCGCGGCTCAGTCCGCCCCTGTCCCCTGCATTCTATACCGGGATAAGAGACTCGGGGCTATTGGCCCCAGGCTCGGGGCTGTAGCCCCAACAGCCACTCCCTGGCGACACCTCTGGTCCCAGATATGGGGTCAAGATGTATAAGCTCTGTGACAGGGCAACAGGCTATACATATAGTTTTATGGTTTACGAGGGAAAAGATAGGCACGTGGAGCCCGAGAACTGCCCAGACTACATAGGGAGCGCTGGCAAGATTGTTTGGGACTTGGTGTCACCCTTATTCAGCAAGGGGTACCACTTGTATGTGGACAATTATTACACAAGCATGCCACAGTGCGATCTAATCAAGGGGGCTTACCCCAGCGGCTTGTAAAGTCCCATCTTAGACTGGGGGAGAGAGCCTACTTGAGAAGTAATGATTTGCTCGCTGTGAAGTAGAGGGATAATCGTAATGTTTTCGCTCTGTCCTCCCTTCACGCAGATACGACCAAATTCCAACGACGACTGGTGTTGTGGAGAAACCCCTCTGTGTCCATGAATACAACCTTAATATGGGAGGGGTGGACCTCAACGACCAGTTGATGGCGCCGTACTTCATTGCCCGTAAGGCCAGACGCTGGTACAAAAAAGTGTCTGTATGCTTATTCCAATTGGCTCTGCTTAACGCTTATGTGCTATACAAAGCATCAGGACGAACTGGATCCTTCCTTAAATTCCAGGAAGAGATCATCACAGCCCTACTGTTTCCAGACGGTGCTGTGGCCGAACTTCCCAATCTAAATGCAGTGAGCCGGCTGCACGAGAGGCATTTTTGGTATGTCCTCTCTGATACCCCTACCCAACGATCACCCCAAAGAAGATGTCGTGTTTGTAGCAAGCGCGGATATAAGCGTGACACCCGCTATTGTTGTCCCTCTTGTCCTGGCCAACCTGGTCTTTGCATCAGTGAATGTTTTGAACACTATCACACACTAGTGGAGTATTAGCGTAGGGTACAGCACGGCAGTCTAAGGCACACTTTCACAGGGTCTCCAAAGATACCATCACATTTTGAGAGGCCGAACGTGGAACCGTTATGCCGCGTACAAACGACTGGTTTTGCCATCGGAATAAACTCCGAAGGTTTCTCCGAAGGAACTCCATTCAAGCGGTCTTGTCTACACACGGTCAACCCAAGGTCCGACCAAAGTCCGACCGTCAAGAATGCAGTGACGTACAACACTTACGACGGGACTAGTAAAAGGAAGTTCACTAGCCAGTAGCCAATAGCTTCCGTCTCGTACTTGCTTCAGAGCATGCCTCGTTTTTGGTCCGTCAGAACAGCATACAGACAATCGGTTTTCCCGATAGTAATTGGTTCTGTCGGAAATATTTAGAACATGTTCTATTTCTAGGTCCATCAGAATTTTCTGAAAAAAAGTCTGATGAGGCATACACACGATCGGAATAGACGATGAAAAGCTTCTGCTCGTGTGTACGCGGCTTTGCGGTTACAAATAAAAGTGTAAAGAAAGTAAAAAAAAAAATATATGAAATAAAAAAGCCAAAATAGTTGTTGTTTTATTGTTCTCCTCTATTCTCTCTCTATTGTTCTGCTCCGTTTACTGTAATTTTTAACTGCAATGTTTTATTGTTACTATGTTTTATCAAGTTTGCTTTTCAGGTATGTAATTCTTTTATACTTTACTGTTTACTGTGTTTTATTGTTAACCATTATCTTCTTTTCAGGCACGCCATTCAGCTGCAGAACTGATTCATCTATCTTGACAGCAACAGCATTTGCTCTCATGATACACAAAATCAGTGAATCCAGCGCTGTAGGAGGTGATTTCACCAGCACAGTCAAAATATATATATATATATCTATATCTATATATATATATATAGATATATATATATAGATATAGATATATGCCAAAGCATGGGGGCAGGGGTGAAGGGGCAATTTGCCCCTATGCTTCGGCATATATTTGTTTCTCTTTTTTTGGCACAGATTGATGTTGTTTTTTTGAGTTAATGTTTACTTGTCACCAATGTTTGCTTTTCAGGTACACCATTCAGCTGCAGCACTGATCTATTTATCTTGACAGCAACAGCGTTTACTCTCCTGATACGTAAATCAGCAACTCCAGCGTTGTAGGAGGTGATTTCACCACCACAATGAAAAAAACAAACGGTGCATGTATGCCCATCATTAGAAGTGGGTGGATGCAGGGCGGTATTCTAATGTTAGGCATACCCACTGATCAATCTCTTTTTTCATTCAGCCCACAGGCTGCATAAAAAAAGAACATTACAATATATGCCCAACAAGAACCAGCAATGTACTGGTATGTTGCTGGACTTTAAGTGGTTATACCAGAATGATGCCTGCCGGTTTAGGTATCATTTTGGTATCGTTCTTTTCAGCCATTGGTCAGCTTTCATGTAAAAGCAATCTTAGTGGCTAACTAGCCGCTAGACTGCTGTTACAAGCAGTTTGGAGGGAATGTTCCCCCTCTTGCGGTCTTCCACCAGGGAACCTGAGAATGCAGCCCGTGGTTCCGCCAGCTGACCATAGAGCTGATTGAAGACCAGAATGGCTCCAGTCATCCCTATGGCCTAAGAAACCGGAAGCCACAAGTATTTCATGACTTCGGTTTCGCCGGATATAAACAGCACCATAGGGAAATTAGGAAAGCATCTTATCACACCAATCTTGGTGTGGTCAGATGCTTTGAGGGCAGAGGAGAGATCTAGAGTCTAAAAGACCCCAATTTTTTTTAAAAAGAGTACCTGTCACTACCTATTGCCAGCATAGGGGTTATTTACATTCCCTGTGATAACAATAAAAATGATAAACGAAAAAAAAAATGAAAGGAAGAGTGTAAAAATAAAGTAAAAAAGCAAAATAAATATAAAAAAAAAAAAAAAGCACCCCTGTCCCCCCCCATGCTCGCACGCAAAGGTGAACGCAAGCGTCGGTCTCCTGTCATATGTAAACAGCAATTGCACCATGCATGTGAGGTATCACCATGAACATCAGTAATTTTAACAGTAGAACTCCTCTGTAAATCGAAAGTAGTAACCTGTAAAAGGCTTTTAAATGCTTTTAAAAATGTATGTAGTTTGTCGTCGCTGCACTTTTGTGAGCAATTTCAAAGCATGCCGTATTTGGTATCTATAAGCTCGACATAAGATCATCTTTTATATTTTACTAAACATTTGGGCAATATAGTGTGTTTTAGTGCATTAAAATTCAAAAAAGTGTTTTTTTTTTTCCAAAAAAATTGTGTTTGAAAAATCGCTGCACAAATACTGCGTGAAAAAAAATTGCAACAACCACCATTTTAATCTATAGGGACTTTACTTTATAAAAATATATAATTTTTGGGGGTTCAAAGGTATTTTCTAGTAAAAAAAAAATTTTTTATCATGTAAACAAGAAGTGTCAGAAAGGGCTTTGTCTTCAAGTGGTTAGAAGAGTGGGTGATGTGTGACATAAGCTTCTAATGTTGTGCATAAAATACCAGGACAGTTCAACCCCCCCCCCCCCAAATGACCCCAGTATGGGGATACCACATGTGTGAGACTTTTTCAGAGCCTACCGCGTACAGGACACCGAAAACCAATCACCGCCTTCTGGCTTTCTAAAGGCGTAAAATGGTGATTTCACTTCCTCACTACCTATCACAGTTTCGGGGACCCTGAAATGCCAAGATAGCACAAAACCCCCCCAAATGACTCCATTTTGGAAAGTAGACACCCCAAGGTATTCGCTAAGAGGCATGGTGAGTATTTTGCAGCTCTTGTTTGTTTTTGAAAATGAAGAAAGGAAAGGAATTTTTTTTTTCTTTTTTCAATTTTCAAAACTTTGTGACAAAAAGTAAGATCTACAAAATACTCACTATACCTCTCAGCAAATAGCTTGGGGTGTCTACTTTCCAAAATGGGGTCATTTGGGGGGAGGGGGGGTTGTGCTATCTGGGCATTTCATGGCCTCAGAAACTGTGATAGGTAGTGAGGAGTGAAATCAACAATTTACGCCCTTAGAAAGCCTGAAGGCGATGATTGGTTTTCGGGGTCCTGTACGCGGCTAGACTGCCAAAAAGTCTCACACATGTGGTATCCCCATACTCAGGAGAACTTTGTGTAAATTTTTTATTTATTTTTTGTCATTTTTCAATCACTTATGACAAAAAAAATTAATATTCAATGGGCTCAACAAGCCTCTCTGCAAATTCCTTGGGGTGTCTACTTTCCAAAATGGGGTAATTTGGGGGGGGGGGTTGTACTGCCCTTCCATTTTAGCACCTCAAGAAATGACATAGGCAGTCATAAACTAAAAGCTGCGTAAATTCCAGAAAAAGTACCCTAGTTTGTAGACGCTATAACTTTTGCACAAACCAATAAATATACGCTTATTGAATTTCTTTTCAAGACATGTGGCTGAATGCTTTTTGGCCTAAATGTATGACTAAAATTGAGTTTATTGTATTTTTTTTATAACAAAAAGGAGAAAATGTAATTTTTTTTCAAAATTTTTGGTCTTTTTTCGATTGAATCACAAAAGTAAAAACCACAGAGGTGATCAAATACCACCAAAGAAAGCTCTATTTGTGGGGGGAAAAAAAGGACGTAAATTTCGTTTGGGTACAGCGTTGAATGAGCGCACAATTGTCAGTTAAAGCGACGCAGTGCCAAATTGTAAAAAGTGCTTTGCTCAAGGAAGGGGGTAAAATCTTCCGGGGCTGAAATGGTTAAACTTCTCCACAACTTTATCCCTGGTGTGTTCCTTGGCCTTCATGGTGCTGTTTGTTCACTAAGGTTCTCTGACAAACCTCTGAGGGCTTCACAGAACAGCTGTATTTATGCTGAGATCAAATTACACACAGGAGGACTCTATTTACTAATTAGGTGACTTCTCAAGGCAATTGGTTCCACTAGATTTTAGTTAGGGGTATCAGAGTGAAGGGAGCTGAATACAAATGCACGCCACACTTTTCACATATTTATTTGTAAAAAAAAAAAAAAAGGAAAACCATTTATCATTTTCCTTCCACTGCACAATTATGTGCCACTTTGTGTTGGTCTATCACATAAAATCCCAAAAAAATACATTCACGTTTTTGGTTGTAACATGACAAAATGTGGAAAATTTCAAGGGGTATGAATACTTGTTCGAGGCACTGTAAATAATGACTAGCGTCACATGGAATCATGAACTGGATCCTATGCAGCAGTGCACACTTTAAAGCTGAACTCTGGAAAAAAGATGTTTTGGACATTTGCAATGTAAAAATAATGATGTGTGCCCCATGTATTGGCTGCTGCTGATAGGCTCGCTAAATTTCTGATTTCAAGGGACTGTCCCTCTGTCCCTCCTTCCTCATTTAGGTCAGATCTTTATAGTTGTATATACAGTAAAATGCACTATTTATTTATCAAAAAGTGTTTCCCAGTGCTAAACCTTTCATCCAATTTCTGCTGCATCCATAAATTCCAAAAGTGGTAAAAAGGCACTCGAGGATTTAACCAATCATTTTTTTTTTGGACAATTCTCCTTTAACCTCTTGCTGACCAGCCGGCAGGTTGGCTTGGCTGCGCGAATCGCTGTAGGTGTACGCCGGTGCGTGCACGAGGTTCTGTGGGCGCGCGCATGCAGCTGGAGGCGCGCGTGCCCCCATTGGCCAGCAGGGGAGCCAATCAGCGTGTCGCCGCCCGTGATCGTTCCCCGCAGTGACAGAACAGGGATCTGCCATAGTAAACAAGGCTGATCTCCGTTCTGACAGGAGAGATCACACAGAGATCCTGTCTTTCTGCTATGCAGGAAGATGGATCTGTGTGTTTCCCCAGTCACACAGTCCCCTATACAGTTAGAACACACAGGGAGGGAACACATTTAACCCCTTGATCGCCCCTGATGTTAACCCCTTCCCTGCCAGTGTCATTAGTACAATGTCAGTGCATATTTTTAGCACCGATCACTGTAACAATGTCTCTGGTTCCCCAAAAAAGTGCCACAAATGTCAGCTAGGTGTCCGATCTGTCCGCCGCAATGTCGCAGTCCCGCTAAAAATTACTGATCACTGCCATTACTAGTAAAAAAAATAAATAATAAAAATGACAAAAATCTTTCCACTATTTTGGAGACGCTATAACTTTTGCGCAAACCAATCAATATACGCTTATTGTTTTTTTTTTTTGTTTTCTTTACCAAAAATATGTAGCAGGGAGCGGAGTCTAAGAGCCAGCAGGTGTTCACCAGAGCCTCTAGTGGTGAGAATGGATTGCGCTACAACTGGCTCATGGTCGCGGGCCCTAGGGTCTCCCAGCTCATAGTCACGGTAGGCTACTGGAGGATAGAGAGGAAGCAGCAGTCCAGGACAACAAGGGATAGTCAAGAGATAAGCCAAAGGACAGGGCAACTAGCAGACAAGGATTAGACAAAGAACACGCTAAAGGTCAGGGTAACAAGCAGGCAGGAATAGTCAAAGAACAAGCCAAGATCGGTGAACAGAAACAGATGTAGAGCACGCTGCAAGAAACACACAGGAAGCCAAACACAAAATATTGATCAGCAAGGCTTGGCTTGCAGTGCACACATTAAAGAGGAGGGCCAGTCAAAAAAAAAAAAAAATTAAAAATCAGCAGCTAGAAATACTGCAGCTGCTGACTTTTAATTGGACACTTACCTGTCCCAGGGTCCAGCGATGCGGGGGATCGAAGCCCCGCTCGTCTCTCCCTTGTTCAGCGGCGCCGGCATTGCAACTGTGGGCGCCGGGCTGTGGCTTCACAGCCTGGCACCCACTGCGCATGCGCGAGCGGCGCCGCGCGCCGTGATTGGCCGCTCAGTCACCTGGGACCTGTAATGGGTCCCAGATGATTGACAGGAGGGAGGGAGCAGAGCGGAGCCCTTCCTGTGCCGATGGGGAAGTGATGTCACCAGCCCAGGCACTGAAAGAGGCAGACTACGAGGGACCCCCTAGCAACAGGCATTTAGAGGTGAGTAAAAAAAAAAAAAAAAATATCCAAATGTTTTTTTGTATTTTATTTTTAGGATTTTTCATGTAGTTTTTTTTTTGGGTGGAACCCCACTTTAATATAGTGTTCCTAGTTAGAGGCTGGGGTGAAGCTATGCTTGAGGGAAGATTACTTAAGCATACAGGTGAACAGAGACTGGCCTCTAAGCTGAACACAACAGAAAGGTGCGCAAACAGACATGAACGCTACTGCAGAGTCATGACAGGAAGTCAGAATTACATGCAACAGCATTTTGTCTATATGCAAAATTATATGACATACCATTGCATTCAATTCCAAGGGGAGTGCTAGGGCAGTATAGGGCCAGGCTTGGGCAGTATAGAGAGGCTGGGGTAGTATATAGACAGGCTAGGGTAGTATATAGACAGGCTAAGGTAGTATATAGACAGGCTAAGGTAGTATATAGACAGGCTAAGGTAGTATATGGACAAGCTAGGGTAGTATATGGGCAGGCTGGGGTAGTATATAGAGAGGCTGGGGTAGTATATAGACAGGCTAGGGTAGTATATAGACAGGCTAGGGTAGTATATAGACAGGCTAGGGTAGTATATAGACAGGCTAGGGTAGTATATATACAGGCTAGGGCAGTATAGGGGCAAGCTAGAGTACTATGGGGTAGGCGGAGCGGCCCGGGGGGCAGTTGTCATCATGACACACAAAACTGCTGAAAACAAAATCTTGGATGTCAATTTGCTGGGTAAATAGAAGAGAAGGAGAGGTGGCTGTGGTACAATTTGCTGGCTCTCTCAAAGGGCTGCCTGGGTCCAATGGACCCACCAGGACCCATGATAGGGCCAGCCCTACCGCAGACAACTACAGGGATTTACAGCAACCGCAGCATCCTTCTGGATATCAGATATGGATACTTAAATCGGGCCAAGCTGGTCCAAAAAATATAACTTCTGGAGTTCCAGGAATTTTGTGTGACATCTAGGGTTACCACCTCATCTCTTTAAACCCGAACACATATGAATTACACGGGTTCTGAGGATAATTAAATTCAGATAGGGCAACAAGTGAGTTTAATTACCACCTTAATCAGCCACAGAACCCGTGTAATTAATATGTGTTCGGGTTTAAAGGGATGAGGTGGCAACTCTAGTGACATCTCATATTTTAATATAATCTTAGAACTGGTACTGTTTTGTACAAGTCATTGCTTATTGTACGAGACATTGCCAGTATTTCCACATTTATCATACAGTTAAATATAATTCAAGTTTTGGACTAAATGACATATTCATTTTTCTCTATGATAGAGATTCCTATTGCAGAGCTGTATCAAATGAACCAGGTAGGTGGCACTACTGCATTATTCTTCTCATTCTCATAAAACAATGTACAAAGAGCATGTGATAGGTAGGCAGAAATGCCTAGAGGTTCTTGCTTTATAAAGCTATGACGCAATATCAGCAGTTGTATTATCTGTACACATTAAACAAGTTTAAACTATGTAGAGTAAAGGTCAGGACACAACGTATCTGTATCTATCAGTCCAATGGTCAATTCTAATTTCACAATTGAAAATAATTATTTTACGTCTGCATGGAATTTGTATTTTATCCCCGTGTTTGTCAGAGTTTATTTACTTAATGCTATGGCCTCCACTCACAAATTTCAGAATATGCCTCGAGGTATACCTGTGAATGTCTCAAAATTGGTGAACCTAAGACTGTGGTGGGGCAGGGTAATGATAGAACCTAATAGTGTTGTGTAAAGAGCACTTGAATTAAAGGTATAATAGTGGCACACCTAGTGCACCATACTGCAACTGAGACAATGGTTAAATAGTGCACCACAAAGAAATAGAGACAATGGTTACATATCACTGCACAGAGAAGAAATGGAGACAATGGTTACATATTACTGCACCAAGAAGAAATGACGACAAGGGTTACATATCACTGCACAGAGAAGAAATGGAGACAATGGTTACATATCACTGCACAGAGAAGAAATGGAGACAATGGTTACATATTACCGCACCAAGAAGAAATGGAGACAATGGTTACATATTACCGCACCAAGAAGAAATGACGACAAGGGTTACATATCACTGCACCAAGAAGAAATGGAGACAATGGTTTAATATCGATGTAGACAAAAACTCACCCAAGCTCTACCGCATAATTGAAGAGTAATGAGCTGAATATCGGTGCTTGTTGTGTCCCATTAACAACAAAATAGCAAAAAATTCCGGCAACACGATTGCTTCTTCTTATAATTCTTTATTGGGCACTGACAGCAGTGCCACATCTGAAGTGCTAACGCGTTTCGGCTGGAGCCGTCCTCATAGCAATGGAAGGCTCTGGCCAAAACGCGTTAGCACTTCAGATGTAGCACTGCTGTCAGTGCCCAATAAAGATTTATAAGAAGAAGTAATGTTGTTGCCGGAATTTTTTGCTGTGATTTAACATCACTGCACCACAGAGAAAAAGAGACAATAGTGGTCAAATATGAGCGGCAAAGTGATTCATTCCCGCGAATCGGCGTAGGGGTACGTCTGCACCTTTAAGTACGATAGCAGGCACGTGCGGCCAGAAGGGCGCGCCCGCTGCACGGTGGGGAACCCAATGCGCGTGGCCGGTGGGAGCGATCACCGCCGGCCACATGCAATCGCGTGCACGAGAGCAGGAACAGGGATTTGTGCGTGTAAACATACAAATCCCTGTTCGGTCAGCAGAGAAGAGACATATCGTTTGTTTCTACTAAGTAGGAACAACGATATGTCTCCTCCTCCAGTCAGTCCTATCCCCTCACAGTTAGAACACACCTAGGGAACACACATTTAACTTCTTTATTCCCCCCCCCCCCCCTATTATTAACCCCTTCCCTGCCAGTGACATTTACACAGTAATCAGTGCATTTTTATAGCAGTGATCGCTGTATAAATGTCAATGGTCCCAAAAATGTTTAAAAAGTGTCCGATCTGTCCGCTGCAATGTCACTGTACCGCTAAAAATCGCAGATCACCGCCATTACTAGTAAAAAAAAAAATAACAATAATAAAAATGCCATAAATCTTTCCCATAGTTTGTAGACACTAACTTTTGCGCAAACCAATCAACATATGCTTATTGCAATTTTTTTTTCTATGTAGAAGAATATATATTGGCCTATACCGAGGAAGAAATGTGTTTTTTAAAAACATTTTTGGGAACATTTATTAGAGTAAAAAATATATATTTTTTTTTTCTAAATTGTCACTCTTTTTTTTATAGCGCAAAAAATAAAAACCGCAGAGGTGATCAAATACCACTAAACGAAAGCTCTATTTGTGGGGAAAAAAAAGACATCAATTTCGTTTGGGTACAGCGTCGCACGCAATTGTCAGTTAAAATGGCGCAGCGCCGCATCGCAAAAAAATGGCCTGGTCATTAACCGCTTGCCAACCGCCTCACGACGATATACGTCGGCAGAAGGGCACGTACAGGCAGAATCACGTACCTGTACGTTGCCCTTTAAGAGGCGGCCAGCGGGTGCGCGCGCGCCTGCGGGAAGCTCTGTGAGTCGGGTCGTGGGTCCCACGGACTGGATCGCCGTGAGGATACCCGCGATCGCCTCACGGGGAGGAAGAACGGGGAGATGCTGATGTAAACAGCATCTCCCCGTTCTGCCTAGTGACAGTGTCACTCGATCTCTGCTCCCTGTCATCGGAGCAGTGATAAGTGAACTGTCACACACAGCCCATCCCCCCCCACAGTTAGAAACATGCCCCTAGGACACACTTAACCCCTACACTGCCACCTAGTGGTTAACCCCTTCACTGCCAGTGACATTTTTACAGTAATCCATGCAATTTTTTAGCATTGATCGCTGTAATAATGCCAATGGTCCCAAAAATGTGTCAAAAATGTCCAATAATGTCGCAGTCACGATAAAAATCGCTGATTGCCGCCATTTAAAAAAAAAAAAAATATTAATAAAAATGCCATAAAACTATCCCCTATTTTGTAAACGCTATAACTTTTGCGCAAACCGGTCAATAATCGCCTATTGCGATTTTTTTTACCAAAAATATATAGAAGAATACGTATTGGCCTAAACTGAGGATAAAAATATTTTTTTTTATATATTTTTGGGGGATATTTATTATAGCAAAAAGTAAAAAATATTATGTTTTTTTCAAAATTGTCGCTCTATTTTTGTTTATAGCGCAAAAAATAAAAACCGCAGGGGTGATCAAATACCACCAAAAACAAAGCTGTCAACAGAAACTACACCTTTGAACGCCTCATTGCACTAAACTCTTTAAAGAGTGTGACTTTTGACAAATCTTGGTCTATATGGCCTTATAAGCTGTGACTTACATGATACTCGAGGTGATTATACTGTATTAACAGAACCAGTAGGTCTATTACTATACCTATTTATCCTTTTGTACGATTGTATCTTCTGATTGTATATCACTATGAGATGTATATCACTTACTACCCCCTTTTTTTTATTATTTATGTTGTACAACCCATTTTCCTCCATTTCCCAAATTATCTTTTTCCTTTCTGTACCCATTTCTTGAAATACTCAATAAAAACCTATTGATATAAAATACCACCAAAAGAAAGCTCTATTTGTGGGGAAAAAAGGACGTCAATTTTGTTTGGGAGCCACGTCGCACGACCGCGCAATTCTCAGTTAAAGCGACGCAGTGCCGAATCACAAAAAGTGCTCTGGTCAGGAAGGGGGTAAATTCTTCCGGGGCTGAAGTGGTTAAGCAGCCAAATCTTCCGGTCTGTAAGTGGTTACCCTAAAAAAAAGAAAAAGAGAGCTCCTGTTACCTTGTAGCAGATTAAACAGTACAGAGGTTGTGCTGTCTAATCTGCCCAAAGCTGTACAAAACCTGGTTGATCCTGCCTGTTCCTGTGTCCCCCTCTGTGTTTGGATCCATGGTAATCATGGCTGCTGATCCCTGATTACCGTGGTCAGTTTACGTGCCTCCGTCACACGCTAGGAGCTGTCTCTAAACTGGGAGCTCTGAGCTATCCTCAGGTTTGAATATATAACGACCTCGCACACCTGTGTACTCAGACAGGCTGCAGGCACCTGGTGGAATCCGGACAGAGGATTGAAATTCCGATCCAGAACTATGGAATAAGGAGAAAACCAAAAACACAGCTTTCTTCTCTCAGAAACAATAGTCTGGAACCTTGCATTAAAGTGGTCGTAAAGGTAAAGAACAATTACAGCCAGCTCCTCTGTTCTATTAATCAATCCTACACTGTGTACATATTTTTTTAAAATGATGCCTAAAAATACCTTATCCTTGATATCTTCTGGCCAGTCACATGACCGCCTGCCGCTCTGCACCCCATCTAAGGGCTACAGCGGGAGGGGCTGAGCAGCCATCAAAGCGGTCACGTGACCTCCCCAGCTGACATCAGAGGGGATCTCGGCCCCTCCCCCTGTAGCTCGTACATCATAGGAATAGAGTGGCCGGAGGTCACGTGACCGACCAGAAGAGATCAAAGATAAGGTATTTTTAGGCTTTGTTTTAAAAAAAAAATTACTCAGTGTAGGAGAGATTAATAGAACAAAGGAGTTGCCTGTAATGGTTCTTTACAACCACTTTAATGCAAGGCTCCAGACTATTGTTTCTGAGAGGAGAAAGCTGTGTTTTCTCCGTATTCTGTAGTTCTGGATTGGAACCTTCAATCATATGTCCAGATTTAACCAGGTGCCTGCAGCCTGTCTGAGTGGACAGGTTTGCAAGGTCGTTATATATTCAAGCCTAATAGCCCGTACACACGATCCGAATATCGTACGAAAATGGTCGTCCGAGGAAGGATCGTACAATTTTCGGATCATGTGTACACTACTTTCGACAGCCGATCTTATTCGATCGGGCATGCATGAAAATTTTCCTCGTACGATTTTGGGTTAGTCAGTATAGTTGTCGTCCGAAAATTCAATACAAATACATTACAACACATGACATCACTTCCGATTTTTATTTTCTGTCGTACGAGAATTTTCGTGACTTTATTTAGCTATTCAATTTCTACTTGCGACTATTATGCGAAATCGGTCTTACAATCGCTCGTACGGGCCATAAGGATAGCTCAGAGCTCCCAGTTTAGAGGCAGCTCCCAATGTGGGAGACAGAAGGTGTTATCCAGGGGTTACAGGAGCCCCAGCCAGCAGCCAGAAGACAAGAAGTCTCATTCAAGGAGTCAGGTGAGCTCCTATAGGGGTGTCAGGAGAACCCCTATCCAGAAGCCAGGATTGGGCCGTGCATCAGGGAGCTGCGACTAAAAGCTAACAGAGCCAAGGGAACCAGTATAGCTGGACAACACTGTCAGAGAGACTGGTAGGTTGAGCAGTGGTGCGGTCAGAATGGGAGCCAGGTGGCTCGGTATTTTGAGTTGACTGTTCATATTGATGTGGAAGAACCCCTGCATAAGCAACTGATCTCTATGTGAGCTTTCCATTTTAATTAATAAAAGTGGGCTGCCATGCCCTAAATTACAGTTTGATCTGGCACAACTCATTGGAAAAGCATCTACCTCAGGCTTCAGGCCTACCCAGAAGGAGCTATTCCTCACACACCCACCCAGAATGCAGTCTGGGTGGAGAAGACCTAGATTACCTGACCTTCTCCAAATAACTTCTCCCAGCATAGGGCAGACCGGGCATTTGCCTGGTGGGCCGGGACCACCCACTCCGTGGCCTGTTGGTGTCCAGGCCGTACAGCGGGAGGCAAGCAGCGACCGCAGCCTGGACAGGGTCAGGGTCAGGCCTCAGAGCCGACACTGACAGTTCAGCTCTCTGCTCTCCGCTCGGACAGACTGCTCCTCCTCCCGCCCCTCTACTGCTGTGTCTGCCCCGCCCACACACTCGGGGAAATGTGAAGGAGGTTTTAACTCAGAAGATAAATGCTACAGACAGCCTGTGCCTGAGCCTCCATCCTGGGTTGAGTAAGATCACCCTCTCTCCTGCCTCCCAGTGTGTAAAACAAATTTAAGGGGTGCTCTGTGGACTCCGATGCAAGAAGGGGACTTTGGTGACCAAAGAACACCTTACATCAGAGTTTGCATTTGCACCAGAGTCCACAGCATTCCCCCTTAAATCAGGGTTCTTAGAACACCATTTTCCACTAGATCCCCCCTTAAATAAGGGTTCCCCTTTACATTAGAGTCCACAGAGCTCCCCCTTACAGTAAGTGGATATAAGCGGACTCTGATATAAGGGGGGCTCTGTGTGGACTCTGATGTAAAGGGGGCTCTGTGCAGTCTCTGATGTAAGGGGGCTCTAATGTAAGGGGGTCTGTGCGGACTCTGATGTAAGGGGGATCTGATGTAAAGGGGGTCTGTGCGGACTCTGATGTAAGGGGACCTCTGTGTGGACTCTGATGTAAGGGGACCTCTGTGCGGACTCTGATGTAAGGGGGCTTTGTGCAGACTCTGATGTAAGGGGGCTTTGTGCAGACTTTTATGTAAGGGGGCTTTGTGCGGACTCTGATGTAAGGGGGCTTTGTGCAGACTCTGGTGTAAGGGGGCTTTGTGCGGACTCTGGTGTAAGGGGGCTGTGCTGTAAAGGGGGTCTGTGTGGACTCTGATGTAAGGGGGTCTGTGCGGACTCTGATGTAAGGGGGTAGGAGGAGCTGGAGATCTGCACAGTGAGCAGAGAGTAAAAGGGGGCACTGTGATTACAGAGAAAGGGGGGATAATTGCAGGGACACTGTAATCATTACAGTGACACTTTTTTTTTGTCCCAGTCCGAGCCTGCCCAGTATTCATAGCGGCCAATCTGGCTGAGAAAAGAATGTTTATTCATAACCTGAATTCACTCTAATTCATCATATTAAGGCCAAAGGCAACAGTGCCACCTACTGACAAAAGAGAGAAGCCACAGCTGAAACAGGATTAGGAGAAAACCCATTTGATCAATAAAGACTACAAACTAGCCAGGCTAGCTACCACCCAGCACAGTTAAATTTACTTGTAGCCCTGTTTAAGACAAGGGTGCTACAGACATATTTAGGCAAAAAGGGCATTCCTGACTTCTAGACTACAAAGTAGTAGAATATGTGGACAGCAAATGGATAACAGACACAATATACGGGCAACAAACAGGCAATGGTGACAATACGCAGGCAACATACAAGCAATCTGTGAATGGGCAATCATGACAGCACGTAGGCAACTCACAGGCAATAGTGACAATATGAAGGCAGCAAGGACAATTGTGACAATATATGGCAATGACAAAAGCAGTGACAATAAAATGACAATAGTGGTGACAACACCAATGAGCATACAGGTGACTGGAGGTCACCTGTATTGGGCATAGCTTCCAAAATACAAGTCCTCTGCATTCAGTGTCTTAGGATACATACAAGCAGAGGCATAGGTAAATACCTGGACAAAACTTCCTATTGTTTCCAAGAGCCCATAAGCGACCCCTGCAAATCAATATAAGTGGCGCTAAATGACAGTGATTATACTATCTAGTATTCAAAAGGCTCTACAAGCCTTTATGCTAAAGTGATCTAGTGCATTAACAGAAAAATATAATGTACCATGCGTGAAACAATCTATATCATAAAAAATCTAATCGATGTACAATGTGAAAGTGAAAATCGTGACAGTGCATATAAAAGTATACCATACACAGAGCAATTTCAATCACAGATTGTATCAGAAGTGAGACTAGGTATTTTAGTCCATAAAAAATCCATGGACAGAACACCGTGAAGAAAATGTGCAGTATCAGGAAACAGTCCACCAATTCACTCAGTGTCAGTGATTCCTCTCCCCTTGAATTCAACACTCACCAGCTCAATATGCCTCACACTCTCGTGTTTTGGCAATAAGGCATAGGCATATAGTTGGTCAAATGAAGGTGAAAGCTCCGAATTCCTTATTTATCCCAGTGTCACCTCAATGCATAAGAAAACTCAAAATAGTGTGATACCGTAAAACATATAAAATTTATTCAACTTAAAATCTTCAATCATTGCACTCACAAAAAAGCCTCTTGAATCAAGCCAAAATGACACTGCAAATCAAACTCAATCCTCCTCTGTGAAACGCCCAGCACCACTGTGGAATGAGGGGCACGGCGGACCCCAAAGAAAAGCGTTGGATAGGTTCTCACCCCGCTCGCTGGCGCTCTGCTGATGTGGATCTCCTGCTAGCACACAAGCCCAAGAAGCAGCTCCTCTGTCGCCTTCAAAAGCTCCCGCCGGTGCGCGGAGATACACAGCAACGTCCCGTCCGTCACTGACTGCTAATGGTAGATGCCGTACAGCCACGCCCCACGGGCAGTCAGTGACGGACGGGACGTTGCTGTGTATCTCCGCGCACCGGCGGGAGCTTTTGAAGGCGACAGAGGAGCTGCTTCTTGGGCTTGTGTGCTAGCAGGAGATCCACATCAGCAGAGCGCCAGCGAGCGGGGTGAGAACCTATCCAACGCTTTTCTTTGGGGTCCGCCGTGCCCCTCATTCCACAGTGGTGCTGGGCGTTTCACAGAGGAGGATTGAGTTTGATTTGCAGTGTCATTTTGGCTTGATTCAAGAGGCTTTTTTGTGAGTGCAATGATTGAAGATTTTAAGTTGAATAAATTTTATATGTTTTACGGTATCACACTATTTTGAGTTTTCTTATGTATTGAGGTGACACTGGGATAAATAAGGAATTCGGAGCTTTCACCTTCATTTGACCAACTATATGCCTATGCCTTATTGCCAAAACACGAGAGTGTGAGGCATATTGAGCTGGTGAGTGTTGAATTCAAGGGGAGAGGAATCACTGACACTGAGTGAATTGGTGGACTGTTTCCTGATACTGCACATTTTCTTCACGGTGTTCTGTCCATGGATTTTTTATGGACTAAAATACCTAGTCTCACTTCTGATACAATCTGTGATTGAAATTGCTCTGTGTATGGTATACTTTTATATGCACTGTCACGATTTTCACTTTCACATTGTACATCGATTAGATTTTTTATGATATAGATTGTTTCACGCATGGTACATTATATTTTTCTGTTAATGCACTAGATCACTTTAGCATAAAGCAGTGGTTCTCAACTCCGGTCCTCAGGGCCCACTAACAGGCCAGGTTTGCAAGATAACTGAAATACATCACAGGTGGCATCATTTGCTGCTCAGTGATTGCAGTATTCTAGTCTGCATCTCCCCAAGGTAAAACTTAAAATCTGGTCTGTTGGTGGGTCCTGAGGACTGGAGTTGAGAACCACTGGCATAAAGGCTTGTAGAGCCTTTTGAATACTAGATAGTATAATCCAGTGTTTCTCAACTCCAGTCCTCAAGGCACACCAACAGGTCATGTTTTTGGGATTTCCACTATTTTGCACAGGTGATTTGATCAGTTTCACTGCCTTAGTAATTACCACAGCTGTTTCATCTGAGGGAAATCCTGAAAACATGACCTGTTGGTGCGCCTTGAGGACTGGAGTTGAGAAACACTGGTATAATCACTGTCATTTAGCGCCACTTATATTGATTTGC
Source organism: Lithobates clamitans (assembly GCA_037952925.1). Classification (NCBI taxonomy): domain Eukaryota; kingdom Metazoa; phylum Chordata; class Amphibia; order Anura; family Ranidae; genus Lithobates; species Lithobates clamitans. The sequence continues at coordinate 2,526,158 of JBBGZY010000301.1, read as the reverse complement.
AGGGGTCGCTTATGGGCTCTTGGAAACAATAGGAAGTTTTGTCCAGTTTATATATATAAAGTGGCAGCTTTGGATTAACTTTATTAGGACTTTTTTTCACATCCTTTGCAGGGGGCTAGCACCCCTTTGCCTGGCATTGAGCGCAGTGGTGAGAACTCAAGAGGGGCGCATCGATTCGAGTTTTCACACTTGTCACATAGGTAAATACCTACAGGCTGCACTTGCATCACTTGCGTTGCATTAAGCATACACTGGCATGCGCTAAACGCACTTTGACATGCATTTTTTTTTTAATGGTTTGTGTATTTTTTCTACAGTAGAAGTCAAAACACTTTATTTTGTTTCCCCTAACATAGCAGTATGCGTTGACGCATTACATTGTGTTGCAGCACATTGAGCTGTGTTTAATTGCAGTATGTTTCATTTTCAATCGGTGCACATCAATGCAGCGTGTTAGTGTGAACTTGGTCTATTGGACACAATGGATTTCAGCTTGTCATTGGGCCTACGTTAACTGCTTGCCGTCCAGCCGTCGCAGTTGTACTGCGGCAACATGGCTCGGCTGCGCGAATTGCCGTCATGTTACCTCGCTTTTATATTTGGCCACTAGGGGCACGCACGCCTGCCCCCTGCTCGCCCACGGAGCGGATGTGAGTGCCCGGTGGTCACGATCATCGCCGGGCTCCTGCGATCGCTCGGGGCGCACGGAGAACCGGGATCTGTGTGTGTAAACACACAGTTTCCGGTTCTCCGAGGGGAGAACAGACAGATCGTCTGTTCATACAGAGTATGAACAGCGATCTGTCATCTCCCCTACACAGTCCCCTCCCCTCTTCAGTTAGAACACACAATAGGGAACACATTAACCTCTTGATCGCCCCTAGTGGTTAAACCCTTCCCTGCCAGTGACATTTTTACAGTAATCAATGCATTTTTATAGCACTGATCGCTTTAAAAATGCCAATGGTCCCAAAAATGTGTCAAAATTGTCCGACATAATGTCGCAGTCCCGATAAAAATTGCCGCCATTACTAGTAAAAAGAAAAAAATTTATAATAAAAATGCCATAAAACTATCCCCTATTTTGTAGATGCTAAAACTTTTGCGCAAACCAATCAATATAAGCTTATTGCGATTTTTTTTAACAAAAAATATGTAGAAGAATACATATCGACCTAAACTGAGGAAAAAAATTGTTTTTTTTATATATATTTTGGGGGATATTTATTATAGCAAAAAGTAAAAAATATTGCGTTTTTTTTTTTTCATAATTGTCGCTCTTTTTTGTTTATAGCGCAAAAAATAAAAACCGCAGAGGTGACCAAATACCACCAAAAGAAAGCTCTAATTGTGGAAAAAAAGGACGTCAATTTTGTTTGGGTGCAACGTCCTTTGGTTTCTGGGGACTGAAAACCATCCCTTGAAGACTGCTGCTGAGTATTATCCTCTATATCTATGCTGACACAATCCTCCTCCTCCTCTTCTTCCTGTTTGTTTGGCGGGCCTGCAGGAATGCTACCTGGATAAAGGGGGCCTTGAGAGGTAAGGAAGTCCTCCTCTTCCTCCCGCTGTTCTACTTCATGATTCCATGAAGCGTGTTCTCCAACAGGAAGACTAGAGGGACAGTGTCACTGATGCATGCATTGTCACTGCTCACCATCCTTATGGCCTCCTCAAATGGTGACAGGACAGTGCATGCATCCTTGATCGAGAGCCACTGGCATGTCGAAAAGAAGCCAAGCTCCCCTGACCCTGTCCTGGTGCCATACTCGCACGGGTACTCATTGATGGCCCTCTGCTGTGTGTGCAGCCGCTGCAGCATTGCCAACGGTGAGTTCCACCTGGTGGGCATGTCACAAAGGAGGCGGTTGGTGTGCAGGTTGCATTCCCTTTGAATGTCAGCCAGCCGAGCACTGGCATTGTATGACTGGCGGAAATGACCACAGACTTTTCTGGCCAGCCTCAGGAGATCTTGTAAGCCCGGGTACCTTCTCAAGAACCGCTGATCCACCAAATTCAGGGGGTGTGCCAAACATGGAACATGGGTCAAGTGTCCCTGTCGGAGGGCGGAGAGAAGGTTGGTGCCATTGTCCCATACAACCATTCCTGGCTGAAGCTGGAATTGCGTCAACCACCTCTGAGCCTGCCTCCTCAGAGCTGACAGTATCTCTGTCCAAGTGTGGCTCCTGTCCCCTAGGCAGACCAACTCACGCACCGCAAGGCATCTTTTAGTCTGACTGCTTGCGTAGCCCCTTGAATGCTTACGGAGCACCTCTGGTTCAGAGGACAAATCTTCAGAAGAGGCCATAGAGGAAGAAGAAGAGGAGGGGTGGAGGAGAGAGCTGTGGCAGAATCACCACTAGCATTTTGGAGGTGTAGTGGCGGAACTAGAGAAGTGAGAGAGACCCTAGCCCTGTCTGCAGTCCCTCCTGTGCCCCCATGTCCCAGTCTGCAGTTGCTGTCTGTGGGAAGGTGTGTGTGAAACAGTACAGTACCTTCCATGCAGTGGGCAGAGCCTGTTCTCATAGCTGGGTGGTCACAGGAGGCCACAGAGCTGCTCCACCCATCTGTTGCTGTCCCTGGCTGCCTGCACCTCCTGCTCACCCTTCCTTGTTCTCCAGGCAGCCTGTTCATGGGTCCTGGTGGGTCTTTGTAGCTCTTCTTCCTCCAGGGCAATCGGTCCTGGCCATCCTCACAGCGCTATGTCCACGCCACCTCCTAAAACCAGGTACTGTCCCGCTCCCCACACCTGCTGCCACCTGACTCAGTCTCCATGTTTGCCCAGGGCAGCACCTGATTGGTCGGCCCAGAGTGCCGGTGGGGGGAGGTGGAGTCACCAGTGCCGACAAGGAGCTGCAGGGAGAAGTGTTGGGAAAAAAGCTGCGCTTAGTATGGGCACCCTTACCGGTCTATGGCTAGACCCATACACAACAAACTGTAATGCGCTGTGGCACCTTTCTATAGGAACCAGCATTATCTTTTTCAGCAAATTAAATCTACAGTATCTTTTCTATTGGATCGGACTACACGGGCAAACCTTCACTGCATACGTACATCGATGAGCCTTGGCTATCCATGCCCTGCTTTTGTTTCACCAATTTACCTTCCTTCGACCACTTTTGGTAGGTCTTGACCACTGCGGACCGAGAACATCCCACAAGAGCTATAGTTTTGCAGTTGTTCTGACCCAGTTTTGTAGCTATTAGAATTTGGTCCTTGTCAAAGTCACTCAAATCCTTACATTTGTCCATTTTTTTCTGCTTTCAACAAACACATCTTTAGGGACAACATGCTCATGTGCTGCCTAATATTTCCCTAGGCCACCTTCTTCCATTGCTACATGGTCCAGTTCTGATGCTCATGTGCCCATTGTAGGTGCTTTTGGCTGTAGACACGGGTCAGCATGGGCACCCAGATCGATCTGCGGCTGTGCAGCCCCTGTCTGCGTTCAGGGCTGTGCAGCCGCACCCACATGGATCTCATATTGGGAGCAGTGGCTATGTCCTTGTAGCTTTTGCGTGGTAATTGACATCAATGCCTGCATCTCAGTGCAAGTAAACACGGCTCTCACGCAGGGTATGCATTGATAAGCCCTGTGTGAATGAAGCCCAAGGACACATTTGCACTTGCTTTGCCCTCATAAGAGGAATCTGCGTTGGATTGGTCTTTGGAAAGCGGTGAGGGGGTGTTCTGTCACTTGCTGACTGCCTGTTTTAACCCCTAAAAACCCACCCTACCACAACTGCATTCATTACACGTGGTTGTGGCGGAGCCCTATTCAGTTGAATGGACAGTGAACAACATTCCTATTGCACACATCCCTGTAGTATACTAGGAAGTTGGTGCTACAGCAACTGCCAGTTGGAAACTGGTAACATCATGGAACAACATACATAATGCCAGAACACCAGGAATCTTCAAATACAGTATCTCACAAAAGTGAGTACACCCCTCACATTTTTGTAAATATTTTATTATATCTTTTAATGTGACAACACTGAAGAAATGACACTTTGCTACAATGTAAAGTAGTGAGTGTACAGCTTGTATAACAGTGTAAATTTGCTGTCCCTTCAAAATAACTCGACACACAGCCATTAATGTCTAAACCACTGGCAACAAAAGTGAGTACACCCCTAAGTAATAATGTCCAAATTGGGCCCAAAGTGTCAATATTTTGTGTGGCCACCATTATTTTCCAGCACTGCCTTAACCCTTTTGGGCATGGAGTTCACCAGAGCTTCACAGGTTGCCACTGGAGTCCTCTTCCACTCCTCCATGATGACATCACAGAGCTGGTGGATGTTAGAGACCTTGCGCTCCTCCAACTTCCGTTTGAGGATGCCCCACAGATGCTCAATAGGGTTTAGTTCTAGAGACATGCTTGGCCAGTCCATCACCTTTACCCTCAGCTTCTTTAGCAAGGCAGTCTTCGTCTTGGAGGTGTGTTTGGGGTCGTTATGTTGGAATACTGCCCTGCGGCCCAGTCTCTGAAGGGAGGGGATCATGCTCTTCTTCAGTATGTCACAGTACATGTTGGCATTCATGGTTCCCTCAATGAACTGTAGCTCCCATGTATCGGCAGCACTCATGCAGCCCCAGACCATAACACTCCCACCACCATGCTTGACTGTAGATAAGACACACTTGTCTTTATACTCCTCACCTGATTGCCGCCACACACGCTTGACAACATCTGAACCAAATAAGTTTATCTTGGTCTCATCAGACCACAGGACATGGTTCCAGTAATCCATTTCCTTGGTCTGCTTGTCTTCAGCAAACTGCGGGCTTTCTTGTGCATCATCTTTAGAAGAGGCTTCCTTCTGGGACAACAGCCATGCAGACCAATTTGATGCAGTGTTCGGCGTATGGTCTGATCACTGACAGGCTGACCCCCCCACCCCTTCAACCTCTGCAGCAATGCTGGCAGCACTCATACGTCTATTTCCCAAAGGCCGCCTCTGGATATGACGCTGAGCACGTGCACTCAACTTCTTTGGTCGACCATGGCGAGGCCTGTTCTGAGTGGAACCTGTCCTGTTAAACCGCTGTATGGTCTTGGCCACCATGCTGCAGCTCAGTTTCAGGGTCTTGGCAATCTTCTTATAGCCTAGGCCATCTTTATTTAGAGCAACAATTCTTTTTTTCAGATCCTCAGAGAGTTCTTTGCCATGAGGTGCCATGTTGAACTTCCAGTGACCAGTATGAGAGAGTGAGAGCGATAACAACAAATTGAACACACCTGCTCCCCATTCACACCTGAGACTTTGTAACACTAACGAGTCACATGACAGCGGGGAGGGAAAATGGTTAATTGGGCCCAATTTGGACATTTTCCCTTAGGGGTGTACTAACTTTTGTTGCCAGCGGTTTAGACATTAATGGCTGTGTGTTGAGTTATTTTGAGAGGACAGCAAATTTACACTGTTATACAAGCTGTACACCCACTACTTTACATTGTAGCAAAGTGTCATTTCTTCAGTGTTGTCACATGAAAAGATAGAATAAAATATTTACAAAAATGTGAGGGGTGTACTCACTTTTGTGAGATACTGTAAATGCCAAATGTTTTATTCAAGATGATCACATCACAGTGGAAGAATGCAACAGTTTGGGGTTGCGCAGGACCCCTTCATCAGGCATCACATACCTGAGCAGCATTGAAGCTTTGCATTTTTCTGCTGTGATCATCTTGAATACAAAATCTGGACGTTATTTGAAGATCTCTGGTGTTCCGGCAATAAGTACATTAGTTGAGTGGTTGGGGGAGCGGTAAAAGTGTTTACTCACCCCCCACCACATCCGCAAGTGTAAATGAGGTCTTAAGAAGACACGATCCTCTCACTGTGGAAAGGGACATTCAGGTGTAAAATGTAATACAGTGATGCCGCGTACACACGAGCGGACTTCTCATCCACCTGAACTCCGAAGGACTTTGACAGGGTTCCAACGAAACGGACTTGCCTACACACGTTCACACCAAAGTCCGATCGTTTTGAACGTGATGACGTACGACCGGACTAGAATAAGGAACTTCATAGCCAGTAGCCAATAGCTGCCCCTGCGTCCTTTTTTGTCTGTCGGACTAGCATACAGACGAACGGATTTTTCTATCGGACTCGAGTACGTTGGAAAGATTTGAAACATGTTCTATTTCTAGGTCCGTCAGAATTTTCGACACAAAAGGTCTGATGAAAGTCGGATGAAGCCCACACACGATCGGAATGTCCGACCGATTCGTTCCGTTGGACCAGTTCGGACGAAAAGTCCAGTCGTGTGCACATGGCATTAGTGTATATGCATATCCAAAATTTTGTTCCAAATACATCTTAAAATGAAAAAAAAATTCATATATATTATAGGGCTGGGGAAAAAAATCGATTTTAAATCTTGAATCGAGTTGAGAGGTCAAATCGATTCAAAATTTAAGCAAATCGATTTTTTTTTTTTTCACCGCGCCTGTCCTGAGGAGCTGTGGGCAGGAGTTTTTAGGCGAGGCCGCGGCTTCGGCCTAGTCCGCGGCTTCGGCCTAGTCCACGAGTCCGGACGCCGTGGCCTCTTCTAAAAACTCCTGCCTGCAGCTCCCCGGGACCGGCGCTGACACCGGAGGAGCTGCGGGCAGGAGTTTAGGCAAGGCCGCAGCTTTGGCCTAGGCCGAAGCCTCGCTTTAAAACTCCTGGCCGCAGCTCCCCGGGACCGGCGCTGACACCGGAGGAGCTGCGGGCAGGAGTTTAGGCAAGGCCGCAGCTTTGGCCTAGGCTGAAGCCTCGCTTTAAAACTCCTGCCCGCAGCTCCTCGGGACCGGCGCGGTGTCCACAAAAAAAAAAAAAAACTCGATTCAAATCGAGTTTTTTTTTAGGAAAATCACAGATTCTTTTTTTTAAGAAAATATCCCAGCCCTAATATATGATTACAGGTATGAATGCCCCCATTATAGGAATGGTTCCACTGAAAATGAAATCATATCTCATTCAGAGGAGTAAATTCAGATCCAAGTCAGAATTTAAACCTCCTGGGTTGTAATCTACTTTAGGCATTCAATCCAGTACTTGTTCCGTTTTTCTAATGTATATGGTCTATAACCATGACTTTAAAGAGTAACTCCACTTTTGTTGAGAAAAAAAACATTCCCCTCTGGGTTATCTATGCATATTGCAAGGATTTTAACAAAATTTGTAGCAGATTCCTACCTTTTGTTATTTCAAAGGTATAGCTGTTGGTTTATCTGTGTTAACGTGCAAATGGAATGTGAATGTGGAATGTGGGAGTGACTATTATTATCATCAATCTGCTGCTGCACCTGCAGGGCTCCAATGAGGAAATCGGCAATGTCTGCATCCCTTTAAACGTGATTTCCTATTGGGAGTTGTGACTGACCCTTGGCACCCCACTTGGGTACTTCTGCCAAACAGTGTCTCCTGCTCTCCAAACCCTTCCAGCAGACTGAGAGCAAATACCAGCCCTTTTACCCCAAACATTGTACACAGACCAGATGTTGAGGTAAAACGAAAAGGAATGACTGTTTATTGAACAGAAATACAGGTTTTTATACACTTCAAAAGCAGAACAGTCACCACCTGCACAATAAAACCAAATATTATCCAAAACATCACACAATGGTTAGATAGGAGGTGGTGGTTAGACACAAGCAGGGGTGGTAGGGAGGGGGTTAGACACAGGCAGGGGTGGTAAGGAGGGGGTTAGACATTGGCAGGGGTGGTAGAGGGGGTTTAGACACAGGTAGGGGTGGTGGGGGGGTTAGACACAGGCAGGGGTGGTAGGGATGTTAGACACAGGCAGAGGTGGTAGAGGGGGTTAGACACAGGCAGGGGTGGTAGGGGGGTTAGACACAGGCAGGGGTGTTTAGACACAGGTAGGGAGGGGGTTAGACACAGGCAGGTGTGGTAAGGAGGGGGTTAGACATTGGCAGGGGTGGTAGAGGGGGTTTAGACACAGGTAGGGGTGGTGGGGGGGTTAGACACAGGCAGGGGTGGTGGGGGGGTTAGACACAGGCAGGGGTGGTAGGGAGGTTAGACACAGGCAGAGGTGGTAGAGGGGGTTAGACACAGGCAGGGGTGGTAGGGGGGTTAGACACAGGCAGGGGTGTTTAGACACAGGTAGGGAGGGGGTTAGACACAGGCAGGTGTGGTAGGGGGGTTAGACACAGGCAGGGGTGGTAGAGGGGGTTAGACACAGGCAGGGGTGGTAGGGAGGGGGGTTAGATACTGGCAGGGGTGGTAAGGAGGGGGGTTAGATACTGGCAGGGGTGGTAAGGAGGGGGGTTAGATACTGGCAGGGGTGGTAAGGAGGGGGGTTAGACACAGGCAGGGGTGGTAAGGAGGGGGGTTAGATACAGACAGGGGTGGTAGGGAGGGGGTTAGACACAGGCAGGGGTGGCGGGGGGTTTAGACACAGGCAGGGGTGGTAGGGAGGGGGTTAGACACAGGCAGGGGGGGTTAGACACAGGCAGGGGGGGTTAGACATAGGCAGGTAGGAAGGGGGTTAGACACAGGTAGGGGTGGTAAGGAGGGGGGTTAGACACAGGCTGGGGTGGTATAGGGGGTTAGACACAGGCAGGGGTGGTAGAGGGGGTTAGACACAGGCAGGGGTGGTAGGGAGGGGGGTTAGATACTGGCAGGGGTGGTAAGGAGGGGGGTTAGATACTGGCAGGGGTGGTAAGGAGGGGGGTTAGATACTGGCAGGGGTGGTAAGGAGGGGGGTTAGATACTGGAAGGGGTGGTAGGGAGGGGGTTAGACACAGGCAGGGGTGGCGGGGGGTTTAGACACAGGCAGGGGTGGTAGGGAGGGGGTTAGACACAGGCAGGGGGGGTTAGACACAGGCAGGGGGGTTAGACACAGGCAGGTAGGGAGGGGGTTAGACACAGGTAGGGGTGGTAAGGAGGGGGGTTAGACACAGGCAGGGGTGGTATAGGGGGTTAGACACAGGCAGGGGTGGTATAGGGGGTTAGACACAGGCAGGGGTCTATGCAGACGAAACGTGTCGGGTAGGACCCCACTGTCGCCACTTCTTCACAGCGCTGTTTTTAGATACCTTTCATGTGAGTGTATACTACTTTTAACAAATCTCCATTTAAACAGATTTACACTATCTGGCCATTACTTCTCTTCCTCCATTTGCTGCTGTTATTGCTTGTTCCAACGCTGATTTGAGGGATACGACCTATGGGAGCTGCACCCCATACCTTTGGGCCCGATCACGTTTGAGGAACACAGCCACGTGGAAGCCACTTCACCAACTCTGCCCTTCCGGGCCAACTGCAGTCCAGCACCACCTAAGCCTGATTGACTCCACCTGGCGTATGCCTTGTTGGGTCCACCGAGTCCGGTAAGCCTTTTCATTTTTATTGGTGGTGCGTGGGCTCCCTCTACAGACGATTTACACCCTTGTTGAGATCCGTTTCAGAGGACTTTTTATCTTCTCTCCAAGGATGTTCTTTTCAGTACACAAACTTGGAACTGTCAGTCCATAGACCCCATTTTTAGACCCCTCCTCTTAGCGCTACACTTATTTTGTTTTTTGATATTGTCTACACTTGCTGGCTGTGTTAGCTGCTGTTTTATCCCCCCTTTTGGGTAGCGCATAATTATTGTGTACAGATATCTTGTGCTGCAGTTTTGCTGCACTGCTTGTGTATCTGCAGTTTTAGCTGCAGTCCTATTGATTTATTGGTTTAGCCACGTTTTACCACGTTTGCGTCTAGAAGCATCTGCAAAGCAGAGAATGACATTTTGCGACCCCACTTTGGGGCCCCGTATCTTGGGGCCACTTGGTGCTAGGAACCCCAAATTCGGGTCGCAAAATGTCAAGCACTTCTGCAGCAGAGAATGACATTTTCCGACCTGACTTTGGGGCCCCATATCTCGGGGCCACTTGGTGCTAGGAACCCTAAATTTGGATATGTTATAGTGCTAGTCCAATTGTGTTAGCACACCAGATTTGGGGTTCCGAGAACTAAGTGGCCCCAAAATATGGGGCCCCAAATTCAGGTCGCAAAAGGCCAAGCACTTTTCTGCAGCAGAGAATGACATTTTGTGACCCAACTTTTGGGCCCCAAATCTCGGGGTCACTTGGTGATAGGAACCCCAAATTTGGGGTTCTTAGCACTAAGTGGCCCTGAGATATGGGGCCCCAAAGTCGGGTTGTAAAATGTTTCTTTAAAAACACTTATAAACGCAAACGCGGTACCGACGTTTAGCCGCGGTTGGCGTCTGAAACGTGGAAAACTTTTGCGTCTGAACCCATTTTTTTTGCTTCTGGAAAAACGAGGTTAAACGCAACTGCCTAAAAACGCCAAAAAACTAGACTGTGTACATGGACACATAGGATAACATTGAATGGATTCAGGGGCAGTTGAAAAAAGTGTCCAACTGCCTCTGAACGCAAGTTTAACAGCGTCTCGTGTGCATGAGGCCTAAGGACTGGAGAAATCGGGCTTGTACTGCTGGCTGGGCGAGCGATTTTAAGGCAGAGGCCTGGAGCTGCTGCCCCTCTGTTAATCCGGCCCTGGGGAGGAGTAGACACAGGCAGGGGGGTTAGGGAGGGGCTTAAACACAGGTAGGGTGTTAGACACAGGCAGGGGTAGTAGGGGGGTTAGACACAGGTGGAGATAGGATTAGTGGCACTGGCACTTAATTTCTCTAAGTTTCAGCCACGCCAATAGCGATCCCTCTTTCATCATGGGGTCTCTGCTCAGCAGAAAGCTCCTCCCCCTTCACGCTGTTTGCCGTCAGGCTGTCAGCTGACTTTTCCTTGTCAGAAACAATGTGGGGGGAGCCACGGAGAGGATGGGCAGGTGGCCAGCTGTGCTCTGCCATTACATGTAATAGCAGCAGTGCTGGACCATCCACACAGTGGAAAAAGGAGAGTGGCGAAGTGGGGCGGGCGTGTGGAGCGGAGCGATCAGGCGGGACCAGTGTCTTCCTGGGCGTCAATGTGCCGCCCCTCAGAACCTGCCACCCGGGACTAATGGTCCCATTGGATCCCATGGTAAGGCCGACCCTGATAAGGACACTTACCTATCCAGGGAGCCCGCAATGTCGGCACCCCAACCAATCCATCGGCTCAGGCGCCAGCATCCTTATTAAGGGAAAAAGGAAGTGAAGCCTTGTAGGTTCACAGCCTGTTTCCTACCGCACATGTGGGAATTGCGCTGTGCTTTGTGAATGGACTCGCTGTCTTCGGGACCTGTACGTCTCCCAGAAGGCAGTGGGGGGGTGGCGGACATTGCGTAGACAAGATTGCGGTGATCTTACGAGGAAGTGGGAGTGGATACCTGGTTTTGACAGGTATCCGCTCCCCCGAAAGGTGCCAAATGTGGCAGTGGAGGGGGGAGGAAACAAACAAGAGGAGCTTCCCCTTTTGGGTGGAGCTCCACTTTAACAATAAACAAACTCTAGCAGGAGACTCCAGCATCACGTTGTTTGGACCTGATTATATTGACATCTGCTCTGAGTCTAGGAGGGGGGTTGAGGCAGTCAATGCTGGTTTGGGCATAGAGGCCCCAAATATGTATCTGGGTCCTCCAGTTCCCAGAATCGGTATGTTTTGAGGAGACATGGACTTGAATCCAAAGGTCCCCCAGGCACCACCTCCCAGAGAATACAGCCCCCCCCCCCCCCCCGAACACCAGGGCCCATAGTCAGTAGGCGAGAGGCTAGCCTGCAGTCCCCTCCAAAAGCTTCTGTCCCGGTTGGGTCTGTCACAGATGTATCTCATCAAAAATGACAATGTTGCTCAAAATCTGATTTGTATCTTAGTGCAGACTTCTAGAAAAATTAGTAAGCCAATCACAGAAGCAGGAAAAAACATAAGCAGGACATTTCTGGGGGCGTTCTGTACACCATGTGTGTACAGAATGTATTCAGGTAGCCATATTGCATTTTACAGAAAATCACAGCTTTGCAGATTGAAAAGGAAAGGTTATTTTTAATACTATTCAATTACAATATCACTTGAGTTGCAATTGTATACGTTATATTTTTTTTTTATATCTGCTAATTTTTTTTCCACGAATGTGGAATTACCCTTAAGGCTGTGTTTACAGCAGGGGTCCGGTTCGTCCCTATTCACTGTTTCAAGTCCGATTTAAGCCTAAATTTTTGCCTGAATTTGGACCTGAAACGGATCAAAAGACACACGGGACCCCTGTGCAAATTTGCACCGGAGATACAGTATGTGAACCGGCTCTATAGAGAGCCGGTCAAAATTTCCTGCTATTGCGAATTGGATGCAGTGGAACTCGCATCCAATTTCGCAATAGTGTGAAGCCGCCTTAAGTTGTGAAATTGAGTAGGAACATACTATAAAATGTCGGGCAACAGGTAGTTGTGTATGTTTGTTCCTAACAGGATATTTGCGTCTAGCAAAGCAATCCTTTTGTGTCATTTCCCCTACTGTATATAATAATATTCACATGAACATTTTGAAAATATACATTAAAACTGGTCTGGCAGGTGTAACAACCATTAATTTACTGTATATATATATATAGTAACCAAGCTCCCTGGGATGATCAGTCTTTCAAGCACAGATACCAAATCCAGTGAGGTAGTGACAAACAGTGTGTTTATTTGTGATGTACAGTCCATAAATATTGGGACATCAACACAATTCTAATCTTTTTGGCTCTATACACCACCACAATGAATTTAAAATAAAACAAACAAGATGTGCTTTAACTGCAGACTTTCAGCTTTAATTTTAGAGTATTTACATCCAAATCAGGTGAACGGTGTAGGAATTACAACAGTTTGTATATGTGCCTCCCGCTTTTTAAGGGACCAAAAGTAATGGGACAGATTAACAATCATCCATCAAACTTTCACTTTTTAATACTTGGTTGCAAATCCTTTGCAGTCAATTACAGCCTGAAGTCTGGAACACATAGACATCACCAGATGCTGGGTTTCATCCCTGGTGATGCTTTGCCAGGTCTCTACTGCAACTGTCTTCAGTTCCTGCTTGTTCTTGGGGCATTTTCCCTTCAGTTTTGTCTTCAGCAAGTGAAATACATGCTCAATCGGATTCAGGTCAGGTGATTGACTTGGCCATTGCATAACATTCCACTTCTTTCCCTTATAAAACTCTTTGGTTGTTTTCGCAGTATGCTTCGGGTCATTGTCCATCTGCACTGTGAAGCGCCGTCCAATGAGTTCTGAAGCATTTTGCTGAATATGAGCAGATAATATTGCGCGAAACACTTCAGAATTCATTCTGCTGTTTTTGTCAGCAGTCACATCATCAATAAATACAAGAGAACCAGTTCCATTGGCAGCCATACATGCCCACACCATGACACTATCACCACCATGCTTCACCAATGAGGTGGTATGCTTTGGATCATGAGCAGTTCCTTTCCTTCTCCATACTCTTCTCTTCCCATCACTCTGGTACAAGTTGATCGTGGTCTCCTCTGTCCATAGGATGTTGTTCCAGAACTGTGAAGGCTTTTTTAGATGTTGTTTGGCAAACTCTAATCCGGCCTTCCTGTTTTTGAGGCTCACCAATGGTTTACATCTTGTGGTGAACCCTCTTTATTCACTCTGAAATCTTCTCTTGATTGTTGACACACATACACCTACCTCCTGGAGAGTGTTCTTGATCTGGCCAACTGTTGTGAAGGGTGTTTTTTTCACCAGGGAAAGAATTCTTCGGTCATCCACCACAGTTGTTTTCCGTGGTCTTACAGGTCTTTTGGTGTTGCTGAGCTCACTGGTGCGTTCTTTCTTTTTAAGGATGTTCCAAACAGTTGATTTGGCCACACCTAATGTTTTTGCTATCTCTCTGATGGGTTTGTTTTGTTTTTTCAGCCTAATGATGGCTTGCTTCACTGATAGTAACAGCTCTTTGGATCTCATATTGAGAGTTGACAGCAACAGATTCAGAATGCAAATAGCACACTTGACATGAACTCTGGACCTTTTATCTGCTCCTTGTAAATGGGATAATGGGGGAATAACACACACCTGGCCATGGAACAGCTGAGCAGCCAATTGTCCCATTACTTTTGGTCGCTTAAAAAGTGGGTAAGCACATATACAAACTGTTGTAATTCCTACACCGTTCACCTGATTTGGATGTAAAAACCCTCAAATTAAAGCTGAAAGTCTGCAGTTAAAGCACATCTTGTTCGTTTCATTTCAAATCCATTGTGGTGGGGTATAGAGCCAAAAAGATTAGAATTGTATCGATGTCCCAATATTTATGGACCTGACTGTATACAAGTCTATATACACAGGTGCTGTAGAGTGTTCCAGAAAACAAAAACCTAGTTGTGACTCTGCACTAACTTTACAATATATACAGGCCATAACTACCAGGCTGAGGAAGCCTACAGCTTGTCAGCTTCCATAGATACAGTTTAACAGCTTTTTACCAACCTTTCGCTCTCACAGACCAGTGTTGCCTGTGTTTCCTCGGCAGAGAGCACTGGCTGCCTGTCACAGGTGAGTTTACATTGGCCTGGGGGAGAGGACCAAGATCCGAACTGGACCATGGATCAGAGATCCCTGAACGTGTATGAAAGGAGCCTGGGAGAGGTAAAAACCCAGAACAGAACTTTTCCCGGCTCTCTCTGGGACGCTCTGCTACATATCCCCCCCCCTTGTTTCAACCCCAGGGTTGGAACACCTGTGACCCAACAGGAGTGAACATGAGACAGGACATCTACATTCCCCATCTCAACACCTGGCCTGTGTTTTACAGTGAGGGAGTAATCCTGTAGAGCCAAAAACCACCGGTTTACCCATCTATTAGTCTCCTTTTGGGCCATCCATTTCAGGGGAGCATGGTCAGTTATTAAATCAAACTGGCGCCCTAAAAAATAGTACCTTAGCGCGTCCACGGCCCACTTTATGGCTAAACATTCCTTTTCAATGACTGCATACTTTTTCTCATGGTCATTGAGCTTTCTGGTTAGGTACACTACAGGGTGTTCTTCCCCATTGTGTACCTGTGACAATACTGCCCCGATACGCATCCGTCTGAACCCGTCTGAAATCTTTGGAGAAATCGGGGGAGTACAGCACTGGCTGTGCACAAAGAGCCTTCAAGACTTGAAAAGATTTCTCTGCTACTGGAGACCATTTTACCATTATGGAGTCTTTCCTGTTTCGGAAGGTCCGTCAGTGGAGCAGCTGTAGTTGCAAAATTCGGGATAAACCTTCTATTATACCCTGCGATCCCAAGAAAGGCCCTGACCTGCTTCTTGTTTGCAGGACGTGGCCACTCCTGGATGGCATCTTTTTTATTCACTTGAGGTTTTATGACACAAGGCCAATAGTGTAGCCCAAATACCTGGCTTCCTCTAAACCAATGGCACATTTTCTTGGATTTGCTGTAAAACCTTCTTTGAAGAGGGAATCAAGGACAGCCTGGACACGGGCAAGTGAGACTCCCAGTCCGTGCTATATACCACTATGTTATCTAGATAGGCTGCTGCATACCATCGGTGGGGTCCTGTCCATGGCCCTCTGAAATGTCGCAGGGGCATTTTGCAACCCAAAGGCATTTTTTTTTATATTGAAAGGAACCCTCCGGGGTCACAAATGCAGTCTTCTCTTTGGCGCTACCAGTCAGGGGTATTTGCCAATAACCTTTTGTCAAGTCCAAAGTGGTCAGATAGCGGGCCTTGCCAAGTCGGTCTATATGTTAATCTACCCTGGGCATTGGGTATGTGTCAAACTTTGTCACTGCCTTAAGCTTTCTGAAGTCGTTACAGAACCTCCAAGTGCCATCCGGTTTTGGGACTAACACGATGCGGCTAGACCAGTCACTATTATGCTGCGTATACACGAGCGGAATTTCCGACAGTAAGAGTCCGATGGGAGCTTCTCATTGTATATTCCGACCGTGTGTATGCCCCATCTGACTTTTTCTGTCGAAAATTCAGACGGACTTAGATAGAGAACATGTAATATATTTTTCCAACTGAATAAATTACTGTCGGAAAAACCGCTCGACCGTATGCTGTTCCGACGCACCAAAAACGATGCATGCTCTGAAGCAAGTACGAGACGGAAGCTATTGGCTACTGGCTATTGAACTTCCATTTTCTAGTCCCGTCATACGTGTTGTACGTCACCATGTTCTGGACGGTTGGAATTTGGTGTGACCGTGTGTATGCAAGACAGCTTGAGCGGAATTCCGTCGGAACTCCGTTGGAAAAACCTTCAGAGTTTATTCCGACAGCAAAACTGGTGTGTACAGGGCATTAGATTCCTGAATGACATCTAGCTCCAACAACCTTTTAACTTCACTGATATCCTTTCTTCTAGCTTTGGGAATTCGGTACGGGTTGAGCTTGACACGGACCCCAGGTTCAGTAACAATATCATGCTTAACTGCTGAAGTCGTGCCAGGTAACTCTGAAAATTTCTCTTGATTCCTTATCAGGAATTCTCTAGCTTTCTGTTTTTGAGAATACGACAGGGTGTCTGGAACCATGACCTCAGGGATCAGAGGGGACTCAGTACCTTTAGGCATTACCGGGAGGGGCCTCGCAGTTAATGCCAATCTATCCATCCAGGGCTTTAACAGGTTTATGTGGTAAATCTTTTTGGGCTTCCTTTTACCTGGTTGATATACTTTGTAATTAAAGTATAATAAGTGCAGCGCTAAGGTTGCAAAGAAAGGAAGGTGATAAAGTTATATGTAATATAAACATATAAGGTGACATAATAGCATAGAATTATACCACCCAAGTCAACAAGGCTTGTTGGGTTCAAACCACCCAATGGGGGACATGGGTCCTGGAACTCGGTCAGTCGGTCAACCTTAAACGGTCATTGGATGTTAACTGAAGGCTTCAGGAGTTTCAAGAAATGTGGAAACTTATTGTCATAGGAAGGGTATCATGTAAGAAAGGGAGCTGACATAGCGTGATACCGTTTAAAAAAAGTGGTGATTTTATTAAAAATACGAATTCAACACTCACATTTGGTAGAAATGTATAAAGCATGTAAAAGCATGAAGGCGATGTTGACGGAAGGTCCACCCAACGCTTTTCAACTGCACAGTCGTCATCTGACACCGGAAGTGATCTCAAATGACATCACTTCCTGTCTCTGTGTTTAGATCTTAAATATAAATAAGAAAGTGGTTTAAACACATAAATGGATTGTATGAATATAATAGTGTTTCCGAATGGCATAACGGACTGTATTCTGAATGCATCATACATTAAAATGCTTAGTCCATTAGCCAGGCCTCATTGTTTAGACGAGGCATGGTTCCCTGGCTGTCGTCTCAAAATCAGCAAGCCTCGTTGTGAAACTGAGGCTTGGATGAGTGACTTCCTCTCTGTGTATCGTTAATTGGTGTGTTACAGCATTAGGTCCATCAACCAAGCCTCGCTGTGAAGTCGAGGCGTGGCTATATGGTTTCTATCCAAACCAAGCCTCGCTATGAGACCGAGGCGTGGATTGGTAACCTCCGCGTTGCACACCAATCAAGCCTCGCTCTGGAAGCGAGGCCCGGTAAAGCAATCATAACGTAAACAAAAAACATGACAGGCTTGTCACATAGTATATAGGTCTCATGCCATCTGCAAATAGGTAAATGTAAGAATGGAAAAAAAGGGAACCTGAAAAAAATCAGCCGGTCCCACATAGTGGAGATGGTAAAAAAAGAAAAAACTAAATTTGTAAAACAGGAACCCGTATTAATAGAAAGGGTGCAATCCACTATATGAACACGGCTACAGCAAGGTCTGGGGTGTACATTGATTGTGAGCAATCCTACAAGTGTAGACAGTATTGAATGCTGTCCCCAATCTAAATCAAATATGGTAAAAATAATAAAATACAATTTACAACTGGACATTAAAAAATGGGCATAAAAAAGACAAAAATCGTTCCGAGTATTGTGGCTATTAGGCTCTATTTATAAAAGAGTTAATATCCCACTCCAAGTTCATCCTCTGTGGGTGGTGAGTCTGTAATTCATAGATCCAGAAGGTTTTGAGTCTGGATACCCCTCTAGTTTTAGCTCCACCCCTCCATGGAGCGATGTATCTGTCTATAATGAGAAATTGAGTACCTTTTGGGTCCCGTGCATGGTGTTGTCGATAGTGACGGGGAACTGTATGTTTAATACTACCCAATTTTATTAAATTGATGTGTTCCGTGACTCTGGCAGTAATTGAACAAATGGTTCTACCGACATATTGCTTCCCACAAGGGCAAGTCAATAGGTATACCACACTGGTTGTGGCACAAGTGCAGAATTGTTAAATGGTATAAACTTGGCCATTTACAGTCGAATGGAATTTCTTAGTGGCTCTACGTCCACTAATGTTGTGCTGGCAGACAGAACACTTTTTACAAGGATAGTATCCTACCCAGTTGTGGAAGAATGTAGGCCTGATGGGGGGATTTATAATAGAAGGTGCAATCTTGTTTTTAAGTGAAGGTGCACCTCGATATACCACCTTGGGTCTCTCAGGTATAATGGGCCCAAGTACTCTATCGTTCTTCAAAATTCCCCAGTGCCGTATAAAAATGTCCTTGATCTGTTTGTGCTGTGTTGAGAACCCGGTAAGAAATGACCATTTGAAATTGTCATCGTCCTCTCTCTGAGGTTTATCCGCCAACAGTAGAGCTTGGTTAGTATTGAATACCGTAATAAGATCTCTATCGACATCAGCCTGATTATATCCTTTATCAAGGAATCTTTCTCTCAAGATGTTAGCTTGGGACCTAAAAGTGGAAATGTCGCTACAATTCCTGCGTAGACGCAGGAATTGGCTTTTAGGAACCGAACTCAGCCATGACTTGTGATGACAGCTGTCCATGGATATAAACCCATTCCTGTCGGTAGCCTTAAAGTGGGTACTCAATATAAATTGTTGCTCTGACCTTTCAATCACCAAATCCAAAAAATTTATCTTGGAAGGACTGGACTGGTAAGTCAGAACAATCCTGCGATCGTTATCATTGAGTGTCAAGAAAAATTCCTCCAATGATTCTGAAGTACCAGCCGATAGGAGGAGGACATCGTCTATGTACCTGGCCCACAGTTTCAACTGTGGGTGATCCAGGCAATAGACAACGTCCCCCTCCCACTTGGCCATATAAAGGTTGGCCAAACTGGGAGCGAATTTGGCTCCCATCGCCACACCTTTGAGCTGTAAATAAAAACGTCCATCAAACCAGAAATAGTTATGATGGGTAGCAAAATCTAATAATTCCAAAATTAATTCAACCTGAGGTGTGGCAAGAGTGATATCTCTCTTCAGAAATTCTTGTGCGGCCTCCATTCCTCTCTGATGTGGGATACAGGTATACAAGGATGTGACGTCAGCTATGGCCATAATAAGGTCACCTTCGAAATTAAATTCGGCTAGACGATTAATCACATCCTTGGTATCCTTGAGGTAGGATGGGGTTTTTCTGACTAGTGGTTGTAAGGTAAAAAAAAAAAAATCGATGTATTTACCGATTCTAGAAGTAATAGAATCTATCCCACTTATAATGGGACGTCCAGGGGGGTGAAGGGGGTCCTTATGGATTTTGAGCAAATAATAAATGAAGGGGATGCGTGGGGCCAACGGAACAAGAAACTATTTTTCTTTGTGGTTTAAAATCAAAGAATCAAAACCCTTACAAATGCTACTGGTCAGTTTTCTTTTGTATATACTAGTGGGGTCATTAGGTAATTCTTTATAGGTGGAATGATCACTTAAGATGTTGTACATCACCCCCATATAATCAGCTTTATTTAAAAGTACAATGCCCCCACCTTTGTCAGCGGGACGAATAACTAAGTCTTTGTTGTCACACAAAGACTTGAGGACTGACTTCGGTAGGGGATTGTAAATTGTTTGGATGGCAATTTGGCTAGATCTTTAAGTACAAGATCTTTAAACATATTTAAAGCTGGAGCCAGCTGAGTAGGGGGATTGAAAAGGGAGGGGTTGGGTAACCCTGAGTGGATGGTCCCTGATGTGACCGCCCTAGCTACATTCCTAGTGGGGTTAGAAGTAACATACCGTTGTACATTGACCTTTCTAATAAATTTGTGGACATCCACAAAGGTCTCAAATTTATTCAGCTTCTGGGGTGGGGCAAATTTTAAGCCCTTATCTAGAACAATCTTTTCCTCCTGTGACAGTGTTGTGTTACTTAGATTAAAAACTCCTCCCTCCTCTGGACCCTCTCTTGGACCAGGGCCTCTTTTTCTGCCCTGAAGGTCCTCACGAAAACCCTGATTGGCACGGGAGTTGGAATTGGATGGTTGGTAGCCATAAGGGGTCAAATTGTGTTTAACTCTAGGGAAAGGGTAAACTCCTTTGTGATGTGAATCACGAAGTGGGGAGTATCGGTTGTAAGTGGATATAGGCGGATGGCTGTAATGGGAGGATGTAGGGTAATTATTATAATGATCATAGGCGTCTTAGACCCCAGGAGGGGGAGAAGGATCTGAAAGAAGAATCTGCCACATAAACCGAAATCTCCAGCAGTAGTAGGTGTATCAGACGCTGGGAACAGGAGCTGACCAAAGTTGCGACACTGAGGACATACAAACTCAGCATTCGTTGGATTGACGCCTATGCTCCTCTTTCCAAAGTGAGTGCATCACTGTTTGATCCGCCCCTGTCCCACTACGTTTGTTGTGGTATCACGCTATATATTTTTTATGTTTCTCCGCATGATCCCATACATTCATTATTGAGATTATTCAAGCAACACATGGGATATCTTCTCATCAATCTTCTCATCAACCATCTTTACCTGTGATCTGTGATCATGCTGTACACCTTACAGCTGTGAGGTGAGCTGCTTGCAGACACAGAGGTGTCATCACTGAAGATTGCACTTGGCACACGCGTCCTTTTTTGGTGGTGGAATTGTCCTTCCCTTTTTTTGTTTGTTACTCTTTCATTTACATTTATTTTTATTTTTCTTTATTAGCTCACGGACTTCTTTGTTTACTATCTGTGTGTTTATATCAGCTGGCGTCGGGCTGGCGTTTGTTCCGTGTGTGCACTGTACTAGTCATTGTTTTATGTGTTATGATTTGATGTATATTTATTCAATTGCTATTATCACTTATCCAGTTATTATCTTTTTTTTGGTAAACACTTCTCTCACCTTCCCTCATAGTGCAAACACCATTACTATTCTATTTTTTTGTTTCTGTTTGGATCAGAGTCAAAGTTATTTGCAGCAGTGCCCCCTTAGTTTTAATTTCAGACAGCGCGGGAGTCTTTTCTATACATATATCACCTTGCAAATGTAATTCATCATGCAACTGTGATCTGTGTGAATTGAAATACAAGCAAGTTCATCAAAGGCAATTGATTGGACATTTAGACCTCAGGTGGATTAACACAGACACTATTTTTTTTCCATCTACATATATCTAGGAATGTGTGTTCCCTTATATGTTTTTTGATGCATCTATTTGCATTTATTCACTTTATTGATTGATATATTTATTTGCACCTATTCACTTTACTGATTGTGATATCAGGGTATATGTTTTTTGATGCATTTTTTTGCATTTATTCACTTTATTGATTGATTATTTATTTGCACTTATTCACTTTACTGATTATGATATCAGGGTATTTTTATGGTTTAGGATTCTATATATAATCACCACTCCAACAGATGGGGATAGTTTGATAAGCGCACCAACATTTTTTATATTGATTTCTTTTACCAAAGGCATGATTGCTGGAATCCTGTCCTGCATTTGAGCGATATGCTCAATGACACTTTTGTGGGATGTCTGCTCTCCCTCCCAGGTTTCTTTGGCTATGTCTAAGAGTCCCTGAGGGTGTCTCCCATAAAGCAACTCAAATGGAGAGTACTGGGGAACCTCCCTAATGGCAAGCATCAAGTATGGAATCAGGAAGACCCAGTTTTTTCCATCCTTGTCAACACCCTTTTTTAACATGCTCTTTAATGTTTTATTGAAGCGTTTCACCAATCCATCAGTTTGAGGGTGGTACACAGAGGTTCAAAAATGCATCACCTTAAAGCGGGATTCCGGCCGGCTAAATTTTTTTTTTAAAGTCAGCAGCTACAAACACTGTAGCTGCTGACTTTAACTAAGTAGACTTACCTGTCCTGGGCGCCCGCTATGTCGGCTGCCCGAGGCCGACCCGTCCCTCGGCTCTCGGGTCCCGGCACCGCCATCCTAAGTAAGGGAAACAGGCAGTGGAGCCTTGCGGCTTCACTGCCAGTTTCCTACTGCGCACGCGCTAGCGGCTCGGCACTCTGTGAATGGCCCTGTGGTTTTCTAGGAACACACACAGTTCCCAGAAGGAAACGTGGCCGCTCACCGAGGAGCATTACACGCCGCGGAATAGGAAGAGGCAGATTAGGAAGACTGCCTAGCAACAAGAGTTTTAGGTGAGTAATTTTTTTTTTTCACATTTTTAAAAAAATTTTTTTTTAATTTTTGGTGCATTTTTTTTTTTTGGGTGGTCCTCCACTTTAAATAACTTGCACAGCTCCCTTGTTATTTGTGACATAAATGGGGTGCCCTGGTCTGTAAGGAGCTCCTTAGGGATCCCAACACGACTGAACACCATGAACAGCTCTTTGGTAAAGTTTTTAGCACATGCGGCGTGTAAGGGAACTGCCTCGGGGTAACGAGTAGCATAATCCATGATTACAAGGATATGCTGATGACCCTGGGCAGACTTGGGGAGTGGACCCACAAGGTCCATGGCAATCCTCTCAAAGGGAACTTCAATGATGGGTAAGGGCACTAAAGGACTTCAGAAGTGAGGTAGTGGGGCTGACATCTGACACACATGACAGGATTGACAATAATTCTCAATATCTTTCTGTATCCTGGGCCAGTAAAACCTACGTAACACCCTTTCATTGGTTTTCTCAACCCCCAAATGACCTCCTAGCAAGTGCCCATGGGCAAGTTCCAACACCACCCCTCTGTATGGCTTAGGGACCACCAACTGTTCAACAATTTCATCATTCTTTTTATAGACACGATACAGTAAATCCTCATTGCTGCTGAAATAAGGAAAACAAGGCCTGTCCCCTGGTTCGACAGATCATCATTAATCACTATTACATTTTCCCAGGCCCTGGCAAGGGTAGTGTCTTTTCTCTGCTCGGTACCAAAGTTTTCCTTGTGCACATTAAGGTCAGCAAACTCTAATGTAGCCTCAGAGTAAGCAGAAGGCTGTCCACCTTCACTGGTTGTGGGGACTACCTCAGGCTCCTCCAGTTCTTCTGTTATAACCGAGAAAGGAAAACCCTGGGAACCCTGAGAGGAGTCTCCTGGACCCGCATTGTTTGTGCTGGCCAGGAGTTCTGGCTCTGCCACTGAATAAGTTACTGCACCTGGGTCAGGATAATCCCACAGTTCCCAAAACTTAGGGAAGTCCCTACCAATGATGGCCTTGTATACCAAGTGGGGCACAAATCCTACCGAATGGGTCACTGTACCTAAGTCAGTTTTAAAGTTAGCAGTGGCTATAGGATACTCTCGGATATCCCCATGTACACAGATCACTGCAACTTTTTTAGCATGAAAATTCTTAGTTTCGACCATCTCATCTTTAACCAAAGTCACTAGACTTCCAGAGTCCAGCAAGGCCATAATAGGCTTATTATTAACAGTCATTTGGCACATGTGTTTTCCTACACTTGGCGTTGCAGTGCATTAAACAGCAGCAAACATAGACTGCCTTCTAAGGGATACATCACACTGCATGGCTTCATCTGTCAATGGACAGTTTGCTGCAACATGTCCCAGTTCTTGGCAACGGATACACCTGATGTTGCCCCAGTTTGGTTTGCTGACAGGCAGGGGCTTCCCTTGTTTTGGATGCCAAACTTCAGTCGTGGCACCAAGAATCCTCCCCCCTATCTCCTTGCCATGCTTACCACCTACTTCCCCTGGAACAGTCTTACCGGTTGCATGGGGAGACCGTGGCTTTGGGTGGAAAGTCTGTGCAGCTGTAGGGGTGGTGAGCAGGCTCTCTGTAGCAAAGAATGTCTCAACGACCTCCACCAGATTGTCTGCCGACTTGGGGTCTCCTTGACTCACCCACTTCTGCAGGGGAATTAACAGTGACCTCAGGAACCGGTCCATGACCACACGCTCCACTATTTGTGGCCCAGACAAGGACTCCGGCTGTAGCCATTTCCGCACCAGGTGGATTCCCCTCTTCTTGGAAGAACCAGCTGTGTACTTGCTGTGCTCGAACTGACAACGTGACACCGAGACACGTCAGGATTTACCTCTTGACCTTTTCATAGTCTCCCACTTCTGCCGACTCCAGAACGTAGTAGGCCTTCTACGATTCTCCAGAAAGCAAGGGGGCGACCAGTCCTGCCCACTGGGTTTTAGGCCAACCTTCCCTCTCAGCGGCCCATTCAAATGTTAGCAGAAAGGCCTCTGGATCATCTTCTGCAGTAATATTAGACAGAAAGCGACCCACATGGATGGCTGAGGGTTTGTTTCCCACATCATCAATTTTAACAGGTGACCACTGTGCTAGCATCTCCACAACCTCAGTCAGGGTTTTCATATCTGCTTTTGCAGCAGTGCCTAGCTGTTCAAACAGCCTCTGTGTTTGTTCCTGTAAAGCACCAATCTGTTGGCACAGTGCCTTGGTTTGCTCCTGTGCAATAGCGTTAGCTTGCTGTTGTGCAGCGTTGGCTTGCTGCTGTGCAGCTTTGGATAACACCAGTTGTTTCAGGATTTCAGAATGTTTAGTCACTTTAGGTACTGGCCCTTTAAGTAGTAACCTACTACAGCTGTCCGCATCCTCCACCATATGTAACCTGGGGGACAGGTAGAAGGTACAAAGCTCCCTGGGATGATCACTCTCTCAGGCACAGATACCAAATCCAGTGAGGTAGTGACAAACAGTGCAGTGTTTATTTGTGATATATACATGTCTATATACACAGGTGCTGTACAGTGTTCCAGAAAACAAAATAGGAACAATAATAGCAAAACAAAAACCTAGCCATGACTCGGCACTAACTATACAATATATAAAGGCCATAACTACCAGGCTGAGCAAGCCTACAGCTTGTCAGCCTCAACAGATACATTTTAACAGCTTTTAACCAACCTTTCGCTCTCGCAGACCAGTGTTGTCTGTGTTTCCCAGGCAAAGAGCACTGGCTGTCTGTCACAGGTAAGTTTATATTAGCCTGGGGGAGAGGACCAAGATCCGAACTGGACCAGAGATCCCAGGAACGTGTATGAGAGGAGCCTGGGAGACATATAAACCCAGAACAGGACTTTTCCCGGATCTCTCTGGGACACTCTGCTACATAATATACACACAGAATATATCGTAGTTGCCAACATTGAAAAAAAATTTTTAGGGACACTTTTTTGGCTGTAGGCGGAGTCTTGTTTTAATTAGCGGACGGGGCATGCATTTGTGGGCGTGACAAAGGGCCAAAGCAAAAATGTGGCGCGCGGAGCGCGCCGCAACGTCAGAATAGGCATGGTTTACGCAAAATAGTGGGCGTGTCTTAAATGGCCATGGCTCAAAGGGGATGTGGTTAGAGTCTGAGATGAATGAGGGATGGAGAGGGAAAGGGGGGGGGGGGAGAGATGGAGGGACAGCAGCCCCAGATCCTACACAACAATAGAAATATGTGTATTCTAGAAAGTTTAACAATCAGCAGATAAAGATACTCCAAACACCTGGTGTTAGCACTTCAATCATCCCGGCACCATGGTTGTTATGGTGTCAGGATGATTGAAGTGCATTATTTCTATTTTTACATTGTAATATAAGATTAAATCATTCAACTCACCATAATGCAGAATCAGTGGGATCCCTGAGCGTGTTACCTGCCACGTCGCCTGCCATCAGCCGTCTGTCCTTGCATCAGGTGCCCCCAGCAGAGTCCGTCCTTGCATCACGTGTCCCAGCAGAGTCCGTCCTTGCGTCAGATGTCCCAGCAGAGTCCGTCCTTGCATCAGGTGCCCCCAGCAGAGTCCGTCCTTGCATCAGATGTCCCAGCAGAGTCCGTCCTTGCATCAAGTGCCCCCAGCAGAGTCTGTCCTTGCATCAGGTGCCCCCAGCGGAGCCCCCCTTACATCAGATGTCCCCAGCGGAGCCCCCCCTTACATCAGATGTCCCCAGCGGAGCCCCCCCTCACACCAGGAGTCCCCAGCGGAGCCCCCCCTCACACCAGGAGTCAACCGTGGAGCCCCCCTCACATCAGGTGTCCCCAGTGCAGCCCTCCCTCACACCAGGAGTCCCCAGCAGAGCCCCCTCTCACACCAGGAGTCCCCAGCGGACCCCCCCTCACATCAGGTGTCCCCAGTGCAGCCCCCCTCACATCAGGTGTCCCCAGTGGAGCCCCCCTCACATCAGGTGTCCCCAGTGGAGCCCCCCTCACATCAGGTGTCCCCAGTGCAGCCCCCCTCACATCAGGTGTCCCCAGTGCAGCCCCCCTCACATCAGGTGTCGCCAGTGCAGCCCCCCCTCACATCAGGTGTCCCCAGTGCAGCCCCCCTCACATCAGGTGTCCCCAGTGCAGCCCCCCCTCACATCAGGTGTCCCCAGCGGAGCCCCCCCTCACATCAGGTGTCCCCAGCGGACCCCCCCCTCATATCAGGTGTCCCCAGTGGAGCACCCCCTCACATCAGGTGTTGCCAGTGGAGCCCCCCCTCACATCAGGTGTCCCCAGTGCAGCCCCCCTCACATCAGGTGTCCCCAGTGCAGCCCCCCCTCACATCAGGTGTCCCCAGTGCAGCCCCCCCTCACATTAGGTGTCCCCAGTGGAGCCCCCCCTCACATCAGGTGTCCCCAGTGTAGCCCCCCCCTCACATCAGGTGTCCCCAGTGCAGCCCCCCCCCACATCCTCACATCAGGTGTCCCCAGTGCAGCCCCCTCACATCAGGTGTCCCCAGTGGAGCCCCCCTTACATCAGATTCCCCCAGCGGTGCGCCCCCCGCCCCCACCTCAGGTGTCCTAGTATTGTAATAGACAGTGTATACTGTCTCCCTCCGCCAGCCGCATGGCTAGAACCCCCGCCCCTTTTCATAATAGACTGGCAGCGGGGCGGGGGGTAGGCGGGGCGAGGCGGAGCGGGCGGAGGGTGGGCGGTGACTCAGGAGCTCCGTCTAGCCCCCCCAGCTGTCTTCCTGGTCTTCTGAAAAATGGCGGCTGGCGGAGACAATGTCTCTGCCAGCCACAGACCTCTAGCGGCAGGCGGCGGCGAAAATCCGTGAAGAACCGGATTTCTCGGGACATTTATCAGGAAACAACAAAATCGGGAATCTAGTCTAAATCCGGGAAATCCGGGACAGTTGGCAGCTATGATATATATATATATATATATATATATATATATATATATATATATATATATATATATATATATATATATATTACCTAAAGTACTGGGACGCCTGCCTTTACACGCACATGAACTTTAATGGCATCCCAGTCTTAGTCTGTAGGGTTCAGTATTGAGTTGGCCCACCCTTTGCAGCTTATAACAGCTTCAACTCTTCTGGGAAGGCTGTCCACAAGGTTTAGGAGTGTGACTATGGGAATGTTTGACCATTCTTCCAGAAGTGCATTTGTGAGGTCAGGCACTGATGTTGGACGAGAAGGCCTGGCTCGCAGTCTCCGCCCTAATTCATCCCAAAGGTGTTTTATTGGGGTGAGGTCAGGACTCTGTGTAGGCCAGTCAAGTTCCTCCACCCCAAACTCGCTCATTTATATCTATATGAACCTTACTTTGTGCACTGGTCTAAATCATTTGGTGGAGGGGGGATTATGGTGTGGGGTTGTTTTTTAGGGATTGGGCTAGGCCCCTAAGGTCCAGTGAAGGGAACTCTTATGGGGCGTACACACGGTCGGACTTTTCGTCTACAAAAGTCTGACAGCCTGTCCGACAGACTTCCAGCGGACTTTCGGCGGACTTGCGGCAGACTTTCTAACGAACGGACTTGCCTACATACGACCACACAAAAGTCCGACGGATTCGTACGTGATGACGTACACCGGACTAAAATAAGGAAGTTGATAGCCAGTAGCCAATAGCTGCCCTAGCGTGGGTTTTTGTCCGTCGGACTAGCACACAGACGAGCGGATTTCGGGGTCCGTCGTAGTTACGACGTAAAGATTTGAAGCATGTTTCAAATCTAAAGTCCGTCGGATTTGAGGCTGAAAAAGTCCGCTGAAAGTCCGGGGAAGCCCACACACGATCGGATTACCAGCCAGCTTTAGTCCGTCAGCGTCCGTTGGACTTTTGTAGACGAAAAGTCCGACCGTGTGTACGCCCCATTAAAGCGGAGTTCCACCCATCTTTTTTAGTTTATTAAAAGTCAGCAGCTACAAAAAGTGTACCTGCTGACTTTTAATAAACAGACACTTACCTGTCCCATGGTCCAGCGATGAGAGCGCTCGGAGTATCGCTCCTCTCCCCCTCCTTTCCGCGGCGCCGTCATAGCCACTGTGGGCACCCGGCCATGACAGCTTACAGCTTCGCTGCGCTCTGCTTTTGGCCAGGCAATCTTCTGGAACCTGTGACATGTCCCAGAAGATTGCTGGCAGGCAAGGGCCGCCTAGGGCGAGAGGAGGAGTCGCCTAGGCGGCTGAGAAGAGGAAGGAGGAAGTGGGACAGGAAGTCCCACTAAAAAGAAGGTACCCACTCCTCCCCCAAAAAAATTACGTGACAAATGTGGCATGTAAGGGGGTGAGGAGTGCTTGAAGCAGAAGTTCCACTTTTGGGTGGAACTCCGCTTTAAGGCGTCAGCATACCAAGACATTTTTGGGCAACTTCATGCTCTTAACTTTGAGGGAACAGTTTGGGGATGGCCCCTTCCTGTTCCAACATGACTGCACACCAGTGCACAAAGCAAAGTCCATAAGGACATGGATGAGCGAGTTTGGGGTGGAGGAACTTGACTGGCCTACAGAGAGTCCTGACCTCACCCCAATAGAACACCTTTGGGATGAATTAGAGCGGAGACTGCGAGCCAGGCCTTCTCGTCCAACATCAGTGCCTGACCTCACAAATGCTCTTCTGGAAGAATAGTCAAACATTCCCATAGACACACTCCTAAACCTTGTGGACAGCCTTCCCAGAAGAGTTGGAGCTGTTATAAGCTGCAAAGGGCGGAGCCAACTCAATATTGAACCCTACGGACTAAGACTGGGAGGCCATTAAAGTTCATGTGCATGTAAAGGCAGGTGTCACAATACTTTAGGTAATACATATATATATATAAATATATATATATATATATATATATATATATATATATATATATATATATATATATATATATATATATTATATAAATATATCATAGTTGCCAACTGTCCCGAATTTCCCGGGACATTCCCGGAATTTAGACTCCATTCCCGATTTTGTTGTTTCCCGGGAAATGTCCTGAGAAATCCGGTTCTTCACGGATTTTCGCCGCCGCCTGCCGCTAGAGGTCCGCGGCCGGCAGAGACATTGTCTCCACCAGCCGCCATTTTTCAGAAGACCAGGAAGACGGCTGAGGGGGGGCTAGACGCAGCTCCTGCGTCGCCGCCCACCCTCCGCCTGCTCCGCCTACCCCCCCCCCTGCCAGTCTGTTATGGAAAGGGGCGGGGGTTCTAGCCATGCGGTTGGCGGAGGGAGACAGTATACATTGTCTATTACACTACTAGGACACCTGAGGTGGGGGGGGGCGCACCGCTGGGGGAATCTGATGTAAGGGGGGCTCCGCTGGGGACACATGATGTGAGGGGGGGCTCCGCTTAGCACTGGGAAACACTTTCTGAAAGATAAAAATTACATTTTATATACAACTATATAGATCAGACCAAAATGAGGGACAAATGAGGAGGAATGAGGGACAGAGGGACTTCTTCCAAATCAGGGACAGTTGGGAGATATGGAGCACCACAAACCAAAAGTTTTAATTCACTTTTAACATTCAAAGGAATCTCCCCCATCCATCCATCCATCCGCGTCTCCAGGCTTTATTTTGATGAAATCCCTGTGAAAAACTCCCCCTAGCATTTCTAGCCGTGGCCATCTTGAGTAAGGGCAAATGATTCATGTAGCATTCACTTCCTGGAATCCACCTGTAAAGCGCCACATATGGCGACCCATCACATTTGGCTATCCGCTGGACTATATGCGCAACGTTGCCATATGCGTTTCCAGCACTGTGGCGATCTGCGCTTGCGCAGAATTTTGTGGCCACACCCGAGCCCAGGTTAAAGCCCCACCATTCAAGTGGACATAGAGTTAGAATATAATCATGCCGAGCGAAGCCAGGCCGTGCCCGAAACGTGGCGAGGGGCCCTGTGGCAAAGTGGTCTTACAACAGTGTTGGAACGCATATGGCGGCGTCGCGCATGCGCACTCCAGTGGGTAGCAAAATGTGAAGGGTAGCCGAATGTGACGTGACACCTGCGCTTAGCTCAGCCATTCAGACAGGAGGGTGAGGTGAGCAGAGAAAGCCCCTCCTCCCCTCCTGAAGACTCCTGGGATGTGTGACATCATATGCCTAGGCCAGAAACCAGGAAGTTACTGAAGAAATGTAAAAAGAGAGTATAAAACAAGTAAATATAATAGACTTTCCTATCTATCTACTAAGGCTAGCAGCATAAGGATTAAAAAAAAGTCACTGCTGACTGAGAGAGTGAAGTTCCAGTCTATAAGCTCTTGTTTTGTTGTCTATGGGGGTTGGGCTGGTGTACAGACATCTCCCATTATAATACATGAGGTTGGGGTGTCACTATAGACACCTCCAGGCTACACACATCTCAATGACAACCCAATCCCGCCACACACACTGCACGTGTCACACCAGCAGGCTCGTGTCAGGGGTTAAGTGACGTCGCCCTCAGCCAATCCCGGAGCCAGCGCTCCTCGTTGCTCCTGGTGACTCGCTCCCGCCTCCCTTTCTCTCTAATAGGAGGGTCTGCGGTTTCTGCCCAATCCCAAGCGGGATGGGCGGTGAGGGACAGCTGCCGCGTCCAATCGAGTGAAAGAGGTCGCAGCAGCTGTGTTGTCAGGGAAGTGACTGTCATCAGGAGACTGCGAGGTAGAAGGTACAGGAGGGCGGAGGTGTGGAAGTCGTTGCTGGTTGATGGGAGAGTCGGCGGTCCCCGGAGAAGATCTGTGAGGTGAGAGGATGGCCGGGCATTGTGTGTGGAGGGGCGGGTGGTGGTCATAGGCTGGCTGCGTGTGACATGGAGGTGACTCAGCTCTGTATATAATCTATATGGGGGGCACACTTCTCTATAGACTCATATCAGGGGGTGACCATAGGAGGTAATGGGGGGCCCTTCTATGTAGGGAGCTCCTCTCCATCCACCGTCACTATCTACAGCTGGGGGGGGCACAGGCTGCACCATCAGGGGCCCTTATCATGTAATAAACCAGGACTGGGGCCCCTAGTACTATAATAAGGCAGGACTGGGGGGCCCCTAGTACTATAATAAGGCAGGACTGGGGGGCCCCTAGTACTATAATAAGGCAGGACTGGGGGGCCCCTAGTACTATAATAAGGCAGGACTGGGGGGCCTCTAGTACTATAGTAAGCGAGGACAGGGGGGCCCCTAGTACTATAGTAAGCGAGGACTGGGGGGCCCCTAGTACTATAATAAGGCAGGACTGGGGGGCCCCTAGTACTATAATAAGGCAGGACTGGGGGGCCCCTAGTACTATAATAAGGCAGGACTGGGGGGCCCCTAGTACTATAATAAGGCAGGACTGGGGGGCCCCTAGTACTATAACAAGGCAGTACTGGGGGGCCCCTAGTACTGTAATAAGGCAGGACTGGGGGGCCCCTAGTACTGTAATAAGGCAGGACTGGGGGGCCCCTAGTACTGTAATAAGGCAGGACTGGGGGGCCCCTAGTACTGTAATAAGGCAGGACTGGGGGGCCCCTAGTACTGTAATAAGGCAGGACTGGGGGGCCCCTAGTACTGTAATAAGGCAGGACTGGGGGGCCCCTAGTACTGTAATAAGGCAGGACTGGGGGGCCCCTAGTACTGTAATAAGGCAGGACTGGGGGGGCCCTAGTACTGTAATAAGGCAGGACTGGGGGGCCCCTAGTACTGTAATAAGGCAGGACTGGGGGGCCCCTAGTACTGTAATAAGGCAGGACTGGGGGGCCCCTAGTACTGTAATAAGGCAGGACTGGGGGGCCCCTAGTACTGTAATAAGGCAGGACTGGGGGGCCCCTAGTACTGTAATAAGGCAGGACTGGGGGGCCCCTAGTACTGTAATAAGGCAGGACTGGGGGGCCCCTAGTACTGTAATAAGGCAGGACTGGGGGGGCCCCTAGTGCCGTAATAGGCCAGGACTGGGGGGGCCCCTAGTGCCGTAATAGGCCAGGACTGGGGGGGCCCCTAGTGCCGTAATAGGCCAGGACTGGGGGGGCCCCTAGTGCCGTAATAGGCCAGGACTAGGGGGGCCCCTAGTGCCGTAATAGGCCAGGACTGGGGGGGCCCCTAGTGCCGTAATAGGCCAGGACTGGGGGGGCCCCTAGTGCCGTAATAGGCCAGGACTAGGGGGGGCCCCTAGTGCCGTAATAGGCCAGGACTAGGGGGGGGCCCTAGTGCCGTAATAGGCCAGGACTAGGGGGGGGCCCTAGTGCCGTAATAGGCCAGGACTGGGGGGGGCCCCTAGTGCCGTAATAGGCCAGGACTGGGGGGGGGCCCTAGTGCCGTAATAGGCCAGGACTGGGGGGGGGCCCCTAGTGCCGTAATAGGCCAGGACTGGGGGGGGCCCCTAGTGCCGTAATAGGCCAGGACTGGGGGGGGCCCCTAGTGCCGTAATAGGCCAGGACTGGGGGGGGGGCCCCTAGTGCCGTAATAGGCCAGGACTGGGGGGGGGCCCTAGTGCCGTAATAGGCCAGGACTGGGGGGGGCCCCTAGTGCCGTAATAGGCCAGGACTGGGGGGGGGCCCTAGTGCCGTAATAGGCCAGGACTGGGGGGGGGCCCACAGTGCCGTAATAGGCCAGGACTGGGGGGGGGGCCCACAGTGCCGTAATAGGCCAGGACTGGGGGGGGGGCCCATAGTGCCGTAATAGGCCAGGACTGGGGGGGAGGGGTTCTCCCAAGTGCCCTAATAGGCCAGGACTAGGGGGGGCCCTAGTGCCGTAATAGGCCAGGACTGGGGGGGGCCCTAGTGCCGTAATAGGCCAGGACTGGGGGGGCCCCTGGTGCCGTAATAGTCTTGTCTAAAGAATAGTAAAAAAAAAAAGGGCCTCTAAGTTTGTGCAAGGACGACCCAATCAAATGAGTTTGATCAAAAACTTTGCGGGGTCACTGAAGGGTCTTATGGACTCCTCATTAGAGAAGGCTCACGACAATCTATCTTTAAGGACAAATTCACCTTTTGTAACATGTTACAATTGCACCGGTTCCCGCACCCCCCTGAGTTCCTGTTTTGACAGCATGCTTCTTCCTCTCCCCGGCTACCACAATCTAAAAAAAAAAACGACACAGGAAAACTACAAGTCCCAACAGTCTTTGCAGCTGCCAGCTTGTATTATTTATTATTATAATACAGGATTTATATAGCGCCAACAGTTTACGCAGCTTCTTTCTTTCTTTCTTTCTTTCTTTTTCTTTCTTTTTCTTTCTTTTTCTTTCTTTTTCTTTCTTTTTCTTTCTTTTTCTTTCTTTTTCTTTCTTTCTCCTTGTGCTTTAAAAGTTTTCTACTCAAGTGGAGATCTGGCCTATAGAGACCCACAGACTCCGCCTCCTTCTTTTCATTTTCTGGGAGAATCAAAGGTTAAACTTCACCTTTTTGGAGACCTCTCTATCCTCCCGTTTCTAGTAATGTACCCGTCTAGTGTTGTATGATGTCATTGATGCCACACGTTGCTTCTTTTCTTGGCCTCTATATCGCATGTACAGAAGATGTGGATTTTGTTAAAAAGGAAATGATTTCGGATGATGAAATATATTCTGTTAGGAGTTGTATGTCTGTGGGTACGAGTGATGTAACAGACCGCTTGGGTCCCAGAACAATCTCATGTGGGCACTAAAGACCCATACACGCGATACGAAAATCATACGAAAAATAGAGCTTTCGAATTGATCGTACGATAATCTGATTATTGGAACACAGCTTTCCAGAACCGATCACGACAATTCATGGAAAATTATCTGATGTGGGAAGCACGAAAATTTTTCTTGTACGATTTTCCTTTAACCGCTTGGATATATGGAGGAAAGACGGCTTTGCTTCGCAAAATCGCGTACCTAGTATGTGACCCTGCACTTTCTGGTCTGATGATCGCAGCCGGCGCCCTGCCCCCTCTGTGGCGGTAGCTTATGTGTGGGTACTGCGGACTCGATGTCTGCCGGGACCCGCCAATCATTAGGCAGAGAGCCAGAACGGTGATCTGCCTATGTAAACAAGGCACATTGCTGTTCTGGCTCCTGTGTTCCTGCAAAGTGGGGACATGAATCCATGCCATGAGCACCTCCCACAGTACACAAACACTGGCTAGGCACTCAGTTAACCCATTGATCGCCCTTGATGTTAACCCCCTCCCTGCCATAGTGTCATTTGTACAGTGACAGTGCTTTTTTTTTTTTTTTGATCACTGTATTGGTGTCGCTGGTCCCCAAAAAGTGTCAGAATGGCCACTGCAAAATCGCAGTCCTGCTATAAGTCACTGATTGCCGCCATTACTAGTAAAAATGGATAAAAATTCCATAAATATATCCCATAGTTTGTAGACTCTAATGTTTGTGCAAACGAATCAATATACAATTATTGTGATTATTTATTTTTTTTACCAATAATATGCAGCAGAATACATATTGGCCTAAATTTATTAAATAATATTTCACTTTTTTTTTTTTTTTTTTTGTTATTGGAAGAAATAAAAAAAAAAAAAAAAAAAAAAAAAATTTGAGCAAACACCTAGTCATAACCAAGTGTATAAAGTATACAAAACCAGCTTCCCTGGGTGTCACACAATACATCCATCGTGTGCTATGCTGGATTTGTTCTCGGACAATAAAACATTTCCTGTTTGTGCAGAAGACATCCCATATCACAATTCAAACTATTATTAAAACTATTAATAACCCTTTGCATTTTGTGTACCAATATACTCAGTAGTTGAGGGTTGTGAGTGTCGTAGGGTTAGTATTAGAACAGAAAGATGGCAGAAAAGAACTAAGAAGTTAAATGGCAGTAGGGGTAGGTAAAAAAAAATGTAATTAAGGGGGGTTTAGGTTATTTCACTGCTGAATACTAGAGCTACACGATTCTGTCTAAAATGAGAATCACGATTTTTTTGCTTAGAAGATAGATCACGATTCTCTCGGCGTAACATCATCTTTCACATTAAAACAAAAAAAATTGGGCTAACTTTTCTGTTTCTTCTTCTTTTTTTTTTTTTTTTTTTTTTATTCATTGAAGTGTATTTTTCCCCAAAAAAATGCGTTTGAAAGAGCGCTGGGCAAATACATTGTGACATACAATATTGCAGCAATTGACATTTTATTCCCTAGGGTCTCTGCTAAAATATAATGTTTGAGGGTTCCAAGTAATTTTCTAGCAAAAAATATTGATTTTACCTTTTAAACAAGTGTCAGAAAAAGATTTAAACTTTAAAGCGGAGTTCCACCCTAAAGTGGAACTTCCGCTCATCGGATCCCCCCCCCCCTCCGGTGTCACAATTGGCACCTTTCAGGGGGGTGCAGATACCTGTATAATACAGGTATCTGCACCCACTTCCGGGTATAGCTAGCCGCAGACTCCCCCCCACCCCCCGTTGTGTTGTGGGAAATACCCAGTTCCCACAACACAACGGGGACCAGTGTAGACACGCAGCGCGACTCGCGCATGCGCAGTAGGAAACCGGGCAGTGAAGCCACAACGCTTCACTTCCTGATTCCCTCAGTGAGAATGGCGGCGGCAGCACCCGAGGGACGGTTCGGTCTCGGGTGCCAACATCGCTGGACCCTGGGACAGGTAAGTGTCCTTATTTTAAAAGTCAGCAGCTGCAGTATTTGCAGCTGCTGATATCTAAAAAAAAAAAAAAAAAAAAAAAAAATGTTTTTCGTGAAACTCCGCTTTAAGTGGTTAAACTTCCTGCATTTGCACTTTGTTTAAAAACTTGGCAGACTGCCTGGATTTTTTTTTTCTTTACACACAGAAGTTTCCCTTTGATCTAAGAAGGAAGTTAGTTACAATGTTTCATTTTAAAAACTTGGCAGACTGCCGAGATGTTTTCTTTTGACAGCTGAGTGAACAGATAAGTCTCTCCCAGTTGTTGTATGAAAGAATCGGCAAACTCTGCAATAGAGATCATCAGAGGGGTTAAATCGAGATCACGATTTTTTTTTAACGATTAATTGTGCAGCTCTACTGTATACAGAAGTGCTTTTCATGTTAGTCCAATGGGGTTCCAGCCTTGAGGTCCTTCATTATTCAAGAACCCGGTATATAAGTCATGTATCAATGATCCCATCTCACTAAGTCAGCCATTTTGCATATTGGCCAAAGAATCAGAGTACTTCAAGAGGAACCATGATTTCCATCGTTTGTGGAATTTGTCAGTATTTTCCGAAGCCATGGCCACTGTCTCCTCTATTTTGTAAAGGGAATCCACGGCAGATAGCACATGTACCCAGATAACAGAATGGCTGTTTTCCAGTGCCTGGGGATAATTGTTTTTCGCCGCATTTAACATATGGCGCATGATAGAGCTGCACGTTTCTGGCCAAAATGAGAATCACGATTTTTTTTTTTTGCTTAGAATAAAAAGATCACGATTCTCGCGATGTAAAATCTTTCACATTATACAAAAAAAATTTGGCTAACTTTACTAGTTTTTTTTTTTTGTTTTTTTTTTAATTCAGTGTGACATAAAATATTGCAACAACCACCATTTAATTCTCTAGGATCTCTACTAAAAAAAAAATATAATGTTTGGAGGTTCTAAGTAATTTTCTAGCAAAAAAAAAATGATTTTAATGTGAAACCAACAAATGTCAGAAAAAGGTTTAGTGTTTTAAGTGGGTAAACTTCCCTCATTTACACGCCAAAGTGTATTCCTTTGATCTAAAGGACAAATTGTTACAATGTTTCTACTTAAGTTCCACTGCTAAAGAATGTTGTGATTCTTGGCAGACTGCGTTTTTTTTTTTTTTTTCCTTTCTTTTGAAGGCTGTCGGCTTTAGCAGAGCGGAGAGAATTCTCTGCATAGAAAGAAGTGGGAAATACTTTTTTCAAGATCGCAACAGGGAAAAAAAATCGCGATAACGATTCTTCGCGATTAATCGTGCAGCTCTAGCGCACAACAGATTTTTTTTTTTTTTTTTTATTGGATTTTTTTTCTAACAAAGTCATTTAATTTTAATTTTTTTTCAAAATTGTCATTCTTTTCTTGTTTATAGCACAAAAAAATAAAAAAAAGTAGTTGATCAAATGCCACCAAAAGAAAGCTCTATTTGTGTGGAAAAAGCCATACATTTTATTTGGGTACAGCGTCGCACAACCGCGCAAATGTCAAAGTAACGCAATGCAGTATGGCAAAAAAATGGCCTGGTCATGAAGGGGGGGTAAATCTTCCGGTAGTCAATCAGTACAGTTTTCGTCCTAAAATACAAATGCATGACTTCACTTCCAAATGTTTATTCTGACATCCGAAAATTTACGTAACTTTAGTAGCCTCTTTTATTTTTGATATGGAGACTAGCATGCAAAAAAAAAAAAAAATCATTCGTCCGATAATCTCATCGTGTGTAGCAGGCATTGGGGGTTGACTGCTGAAGAAATAGAGCCTGGTCACTGAGCTTAGTAAATAAGATATACCTGAGTGTTGACTTGTTTTTCCCCAAAAATGATTGGGTGTCTCTGGCAATCCCCTTTGCATAGGGAACATGTTGGGTTTTATTCTTTTGAAGTGAAAAGCTTCTCCCCGTTTTTAGTAGATCGGCCCTTGTTGTGCTGTTGCCAGTAAGGTTTGTCCTTTAGCTGTAAGTACATATCATAATTAGTGGTTGTGATAGAACAATGGGCATTGCGGCAAGCGACCAGATAGGAACTTGTTTTTGTAAAATAACTATAACATTCTTGCTTGTCAGTCTCATAGCACCACTCCCATTGTCTTTTAAAATACACCTCTAAGATCTTTTGGTGTGTCAGGAAAACAACAAAACAAAAAAGCAAAAAAACAAAAACAGTAGCTTTCAAAGGCAAAGCTGAATTGTCAGTGTCGGTTCACACAGGGGTGACTTGTCAGGCGACCTAGCTGCCTGACAAGTCGCCTCCCGTTCTGTACAATGGAACCGTTCTAATAGGAGCGATGCAAGTCGCTCCGACTTAGAAAAAGGTTCCTGTACTACTTTGGGGGCAACTTGCATAGACTTCTATATAGAAGTCGTTTTGCAAGTCGCTGTTGAAGTCGTGTGCAGGTCACCTCGGTGAGGCGACCTGCAAGTCGTGCCACCCCTGTGTGAACCGGGGCTCAGAATTTAGGGGCCTCGTTCAAATCGGAGCAACTCAGAATCGCAGGAAGACTCACGTGATTCTGCCCATGACTTTGCATCGTGCTAAAATTGCAGCAAGAGGGGGTGCCAATCATTCATGAAAAGGAACTTTACATGACTCTCCTGCTGGGGGAAAAAAAAAACTGTTTATCCCGCGCTCTTCTTTGCTCTTTTTGATTGTGTATACACAGTGCGGTGTATCTCAGCTTATTGTCAGGAATGCAGCTCCTGATCCCCAAGGACGATGCAACTCCTGTGCGCATGCGCTGGTGTTATATTGGAAGTGGCTGCTCAGTGGAAGGAAGTCGGAGACATGGGAAGTGGCCTGTGTAGAAAAAGTCCCAGCCCCCCCCCCCCCCCTTGCTGAGTAAGCGATAGAGCTCACAAGTCCCCAGAGAGCATGAACTTTGATAAACAGCAGTAGGTCTGACTAAGCAGGGGGCATTTAGGACCTTTGCAGAGAGACCACTGCTTCAAACGCAGATTATGGGTCCATTAGGGCTGGGGAAAAAAAGCGATTTAAATCTTGAATGGAGTTGAGAGGTCAAATCGATTCAAAATTTAAGCAAATTGATTTTTTCTTTTTTTGATTTTTTTTTTTTTTTCACCGCGTCGGTGCTGAGGAGCTGCGGGCAGGAGTTTTTTGGTGAGGCCACGGCTTCGGCCTAGTCTGCGAGGCCGGACGCCGCGGACTAGGCCAAAGCCTCGCCTAAAAGCTCCTGCCCGCAGCTCCTCAGGACCGACGCAGTGTCCAAAAAAAAAATAAAAATACTTGATTTGAATCGTGAATCAAGGTGTGTTTTTCTCAAAAAAAAAAAAAAAATCGCCCAGCCCTAGGGTCCATGCACACTGGGCTTAAGAAGATGCTGCTTCTACAGGAGTTTTTTGCACCCCCCCCCCCTTTTGCCTGTAGAAAGCCCCTTAGTGTTATCCTATGTGTCCATGCACATTAGGACATGTAAAGGCATGTTTTAAGCTCAACATTTATAGGTAGAAAAAAACCCTTCTGGATCACAGGTTTTGATTTCAGGCAGAAAAAGCTTAATGCGTTTGTGAAGTGTTGTTGTGTTTTTTTTTTTTTTTGTTTTTTTTTGCGTACAAATGCCCATAAACTCTCCTAAACTCTTGTACAATAGGAGCATGTTTTTCTGCCAGAAGTTCTGGCATTTTTTTTTTCTCCTCCTAGTATTCATGGACCTTAGGGCTCTCTACAGCATCCTGGCAGGTTACAGGCTTTTCTACCTCAGGCTGTGGCTTCTTACTAAAGAAAATTAATTCTAATGGCCCTTTCACACCGAACGCAGTTGGATGCATTTTGAACTGCACTCCAACTGCATAGACAGTCCAAAATCAAGGTAATCCTATGGGCATAGTTCATATCATTACAGTGCAGTTCAGCACAGTTTAAGAAAAAACAAAAGCAGAGCATGCTGCATTTTTCTGCGCCGCAAATACAGTGAACTCGCTACAAACGCACCGCGCTGTGCCCCTTTAATCCAAGAAATTCAAGCCCAAAAAAGTATAAAAAAAATGTACTGCGAAACGTATGCAAAGCGCATTCAAGCATACTTTAAATGCATGTAAACATTCAGTCAAAAACGTGCAGTTATGTGAAGTTTCTGGTGTGATTGGGCCCTTAGCGTGCTGTTGCGGAGCATTCATTGCATGTGGGTTACGGCGTGTGTTAAATTGCATTTTAGGAGGCAGTCCTTTCAAATGAATGATTTCCCATTGTAGCAAACATTCTAAAAACAGACATGCAGCAAAATTTGTAGCATAAGAGTGTTGCTGTACATTACAGTGCTCAGCAACACATGTATGTTGGAGTGCTAATGAACTTGAATGGGATGTGCTCATGTCAGCACAACGCTCCAAGGTGTAATTGGGCCCTAACCGAAACAGTCTTGTAGTGTAATATAGGGAAGATTTGGTTTTTGTTTTGCATTCACCAATAAAGGTGTAGTATTTGTTTCCTTAATATAACTTTCAACGTTTTATTTATTTATATTTTTTTACTGTCTTGGTCCTCATGTATTATGGAAAGTAATAGACCTTTCCATCCCTCAAGCCCAGCATAATATAGTGATGCCTCTTAAATTTTCTTACCCTTTGAAAAACATTTCTAGTTTCCCCAAACTTGCAGCCACTGAATGAGCTTTGTGTCTCTTTGTGTCTCTTTTGTGTGTCTCTTTTGTGTGTCTCTTTTGTGTGTCTCTTTTGTGTGTCTCTTTTGTGTGTCTCTTTTGTGTGTCTCTTTTGTGTGTCTCTTTTGTGTGTCTCTTTTGTGTGTCTCTTTTGTGTGTCTCTTTTGTGTGTCTCTTTTGTGTGTCTCTTTTGTGTGTCTCTTTTGTGTGTCTCTTTTGTGTGTCTCTTTTGTGTGTCTCTTTTGTGTCTCTTTGTGTCTCCTTTTGTGAGCTCTGATTGAGGGACATCTTCACCTTCTCTGTTCTGTGTGAGATGAGTGGGGTATGAAGGTCTGTGTGGGCAGATTTGAGTAAACTTCTAGTTCTCTGATCTTACATCAGTAAGTTGCTTATAAGCTGAATAGTTTATATTTGTCGTCAAATTCTGTAAACATTTGCAAAGGAAAATAAAACCCACTTTGAAAATGTATTAGCCGAGTCTTTACTTTGTATATAAACATTTTTCCCAAACAGTCCCTTTTTAGGCCCCTTTCACATAGATGGACCGTTTTTTCTTCCATCCATCAATGGATGACAATGCATTCTTATGGGCAAATGGATGACCATCCGTTAACCACCGCTTCCATTTTTATACGTTTTTTGTTTGTTTTGTTTTTTAACGTACAAGGTTACATCCAGATCCGTGAAAACGGATATTAACTGACATTAACGGACAATGTCCATCAACGTCTGATCAGTTAAGATCCGTGTCGAAGAAATAATTATTATTATTTTTTGTTTATCTGTGAACTCAACCTATGACCCAGGCAATGCTTTCTGGGTAATATCCTTAAATGCACAGAAACTGCTGTAAACGGATCAATACTG
This sequence comes from Lithobates clamitans, assembly GCA_037952925.1. Lineage (NCBI taxonomy): Eukaryota > Metazoa > Chordata > Amphibia > Anura > Ranidae > Lithobates > Lithobates clamitans. The sequence goes on along the minus strand of JBBGZY010000301.1, from coordinate 2,484,678 downwards.
ATACAAAAACGGATGAAAAAAACGGATGTAAACGTGTACATTAACGGATGAAAACGGATACTAATGGAACAGAAGACGGACGAAGCAACGGATAAGAACTGATACGTTTTTAGTGTGGCTAAACTGACGTTGCCCGTGTGAATGAGGCCTTAGTTTTGACCTCTTTGAGCATAAGGGTAAAACCAATGTTAAAGTAGAACTGTCAGCAAAACATTATTTATTTCCCTTCTATTACTTTTCTGGGGACAAAAGTCAGGATTCTCTTTTACTTTCACTTTCAATGGTAAACAGGACAAATAGAGAGGGGGAATCTCCTTAACGGGGGTACAGGCGGCAATAAAAACCTGACAGAGGCTCTAACCCCTCTCAAACTCTATCCAAATTATTTTTTTAAAGTTTTTGCCTTTTAGTTATACTTTAACCACTTGCCGACCACCTAACACACTTGTACTGCAGCAGGTCGGCTCTGTTGTGTGAAATCGCGTACCTGTACGTCATTTCGTGCAATGGCTACTAGTGGGCACGCGGCGCCGGAGGCGCGATCATGTACTGATTGGACAGAGCGGGAGGCAATCAGCGGCTCCAGCGGACCCGATTGTCCGCCGGCCACCCGCGAATGTTCCTGAGCGAGGCAGAACGGCGGTCTGCCCATGTAAACAAGGCAGATCACCATTTTGACAGGAGAGAAGATGGTTCTCACTGCTAAGCAGGAACACGGATCTCTGTCTTCATCCTGTCAGAGCAACCCCCCCCCCCCCCCCCACAGGGACACACCTTTGATCCACCCTGATGTTAACCCCTTCCCAGCCAGTGTCAATAGTACAGTAACAGAGCATTTTTTAGCACTGGTCCCCAAGAAAGTGTCACTTAGTGTCCGATTTGTCTGCCGCAATCCCGCTAAAAATCGCTGATCGCAGCCATGTTACACGTTTCACTCTCAAACCAGTTGAAACATGTAACATGTTCCCAGTGCTGCAGCTGCTGCCCCCCCCTCCCTGTGGCTGCAATATGGGGAGATGTTCCTGGTACAAGCTGCCACTTTTTGAAAAACAGCGTGACCGTGCAGGGCTCCGCAGAAGCGGCCGCGCCATGCTGACACTTAGCGCCGTGTGTCTGAATGTACTACAAGTCCCGACAACCTTAGCGGCCGTCAGGCTTGTAGTTCTCAATGAACACACACTGCGCTGCGGTAGCTCATTGAGTCTTCCTGTCAGGGAGTATCGGCATACCCGTACGGTTAAGCCCATACACTGACAGTGTGCAGGAGACCTGCATGGCATCGGTGATCTGCTGAATTCCTGGTGCAATGCTTTCCAGGCTCCTGTAACAAAAAATAATAAATGCACATTTTTTTTACCTGCAAAATAGATGTGCATTTATTATTTATTTTATTTTTTTTAAAGTGAACTTATCCTTTAAATTTAGCTGTAAATTTCTTACTACCCTAACCGACCACCAAATATAAATTCTCCTGGCGAGCGCAGCGATACCTCATGTGTATGTTAGTTGTTGTCTATACCCGTAGTAAAGCCCAGAAACAATAGCGGGCATTTTGCTTGTTTTTTTATCCTACCCAAAACACACCAACACTGATACTAATTAAAAAAAAAAAAAATCCTGCCCAAAATATACTGACTATGGATTTTGACTTTGACCCTTACCTGATCCAAACACTGACCCCGGCAAACCTTGATCTAGGTATTCTCTTTTTTTTTTATCTTATTCTTCCCCCTCCTTCTTTTTTTTTTTTTTTTTTTTTATTTAACAGATGTTTTATCTCTCTCTGCAAGCAGAGAGAGGGATACAATGGGTTTATTTAATAAAGGCAAATCCACGGTGCACTTAGAAGTGCAGTCCCTGTAGATCTGAGGGTGACATGCAAGGAAAAAAAAACAGCATTTTTGCTTGTACATGATTGGATGATGGAAATCAGCAGAGCTTCACCTCTGATCTACAGTGACTGCACTTCCTAATGCACTCGCAGTGCACAGTGGATTTCCCTTTAGTAAATAAACCCCAATGTATCTTTGCTCTCCATTGACCGAGAGAGAAACACAGGGGTGGGCTTCATAGTGACAACCAATCACAACGATCAGGTGACACGGAACCAGGAGTTCTTGGTCCAGATCCTTAGTACGGCCCCGGGGCTCCCACTGAGACCCCCGCTCTCTGTGCTGGGAGCATGATGTGCGGCGTGTAAACCAGCACAAAGACAGATACGCATATATACCGCCCCACTGAAAAAACCCATCCAGCGAGGCCGTGTGTATGTGTACTGTCGGCAGGAAGGGGTTAAATAACAAAATAAAGTTTTTACCCAGGTCTGTTTTTGTTTACCCGGGTGTTTACTTTATGTGTGTGTATACTATGTATATTATTAATAATAAATAAATAAATATATATATAATTTTGGTGTTGCTAAATTAACATCAACAGATATTTTGTACTGCTTGAATCCATCAGAGGTACCCTATGGGCACATGAACTACTAGTTGAGAATTTGTGTAAAGAACCGGCAGGGCCCTGGGCCCCCATGCACATCGGTGCATTCTGGGAACTTGCCAAAAAACATGCATCATGCTTGTGGTGTCATTAATTCTTAATGGCATCCAAATTGCAGCTAGCAGATAGGCAATGCTAACCACCTGAACAGGTGCAGGAGCTTTTTTGGCATGTTTGTCATGTGTACGGCAGCTCAGTAAAGTGAATAGGCTGTCCTATGCCATAGTGCGACAAACGCACAAAAAAAAACATGCATTAGTGCGACATATTTATGTGAATGGGGCCTTAAAGCGTCACTATTTAAATCCACTACTTAATGGCCCTGTGATAGAGATAGATGGATATCTATCTTTCTCATATATCTATCTATCCTCTATATCTCTATCTGTCATTTTATTTTATTCTCACTGGGTTTTTTCTTCTTTCTCCCCCATCCTTGTAACTTTCTCCGTGAGCCCCCGAACCTTTCCTTTTCCTCCTCACTTTTGTTTATAAGGAGCAGTACTTGTTTGTTGCAGTCATGTGCATTGCTCACTACAAATCCCATAGTCCAGTTGATAAGCCAGTGAGGGTGGCTACGTTCTACATACAGTGGGGACCATGGAGAATGAATGTAGCCATCCTCTAACAGGAAGTCTCATCACAGCCGCAGAAAAAGGGATTCGGAGGTGGCTGAGAGCAAAAGAAGGTACTTTTTTCTTTTTTCTTTTTCTTTTTCTTTCTTTATTTTTTTTGTTAAGAACACATACTAGATTAGATTTTTATTTATTTTAATCTAGAGTTTAGTGTCACGTAAAGTCTATCAATTGCATGGTAGGCAAAGCCCAGGAATGATTTACTCCATGAAGGCAGGAAAGAAGCTGGCCCTGTAGGTATTAGGAGAGTCTTTACTGATTCATGTACACCGTGTTGTGCCATATCATTGGGAATACACGCCCTGCCGCTACGTCCCACAGGGAGCCAGCTGTGTGCCGGGTCATTTTTTCCACAGGTGTGAACCAGGAAATGTATCGGTCATGATGAAGAGTTTAAAGTGTAGCTTTGATTTCATTGAAGTCTGAAGGATTACAAAACTCGTCTTTTAACAAACGGTTGTTTCTATATATCCTGAATTCAAATGCTTTGGCCAAAGGATGGAGGCTCTGACAGTAGGACTTAAAGCAGAGCTCCACCCAAAAGGAGAGGTTCCGCTTTAAGCATCCCCCCCCCCATGCCACATTCGGCATGTCTTTTTTTGGGGTGGGGGAGGAGCAAGTACCCAGTTTTGACAGGTACCTGCTCCCACTTCCCCTCAAGCCACCTTGGCAACTCGAGCAGACATTCTCCTCTCCCCCCTTCATGCAATATTCTGGGACACGTCACCGGTCCCAGAAGATTGCCCGACCATTGAGGAAGCGCAGCGCAACCCATGCATGTGCAGTGTGAAGCCGCAAGCTGCCACAGCCAAGGTGTCACGCTTGTAAAGCCGGGGAGAGGGGAGGGAGTGGGGGTTTGGGCGGCTGCATTGCTAGATCCTGAGACAGGTAAGTACGTGTTTATTAAAGGGGTCGCAAACCCTTGTGTTTTTTTTCACCTTAATGCATCCTATGCATTAAGGTGAAAAAAACACCTGTCAGTGACTCCCCCCGTTTTACTTATCTGAGCCTCGGCGGAACGGCAGCGATGTCCCTCTCTCCACGGGGTCCCGGCTCTTTTAATTCCTAATTAATAGCAGTGCAGCCATTGGCTCCCGCTGCTGTCAATTAAATCCAATGATGTGGGCGCCGGGGGGTGGGGCTGTGTCCAACTTTCGTGTCTATGGATGCAAATGCTGGACTTAGGAGCGCGCCCGTGAGGTAACGCCCCCCGGGAGAGAGCTTCTCCTAGGGGGTTATTTGATGCGGGGAGGAGCCGTCGGGGAACCCCAGAAATGGACAATCGGGGCCACTCTGTGCAAAACGAGCTGCACAGTGGAGGTAAGTATGATATGTTTGTTATTTGAAAAAAATTTAAAACGAGCTTTTACAATCACTTTAAGTCAGGAGCTACACTTATTGTAGCTGCTGATTTGTAATCAGCACAAAAACGACAAACTCTGCTGTAATAAAATATTTTTCTTCTGTCATTGGCTACAATTGGAAAATCTATGTCCAATATGCACTATATTGTCAAGAGTATTGGGACGCCTGCCTTTACACGCACATGTCCTTTTAATGGCACCCCAGTCTTAGTCCGTAGGGTTCAATATTGAGTTGGCCCACCCTTTGCAGCTATAACAGCTTCAACTCCTCTGGGAAGGCTGTCCACAAAGTTTAGGAGTGTGTCTATGGGAATGTTTGACCATTCTTCCAGAAGTGCATTTGTGAGGTCAGGCACTGATGTTGGAGGAGAAGGTCTGGCTCACAGTCTCTGCTCTAATTTATCCCAAAGGTGTTCTTTCGGGTTGAGGCCAGTCAAGTTCCTCCACCCAAAACTTACTCATTCATGTCTTTATGGGCCTTGCTTTGTGCACTGGTGCGCAGTCATGTTGGAACAGGAAAGGGCCGTCCCCAAACTGTTCCCACAATGTTGGGAACAACTGTCCAAATTGTCTTGGTATGTTGACGTTTTAAGAGTTCCCTTCACTGGAACTAAGGGGCCAAGCCCAACCCCTGAAAAACATCCCCACACCATAATCCCCCCTCCACCAAATGATTTGGACCAGTGCACAATGCAAGGTCCATAAAGACATGGATGAGCGAGTTTGGGGTGGAGAAACTTGACTGACCTGCACCTAAACACGATAGAACACCTTTGGGATGAATTAGAGCGGAGACTGTGAGCCAGGCCCTCTCATCCAACATCGATGCCTGACCTTACAAATGCTCTTCTGGAAGAATGGTCAAACATTCCTATAGACACACTCCTAAACCTCGTGGACAGCCTTCCCAGAAGTTGTTATAGCTGCAAAGGATGGGCCAACTCAATATTGAACCCTACGGACTAAGACTGGGATGCCATTTAAAAATAACAACCCTATTTTAATACTTGCCTTCTCTGTGCAATGGATTTGCACAGAGCAGCCCTCCTCCTCTTCTGGGCCCCTCCCGCCTGCCAAGTCCCCCCCCATATCAAGCAGCTTGCTATGGGGGCACTCGCACATGCAGGTGTGAACAGAAGACACACGGAATGTGGCTTGGCCCTGCCCACCTCTTCCTCACTGACTATGATTGACAGCAGCGGGAGCCAATGGTAAAAATCCTTCCGTCTTTAGAACTATTTTAAACGCTGAGGGTTTATTGCTACCTTTTTAGTTTGACAAATTTGGAAAAATAAAATAAACCTTCCCTAATGAACTATTTGTTTAAATTCTTCCCCCAGCGCATGCAGTATACAGCTTTCAATGCTGCTGGCACCCTCTTTCTCATTGCTGCTTTCCTGGACTTACAGTCTTCATGGTAAATTGGACAGTGTATTCTCCAGTCAACTTGGAGGGAGCAGCAGGGGAGCCTAGGTTGTGGGGCTACGTGTTTCTGTTGATGCACACAGTGTAGGGAGACACAACACTAGTCCCTGCATGCAAGGGTAGCACCATAGGATGCTGCAAGAGAAAGGAGCGACCCCGAAACAGGAAACATAGGCCAGAGGTCATGGCACCAGTGTAAACGGGAACATAGGCAAGGATTAAAGTGATTGTAAAAGAAGAAGATTTTTTTTATCCTAATGCATTCTATGCATTAAGATAAAAAGCCTTCTGTGTGCAACAGCCCCCCCCCCTCGACCCCCTAAATACTTACCTGAAGTCCCTCTAGATCCACCAATGTTGCAGGAGTGTCTTGGCTGCCTGAGACTCCCCTCCTTATTGGCTAAGACAGGAGCGTGGCGCCATTGGCTTCAGCTGCTATCAGTCAGCAAATCAGGAGAGAAAGGGGGATGGGGCCGGTCCCCGGCTCCGTGTCTGAATGGACACGGGGAGCTGTGGTTCGGGTGCCTCCTATAGCAAGCTGAGCGATCAATGGTGTTTACTCAGTTCTCACTGCAGAGCCAGTGGGGGGACAGATGGCTGCATCCATCTAGTCCAGTGATGGTGAACCTTGGCACCCCAGATGTTTTAGAACTACATTTCCCATGATGCTCATGCACTCTGCAGTGTAGATGAGCATCATGGGTAATGTAGTTCCAAAACATCTGGGGTGCCAAGGTTCACCATCACTGACCTAGGTAAATATAAATTTTTCTTTTTTTTTTTTTTTTTAAATCCTGAACTCCCCCTTTTTAAAATGTACAGAAGAATGGTACAAGGTAGTGTGTACTTAACTTTTTTTTTTTTTAATAAATTTTTCTATGAAAAGAATGGGGAACTAAGCTAACAGAAGCCTTAATATTTTTTTTTGTAACACTAAACAAGCAACAAACCGTTTTCATATTTATTTACAGGTACAGTTTGTTTTGCGTAGTTGCAGTGGTCCGGCCTGGACCAGATTTTAGTATGTATTTGTCATACTTGGCTGATCCCTGTGGAAATTGGAAATCGCTTTTAATAGGCACCACTACTACAGTGATTGGCTGTAGCTTCCGAGTTCTGTGCTGAGCAGCCGCTCTGCTGTGTAATGAACACAAGGGGTGGCTTGCTCGACAGAGGTACCATAGAGAACCCCTTGCTTTTTTTTTCTTCTCTTAATTAATACAAGGAGTTCTTTGATTGGACGAGGTGGAGATTGTGACTTCACTTCCCCGCCTCCTCGTCCTCATCCAGTTAGAGAACACTTTGCATTCATTGAGAGAATGATGAATGATGCCTGTGCCAAGTGAGCAACTGCTGTGTTTACTATGCAGCGTGGCAGCCACTCGGCGTGGGAGCCGGAAGCTGGCGCCAATCGCTGTAGTAGCTGTATCTATTATGCCCTGTACACACGGTCGGATTTTCCGACGGAGAATGCGTGATAGGACCTTGTTGTCGGAAATTCCGACCGTGTGTGGGCTCCATCACACATTTTCCATCAGATTTTCCGAGACACAAAGTTTGAGAGCAGGCTATAAAATTTTCCGACAACAAAATCCGTTGTCCGAAATTCCGATCGTGTACACAAATCCGATGGACAAAGTGCCACGCATGCTCAGAATAAATAAAGAGATGAAAGCTATTGGCCACTGCCCCGTTTATAGTCCCGACGTACGTGTTTTACGTCACCGCGTTTAGAACGATCAGATTTTCCGACAACTTTGTGTGACCGTGTGTATGCAAGACAAGTTTGAGCCAACATCCGTCTGAAAAAATCCTAGGATTTTGTTGTCGGAATGTCCGAACAAAGTCCGACCGTGTGTACGGGGCATAACAGTAATTTGCAACTTACAGAGGAATACCACAGGTGTGGACTACCCTTATTTACAGTGGATATAAAAAGTATACACAACCCTGTTAAAAAAATGTCAGATTTTTGTTTTGTAAAAAAATGAAAATTAAATAATTTCAGAGCTTTTTCCACCTTTTTTAATGTGACCTATAAACTGTACAACCCAAAAGAAACTGAAATCTTTTAGGTGGAGGGAAGTAAAAATAAAATAATATGATTGCATAAGGGTGCACACCCTTGGGCTGGGGGGGAGAGGGGAGCGGATACCAGTCCCCACTTCCGGGAGTCGTGGCCGTTGACGTCACCGCTTGGCTCCCTCCTTCCCCCGCCGCTGGGCCAGTAGGAGAGCGCAGCGGGTACCTCGCTCATGAGTTATAGGGACCCGGCATGAAGCCGTAATGCTTCACTACTAGGTTCCTATACTGGCCATGACGGTGACAGCAGCACCCTACAGCTCATGGAAACATCAGCTACGGTGCCGACATCGCTGGACTCCAGGACAGGTAAGTGTCCTATTGTTAAAAGTAAGCAGCTGCAGTATATGTAGCTGCTGGCATTTAATTTTTGCAGCGGTGGGCGGACCTCTGCTTTAAGGAACCTCGGGTATAAGCCATCTGGTCCCAGTGACTTATTAATGTTACGTTTTTCAAGTCTATTTCTAATTCTATCCTCTGTTTCTCATGAGAGTGCTTCTTGTGATGTGTCATGATAAACATTGCAGTCCACTTGACACAGGACCCAGGTGATTTCAGCTATTACTATAGTAACACCACCTACTATAGTGATTGCCTACTTCCCCAGTGGCCCCTCAGGTATGATAAATAGGCATACTTACATTGGTCGAAGATAGACAAATGTTAGTATGCATAAAGATCATATTGGAGTTCAGTTTTATGTCAAGCAAGTCATTCAGTGGCTCTACCTAAAGTCTGACACTCCACATTGGCTGCAATCATGTGATCAAATGATATGTGGTCACATGATCAGCACCTATGGGGAGAGGAATTCATTGATTTCAGGGGGAAGGGTACGTTTTGTGTTCTATCTCTACATTTATTACACAGTACCCAGGAAGGATATTTCGCTTAAAGCAGAGCTCCACTAATTTTCTAGAATTGCCCACATTGCAATGTGCACCCATAGTGATTTAATGTTTGGATATTTAGATGGTGAAACTTCTGAAGAAAGTACTTCTTTTTTTTTTTTTTCTGTAGTCTGCACAGCGACTTCCAGGCATATAATGCAGGTATGCTCATGAGACCGGAAGTGACAAATCTGTGCCAATTTTTTAAGAAGGGCATCATTGGCAATACAGTGTGGCACTCTCATCGTGAGACCGGCTGCAAGCAAACATAGTGCGCCTCGCAGTGTCATTACTGCGCAGGTGTGAGATTAGACAGTGCATGCTGGGTAGTCATATATGGAGGTGAGCGCTGAGCCCAACACAGTATAAACCCCCACCCTTGTTGCTCTCAATAGGGAACTGATATACAAAGCAGTACAATTTGATAAAAAATAAAATATAAATGATAAAACAATGAGATTAAATATTAAAAATTATAGAGAACAATGGGCTATAAAGATGTCCATATGGGCTGAAATAATGTCCATGATGATGGAGTGATAACCACATTGGAAGGCAGCCCCGTAGAAGGAAAAGAAGCAATCCTTTTGGCACTATAGAGATGAAAACAAAGGCGCCACTCTAAGTGCACTATATTACATGAAGTTTAATCGAAACTGTAAGAAGCGGTACTCACAAAAGTGCAATATAAAAAGACATATTGGCAAGGAATTGCCGGGTGTCCTGGGAGTGTATCCAATCCAAGCACTGGATGGTGGTGGTCTCCAGTGGACAGGCTGCGCCGATGGATGCCGTCACTTCCTTTCCTTGGAACGCACGTAGACAACCAGGGTGATGTGGTCACTCCTGGGATCGGGAACGTGTAGGCGACGCGTTTGCGGAGCTACGCTCCTTCCTCGGGCCTAACGTGGACAATTAAACTTCGATTAAACTTCATGTAATTTATTGCACATAGAGTGGCACCTTTGTTTTCATCTCTACATGCTGGGTAGCCAGCTGCACAAAATCCAGGTAATGAAGCCAGGCCGGCCTCAGCTGCCCACATCCTGCATGGCTGGAATCGAGGGAAACAAAAGATAACTTATCAGTATGTAAGCAATTATAATGTGCACATGGGCAGCAATATCCATTGTGCTTATGGTGAATTACAACTATAATGTTATTATTGTAATGTTGGCTAGGAGACTGGAACTTTGCTTTAAGAGGCTTGTGTTAAATTGCTGTAAAATTGCACAGTAATTAAGTCCAAATGGCTGTGATACATGACGTGTTATAGGTGCTCTCCGTAATAAAAATATGGTGGTGGCCATCGCTGACCTAGCTTTTAAAGCTGCAGGCTTCAGGGGTGTCTGCCTGAATTTTGGTTTCATGGCACAGTAAGTTACTGACCTGGAACAAGCATGCAACCCGTGCTTCTAAACACTCCGATCCTGCGTACTTGTTCAAGGTCTGTCACTGCCTATCTAATGAAGCAAGAATCATGCGGACAGGCCCTGAGCCTGCGGTGCTATGTGTTCTCCAACTTTTGCATATGGCATATGTACCTGTGAAGATGTAATTGAAAACGTTAGACACTGCAGTGTGTAATCTTATCTTTGCAGAACCAAATGCCTTGTAAATAAAGAGCTTGGTATCACAAGGCAGTAGAGCCTGTGATCACACAATGTCTCACCTTGCAGGTACAGATAGCCGGGTGTTATTACAGCTCTGGTGTACTGTTATCACTGTAACAGTATTTTATGCTGACGCTGCTAATCGCGTACCAACATCCGATAACTTCTATAATGGAGGCACTTGTTTGTTCGATAAAATCTTACAACCTTCAGTTATGCAAAGAAGGTGTTTTTTTTTTTTTTTTTTTTCTATGAATATTCAGTTTAAAAATGTAGAGATTTGTGTTGTCCAGAAATCCACAGGTCCGTTTGATGTGGTTTTATACCTTGCCTATTGATTTACCGTATATACTCGAGTATAAGTCGAGTTTTTCAGCACATTTCTTTGTGCTGAAAGTGCCCCCCTCGACTTATACTCGAGTCAAGCACTTTTCTGCAGCAAAAAAAAAATTCATTTTCAAAACCAACTTTGGGGCCCCGTATCTCGGGGCCACTTTGTGCTAGAACCCCAAATTTGGTGTGCAAACCCAGTGGAACTGGTACCACAACATATCCAAAGCTGGGGTTCCTAGCAATAAGTGGCCCCGGGATACGGGCCCCAAAATCGGTTCGGAAAATGCCATTCTCTGCTGCAGAAAAGTGCTTGACATTTTCTGAACCGATTTTTGGGGCCCTGTATCTCGGGGACACTTGGTGCTAGAAACCCCAGCTTGGGGGTACGGGGCCCCAAAGTCGGTCAACTGTGTCCATCTGCAGCATTGTAATTTCGGGACCATTTGGGTTCAGAGACCCCAAATTTTGGCTGCAGCTAGGGGGCATCTAGGAACCCTTACCTACCGAGTTTGAAGTTTAGGGGACCTATGGCTGCAAATGGGCACAGTGAGGCATGCAAATGGTCAGTGAGGCTGCAAATGGGCATTGTTGACCCTCTTTTTCCACTTACAGTAGCTGTGCATTTCTCACCCTTGTCTTATACTCGGGTCACTAAGTTTTTCCTATTTTTTTGGTGGTAAATTAGGGCCTCGACTTATACTCGGAACGACTTCTACTCGAGTATATACGGTATACAGTTCTTTAAATAAAAAAATCTGTTCTGCTTTCTTAGACATGTTTTCTTACTTGTTCATTGAAGAACACACAGGATTCAAGGGCATTTGGGTTGCATTAATGCCCACTGGAAGATTTGGACTCAATTGATGCACACCATGTAAGGAAACAAAACTCTACAGGAGGGTTTGGCAAATAGGCTGGTTTCACACGGGCTGTCCGATCAGGTTCACCTGTCAGTTTTTCAGGCAGACCTGATTGGACCATCAATTGTTCTCTATGGAGCGGTGGACGTTAGCGGACATGTGTCCACTGAAACTCGCCAGCATCCGATCCTGTCTGCCAAAAACGACAGATTGATTGACAGTTGGATGGAAACAGACAGGCGGTTCGTTTCAATCTGACAGTCCCATAGAGAACACTGGGGCTGTGTCTGTGCTGCATAGCGGAGTGCCCACGGACCTGTCATCCACCTTTTCAGCTGGGAGATCCCCGCTAAGCGGGCATATGCAGACTACGGGTAGTGCGCGTATGAAACCAGCCAAAAACAGTGACCAGGCTGGTATACCCAACTCCCAGTGTGTCTTATAATAATTTTTTTTTTTTTTTTTGCTGCTGTCTAGGAAGATGAATCTTCCATTTTTTATTTTTTTTTTCCCTCTAGAAAGTTTTAATCGTTTCTACAGGTGCATCTCATAAAATTAGAATATCAAAAAATTTATTTTATTTCAGTAATTCAATTCAAAAAGTTAAACTTCTATATTTTATATAGATCTGTTACACACAGAGAGAAATGCATGCAATATATCATTCTTTTAATTTTGAGGATTATGGCTAACAGCTAGTGAAAACCCAAAATTCAGTGTATCAGAAAACTAGAATATTACATTAGACCGATTTTAAAAGGATTTTTAGTACAGGAATGTTGTCCATGTACAGTATAGTATGCACTCAATACTTGGTCGGGGCTCCTTTTTCCATGAATTGTTGCATCAATGCGGCGTGGCATGGAGGTGATCAGCCTGTGACGCTGCTCAGGTGTTATGGAAGCGCAGGTTGCTTTGATAGCGGCCTTCAGCTCATTTGCATTGTTGCGTATTGTCAAGAGGAAGATGAGAGACACCAGACCCAACAGATTCTCTATGGGGTTTAGGCCAGGTAGTTTGCTGGCCAATCTGGCACACTGATTCCATGATCCTTACTCCAGGTATTGGTACTTTTGGCAGTGTGGGCAGGTGCCAAGTCCTGCTAGAAAATTAAATCGGCATCTCCATAAAGCTGGTCAGCAGAGGGAAGCTTGAAGTGCTCTAGAATTTTCTGCTAGAGGGCTGCGCTGACTTTGGACTTGATAAAACACAATGGACCAACACCAGGAGGTGACATGGCTCCCCAAATCATTACAGATTGTGAAAACTTCACACGGGACCTCATGCAACTTGGTGTCTGTGCCTCTCCACTTTTCCTCCAGACTCTGGGACCTTCATTTCCAAATTAAATGCAAAAATTTCCACAGTCTCTGGGAAAAAAGGGCATAAGATTTAATAGATAAGTTGAAAAGTGACTGAAATTCTGCTATAAAGTGGGATTCCGGACAGCTAAAAAAAAAAATGTAAAGTCAGCAGCTACAAATACTGCAGCTGCTGACTTTAAATAAATAGACTTACCTGTCCTGGGTGCCCGTGATGTCCGCCGCCCGAGGCCGAACTGTCCCTCGGCTCTCGGGTCCCGGAGCCGCCATCCTAGGTAAGCGAAACAGGCAGTGGAGCCTTGTGGCTTCACTGCCAGTTTCCTACTGCGCACGCGCGAGCGATCTGTGAATGGCCCCGTGGTGTTCTGGGAACACACACAGTTCCCAGAAGACAACGGGGCCGCTCACCGAGGAGAAGAACATGCCGCGGAATAGGAAGAGGCAGATTAGGAAGACTGCCTAGCAACAAGGGTTTAGGTAAGTATAAAAAAAAAAAAATTTTCCCAAATATTTTTTTTATTTATTTTTTTTTAGGAATTTTGGTGGCATTTTTTTTTTTTTTTTACAGGTGGCCCTCCGCTTTAAGGACCTTCAGGCTGCTCTTTGAGCTGTAGGCAGTTCCCAGGTTTTTCTGTTTATAGTTGGACCTGTTAGCGTTGTGTTTGCTGTGTTGCCCACCCCTAAGACAGGCCATGCACGGTGCAAATTTCTTTTGCAGGAAAGAAATTGGCACAATTCCCCCATCAACACAGACAGTACTAACAGGGGAATCCCTCTTGCCGAGGCACTGTCTGCTGCCTGCGGCGGGGGCAGGCGAATTATAGCTAGCAGCCACTAGCAATAATTACAAGAAAATACAGCAGGCTGGTTGTACCCAGGTTGATCGCAAATCTTTGGTACATTCAGCCTGCCCATTAACGGCTCAAATCTAGGCTGGTTCCTGCTGAACTGGCTGAGATTTGAACCGTGTATGGCCGCCTTAGTTGGGCTTCTGTTGGACATACCAATTGTCTGGAAATCTTGTGTCCCTCAGTGAACGAGAAGGAAAATTGGCCATTTGTACCCCATCTTCTGTGTTTATGGTATTGCTCGCAGCACTGCTTGTAAAAACTGAGGCATGTCTGTGTCCCTCAATGAACTCCAAGAAACGGACAATACAGGGAGTACAAAAATCCAATCTTAGAACATAAAATAGCTGCTTTTGGAAGGGCCAAGTTAATGTCATAGCGTACATTCTCATGAAACATTATTATTAAAAATCCAAGGAGTAATGAATACAATAACACTCCTGTAATATCTGCAGAATATTGCTTTGTTATGCAGTTTCATCATTAACAAAGATTGCTGTAATTTGCAAACCATTCATTGGGGCTGAGCTACAAAAACAGCAGCCAGATCCCCTGATTCCTTTTAAAATAATAAATCTTTCTCGCTTGTATGGACAACTTGTCTATTTTTGCTACATATTATTAAAATTTTTTTTTTTTAAAGCAACGCTAATGTTTTTTATAATAATCTGGATGTCTAAACAGGCAAACCTATGCCAAAGGCAAAGATCAATGAGCAAAGTGCAGTCACTCATAGGCAGGGTGGATTTTATTTAAATCTAGTCTATTTTAAATCGCTAGTAAAAAGGCTTGATTTTAAATCCTAATTTTTAAAGGGCAACTGTCATCTCTGTCCCGCAGCGGCTCCTCCTCTGACCCACTGTTGACTCACCGACAGTCTCATTCACTTTAATGGGACAGCTGGTGATGTGGCAGTGACACAACAAGGTGAGGGATGTGGCGGCAGCAGATGAGTGGATGCCCACTAACAGGCGCTGCCATGATGGATCTGAAATAACGACAGGTGCTCTTTTAAATGTAAGGACTTATTCTTGCTGGTAGTTAGAATCTTCATTTTTTGCAAACAAAATTAAGTTTTCCTATTTAGAATAATAAGCTATCAGGTTAGTAAAACAGCGATTATTAGAATTGATTCAATCGCACAGTTTGTAGTGTACATAGATTTGCAAAAACAGTGAGATAAAGGAATATTCCTGAACGTTGTTTTATCTCATGGTTACTGTGACATTGTGTGAATGCATCAATGCAGTGCATGTTATCTCTGCTTGCAGAGCTTTGGATTCATTGAATGAGTTCACCAAAAATGTAAATATTGCAGAATAATACAGCCTCATGCTACATAACCTAAGCTCCATTTCATGCCGAATAAACTAAATTATTACTGTATCTCAAATAGAAATCTATCTATCGGCATTGTTGACTCTCTTTTCCACTTACAGTAAACAGGGGCTGATTTACTAAAACTGGAGAATGCTAAATCTGGTAGAGCTGTGCATGGTAGCCAATTGGCTTCTATCTTTAGCTTGTTCACTTAAGCTTTAACAAAGAAACCTGGAAGCTGATTGGTTTCTATGCACAGCTGCACCAGAGTTTACACTCTCCAGTTTTAGTAAATCAACCCCGTAGTGACCAGTCAGATATCCTTTTTTTACTGGTCGGACTTCCTTAAACTAAAACTGGTTACTGTGGTCTCTTGAACGTTGTCAGAAATTTTTCAACTTATTACAGATTGCATTTGATAGTCTCCTATCTTCAGGTTTGTAGCACAGTGGTGGTCAGCCTGTGTTTATCAATCCATAACAAGGCCAAAGGTCCTAGCATGCACCCCCTAACCCTAGTCATCAGATGACCGGACATGCTAGGACTGCTGTAGCCTCGGCATACAATATAGCTGGAGAGTTGCTAGTTTGTAGAGACACTCTTGCCTCACAGGAACTGCACTTGTTCCTCTTTGGTTACATACATCTACTTCTAAGTAAATTACAATTGATAAAAGAACACCATACACAAATATTCTGACTCATGGATTAATAGGAAGTATGTAAAAGTATATCTTTGCATACGTGCGCAAACTGGACTAATGGCTTCCTCCTTCTTCTTTTTTTTTTCCCTCTCCCAAAAAGACAACTATTTTGCATGTATGTTCAACTTATTTCTTTTGTAGAAATTTCGACTTGACCTTTATGAGATCAAATGATGGTTTGGTCTTGCTTGCCATGAGCAGGGGGGTACAGTGGTGGGGCAGATGAGCAGGGGGGGTACAGTGGTGGGGCAGATGTGCAGGGGGGGTTACAGTGGTGGGGCAGATGTGCAGGGGGGGTTACAGTGATCTGAGGTGTGAAGGTGCATGAAGTGGGGCTGATCTGAGGTGTGAGAGTGCAGGATGTTAATTTCTCACTACTACCAAAGTAGTTTACAGCGTTTACTTTATAAAAATCCTTTTCGTGATTGAGAGTGCGAAGTTTACATTTTTTTTTTTTTGTTATATAATCGGCACGCTCAATTTCTTTGAAAACATTTTTCGGCACATGGTGCCCAAAAGGTTGCCCACCCTTGCCTTACAGCTCCTGAAGAAGCACTACAGCGAAACATGTAGAGCCTAACAGACATTTATATTGCTACATATATTGTTTCTATCCATTTGTGATGATTTTATGTATGTCATAGAGAGTTATTCTTACTCACTCTTCTTTTTTTTTTTTTTTTTTTTTAATTTTTTTTTTTTATATTTTGTTTTTTTTTTATTGAAAAAGTATATATTATATATTATCTGTACATATCTGTGGCGCCATAAACCCCCCCACCCTCCCCATTTCTCTACTATTCTACCTATTTGGGATGTTTGCCTTGATCTCTTCAGTTAGTGTTGTCATTTCATAAGGAATAACAGTTGGTGGAGTTAATTATAGACCAGATAACAGAGGTTTGCAATGTACGTTGAGGAGCAGTGCTATTGTATGTCTCATGGGAGGAGAAGCATGATTGTATCTGAATGACTGTTTGTTTTTTTTCTTAGATTCTTTTTAAAGTTTGCCTTTGTGTGCATCGGTAGCCATGTTTACAATGTCCTTAACTACTTCGCCTTTCACACCTGTTCCCTCCCTATGGACCGTAGCAATTTTTACATATCTGCTATGGACCTGTTTATTCAGCGGTAACTTTACTTTCATTACTTAAAATGATTGTGAAGTCTTGTGTGGTGTGTTGTGTTTTTTTTTTTTTTTCTTTTGTTTTCTATTAAAATAACAAATGTGTTATACTTGCGGGCTCTGTGAGGTGGATTTGCACAGAGCAACCCAGATCCTCCTCTTCTCGCATCCCGCTTCTGTCCTCCTGACCAATCCCTCCAGCTGAGTACCCCCCACAGCAAGCAACTTGCTATGGCTGCACCCAAGCTGAGCTGCAGCTTTGTCTATCCATTCAGACATGGTGCTGCTGTTCTGCCCGCCCCTGCTCTCTCCTGATTGGCTGAGTTTGATTGGCGGGAGCACCTCTGTTGTGTCTTAGCCAATCAGGAGGGAGAGTCCTGGACAGCGAGACATTCATGTCTTTTTATCTTCATGCATAGAGTGCATAAAGATAAAAAACCTTCTTACTTTACAACCACTTTAAAGTGATTGTAAAGGTGTGTGGTGTGTTTTTTTTGTTTGTTTTTTTTTTTTTTTTTTCTAAATGACAAACCTCTCTATACTTGCTCTGTGCAATAGAATTCCACAAAATCTGCGTGAACCTCTTCTTTTCGGGTCCCCCATCAGTGGTCCTGGCCCCTCCCCTTTGTCCAGTGCTCCCAGGAAGCCACCTCCAATGGGAGCACTTGTTGCTGTGTCCATTGATACAGCGAGACTCAAACCACTACAGTGCAAATTGCATGCGATCTTTGTGCGATTTTAGCCATACAGCTAGTATGGCTGAATTTGCATCACATTTGGACCAAGCTTGCACAGGACCCTTTTTTTGGTCCACAGCAGAATTGGAACGCATGGGTGCGTTCCGATTCCTGTCCAAATTTGTGGTTAGCACTGCAATATGCAAATAGATTTGGGGGTGTCATTTAACTTTTCAAATGACACTCCCAGCAGTATATATATATATATATATATATATATATACACACACATACACACACACACACATACATATATATATATATATATACTGCTGGGAGTGTCATTTGAAAAGTTAAATGACACCCCCAAATCTGTTTGCATATTGCAGTGCTATATATATATATATATATATATATATATATATATATATATATATATATATATATATATATATATATATATATATATATATATATATATATATATATATATATATAATGTGTGTGTATATGACAAAAAAAGGCTTTCTTTTAATGGTATTGTCTTGCAACCGTTTATTTTCACGAACCTTAGAAGTGTTTTGTTGTCTTTTTTTATTTGAGTGGTGTTAGTTTAAAAATAGATGGTGCTACTGCACAATATGCACATTTTACACATTTTATTCTGTATTTTTTTTTTTTTCCTCTTTTTATATTGATACTACAATTTATGACTCTAGTACCAAGTATTGCAGGGTTGTTTACAAATGAAATAAAGTGGTTTGGTTTTGGGTGAGGTTTTTTTTTTCCTTTCGATGTTGCACTTTTTTAAATGGGGGGGAAAATGTGTAAAAATATTAACAAAAATGAATATACATTAGATAATGAAATAGAAACAAACAAAAAAGAAAACAATAGTTGCAGAGAGAAGGAGCTGAATTATGGCTGATTAGAGCAAACTAAGGGTTAATAAGGGGGTTAAACCAAGAAACATTTTTATTAAAAAGGGAAAAAAAAAACTTAACTTTAAAATGGTTGTATAGTTAGAGGGTTTTATTTTTTATTGTAATGCATTCTATGCATTACAATAAAAAACCTTCTGTGTGCAGCAACCCCTCTAATACTTACCTAAGCCCATCTCAATGCAGCGATGTTGCAGGAGTGTCTTGGCTGCTCGGGACTCTCCCTCCTCATTGGCTGAGATGGCAGCGTGGCGGCATTTGGCCCCAGCTGCTGTCAATGAGCCAATGTAGAGAGAGGGGGTGGGGCCAAACCATGGCTCCATGTCTGATCGGCCTGGGTGCCCCCATAGCAAGCTGCTTGCTGTGGGGGCACTCGGCAGGAGGGAGGGGCCAGGAGCACAGAAGAGGGACCCAAGAAGAGGAGGAACTAGGCTGATCTGTGCAAAACCACTGCACTGAGCAGGTAAGTATAACATGTTTTTTTTTTTTTTTTTGTTTTTGTTTTTTTTTTTCTTTTAAAAATAACAGACTTTAGTATTACTTTAACTGACATCTGCAGGTTGAAGTTTAATTCCTTTTGATCTGCAGATGAGTGAACAGAAAGCCACAAATGCAAAAATATGTTACAAATGAAATGTAACTTTGTATAATTGCAGGCTGCTTTTTTGACAACTAGAGCTGCCAACTTCTCTGAGTATACTGTAATGCCAGCTCTTATTAGCCACATGCCCACCGTAGGATGTGATATGATGTCCACAGCTTGCAGTGTTTATATCAGGATGTGATATGATGTCCGCAGCTTGCAGTGTTTATATCAGGATGATGCCTGCAGCTGCAGGCATCATCCCGGTATCAGAATTTTCAGGCTGCGATTCTGTTTTAGGCAGAAGTGATTTGAGTGGCTGAACCTCCTCCCGCCACTGCCTTTCCCAGACTCTCCCATCTGGTTGGAGAGCCCGGGAGCGCTGCGTCAACTGACGACGTTCCTCCCCCCTCTCTGCGACCCCAGAAACCGAGGGCAACGAGGAATTTGTCACTTCTTGTAAAATCATTTTCTGTGTCTGCTCAGCTGCATTGGAGGTCAGAGCAGAGATTTGGGGTCTAATATCTTTGTTTATCCCTTGTGATGGCAATAAAGTTAATACAAAAAAAAAAAGTTTTTGATATAATAATAAAAAAAAACGTGTTTGAAGAAATGCTGCGTAAATACTGTGTAACATAAAACATTGCAAAACCCATCATTTTCTTCTATAGGGCCTCTGCTAATGAATATATATGTAATGTTTGAGGGTTTGAAGTAATTTTCTAGCAAATAAAATTCTCACATGTATGTGAGAAGTGTCAGAATTGGCCCAATTGGCAAGTGTTTAAAAACAGCTGACAATCAGTATAATTGGGGGGGGGGGGGGGGGTGCAGGGGCATAGTAGAAAGACTGGGCGTGCCACACATGCCCTGTGTACAATGATGACTTTTTTTGGGCGTGTGTAGCATACCCAAAGTTGGCAACTAGTTAAAAACACAGTCCACAAAGAACCTTGGATGTCAAGCTTTTAAATATTAAAACTATATAAGCCCCATGAACCAATTATTTAAAGCCCAATTCTCCCCATCATCCCTTCCTCTCATTTCCCTCTAACCCATCCTGTCAGGCGATTAGATGTCCTTACCTGGCGAGTGTCCTTACCAGAGTCCCCCCATCCATATCCCCCAGGGATCCACCTGCCGGGACCGCTTGTCCAGTACTGTGCTTTATCCCTCGGCAGCCAATCCTCCTCAAGCCAATGTGAGATATTTTCTGGATCTGCATAGGACCCCCCCCCTCTTTTGCCTGGCCAAAGGGAATTGACCACGTCACTCAAGCAGTGACATGGACTTGTGGAAGAAAGACCCTAGTACAAAGTAAACAGAAGGACCAAATGCTGGATATTTACGTGACTACACCTTCAAGCAGAACTACAGGAGGTCCCCGAGTTACGAACTTCCGACTTGCGAACGACTCCTACTTACGAACGGGAGGCGGCGTGAAGTTCTGCGCATGCACGGCCACTTTTCGACGGTGGGCACATTGGAAAACAGCGGAAAATGACGTCTGCGCATGCGCAGCTACTTGACAGAGCATCGGCGTTCTGCGCTTCTGACTTCTGAACAAATTTGACTTAAGAGCAAACAGGCAGTCCCTAACCCGTTCGTAACTCGGGGACTGCCTGTACACCTTTTCACAGAAAGTGAAAAAGTGATCTAACACTCTCTAAGAACCTTTTATATTTTACAGAAGGGAAATCCTTGTTCACTTAGCAATCAATCATGGCAGTCATGCAAAGCTGGCTAGAAATTGCTTGTGTAAATCCTACATTTGTCATATACTGTACACATCTGCAGAAATGCTGCAGAAGATTTCCAAACCTTCAGCCGTTTAATAGCATGTGGTGTACAAAAATCCAAAGCAAATACTGTGAATGGCTTGATAAATAAGTTGATCTCTTGGATGCGTTGCATCGATGGCAAAAGCTGCGTAGGATTTGTCTACTTATTGAAAGGCTTAAGCGGCAGTAAGCAAGCTAAATGTTTTTTTTTTTGTTTTTTTTTTTTTTATACACTCTCATTTTCTGCTAGCGTGGTGACGCTTTATACCGCACCCTTAGGGCCCATTATCACCTGAGTATTTTGTAGCTTGAAGCCTGAAGCTACAAAACTCTGGAGGGTAAAAAAATAAATGATTCTCTATGGAGATTGTTCACATCTCCACTCCAAAATGTCTGAAGCTCAAACAAGTTCTGGAACTTATTTATTTAGGCAGATTTGGGCGTTTTTCTACTTTTTACATTGGTGACCTTTTTGACATGTACAAAATTGCAGCAAAAATGCGTCAAAATCGTGCGACTTTCTGCCTGAAAAACGCTACACTCAGGTGTGAATGGGGTCTTGGCTACATTCACACCTAAGGCCCCGTTCACATCTGGGCAATTTTCTGCTTGTAGCTCTAAAATGCTCAACAAGCCCAATCCCATTTATTTCAATGGCCCCTGTTTACATCTGAGCGTTCTGTCGCCTGAAGCAAAATGTCTGTCGCTCAAATAAGTACATGAGCTTCCCTTTGGCAGATTACAAGTATTTTTGCCCCCATAGACTTCAATAGAAACGCCTGACTTTAGCGTTTTACGAGCATTTTGTTGCACGTTTTCTGCTTAAACGTCCGCTTTCCACCCCTAATCCCCTCTACTCCCCTTAGGCCCCTTTCACACTGAGGCGTTTTTCAGGCGTTTTAGCGCTAAAATTACCGCCTAAATACAGCATGGAAAACGCCCCCCATGTATCTTAGTGTAACCTTTCACACTGAGGCGTTGTGCTGGCTGTGCGTTGGAAAAAATCCTGCAAACAGCTTTTTTGGAGCATCTTTGGGGCGCATAAAATAGCGCTGTAAAAACGTCTATCCCAATTGAAATAAATGGGAAACGCTGTAAAACCGCGGTAAAACTGCAGTAATACCGCTTTAAAGACGCCCAGAAACTGTGGGGAAGATCACATGACCGCATGGTCACATAGTCACATGGTCAGGTTTGCTGACGCTAACGCTTAAAAAAACGCTATATAAATGCGATTAAAATGCATGGGCTAACGTGGTAAAAACGCTCATTGTTTTTGCCGCGGTTTTGCAACGCCTCAGTGTGAAAGTAGCCTTAGTGCTTTCTATTGGCTAAACAAAAACTCCTGAAGCTGTAAAAACTTGTAATACACTTCTAAAATCTCTCAAATAACGCTAGTAAATCGCTACACTCAGGTGTGAATGCTGCCTTATGGGCGTTTATTATTTTTTTTGCGTTATGTTTTTTGCAGCTTTTGTCAGGGTTTTTGCAACTAAATGGTGGAGTTGAGAGCTGCTTTTTGAGCAGAAAACATGTGAAGAAACGCTCAAAAAGCTCATGTCGTTCTTTTCAGGTGTTTCCAATGAAGTTTTTGGGGACAAAAACTCTCAATTCTGCCTGAAAAGTAGCTCCTGTACTTTTTTTGAGCAACAGGCGTTTTGCTACAAGGGACAGGACACTCCTATGTAAACAAGGGCTACAAAATGTTCAGGTGTAAACAGGGCCTAAAGGCCCCACTGACTTACCCAATCGGGGCTGCCTGGCAGTTTTTCAGGTGGACCTGATCTGAAGCTCTATGCAGGTCTATAGGCAGGTGGAAGTAAACACTTGTGTCCAATTACATATGCCTACCAGTTCCAGAAGAAAAAAATAATGGTCTGCATATTTTTCCCCCCCCATTTTTCTGCACCTAAACATGACAGATTGGAGGTAGCTGTGATGTGTCTGTTTACATCTTGTGGCTCATAGATCCAAGGCGGCTCCACCACAGTCCACTGTCAAAAAATGCGGACAAAAAAACTGAACAGGCATTGATGTGTGTTGGGGGGGGGGGGAGTGACATTTCGTCCCACTCTGCTCTTATTCAGCAGGGGATCTGCACATGGATCTCTTGCTGAACAAAGTGGAGTCCCATGTGAAAGGCCTCTAACAATAGATATAAACGTTGGCTTGTATGCAATACGTGTTTGTGATTAGGTGTGGAATGGCAAGTTCCTGAGCTACAAGCGGATACCCTTTGTTGGGGAAATGCTGTTGAATACTTTGTAAAGTTTAAAGGAGAAGTCCAGCCTGAGCTTTTTAGGCTGGGCTTCTCCTAAGGGTCACAGGAGTGCAATTCGTTTTGCACTCCTGTGACCCGTTTATAGCGGAGAGTGGTCAGAAGTCCGTTCTCTGCTGATGTCACCAAGGTCAGTCGAGGCACCGCGTCATCCCGACTTCCTAAGTCTGAATCCGTCTGCTGCCTTGATTGATGGCAGTGTCAGCGTCTCGGCCTCTCTCCCCGCCCTCCACTGCTCATCGCTCCAGTGAGCATGGAGAAGCAGACCAGGAGCGATGCTCACTGACAGTCAGCATCGCTCTGCTCGGGGAGGAGTGAGAATGGAGACATCGGTGGTGTTTGGTGGTTCGGTTCTCAGTGCAGAGATGCCGGGGGACAGATGCAGCATCGGTCTATTGCTCCATCCACCAAGGTAAGTATGATTAGCAAAGAAAAAAAAACAAAAAACCATACTTCTCTTTTGAAGTCACCAGGCGGTTGTGTTTGTTAATGTGAGAAATGAATCCTACATGCATGCAACGTGTGTCACTACACTGGGTCAGTTTCCTAAGATTAAAACTGAACTTTAACAATGATCTTTATTGGTCCAGCTTGGCACAATGTAAGCATGCATATCTCATACCTGAGGGACTGCTGACAATCAGCCTGTAATGGTCGGCACTACTATAGTGATAGCGGTGATCTTCCAGTTCCTGTGTGAAGGACTCACATTGACCTCAGGGGGTCACTCGCTCATCATTACCGCCATTCATAGAACGCTTTGTATCATCTTCTTCCTTTTTTTTATTTACTCATCCAACCGGCGTTCTCTGGTTGGATAAGGTGGGGAGAAAAGGCAGTGGCCTCATAATCTCCACCTTGTCCAATCAAAGAATGCCTTGTATTCATTTAAAAAAAGTACAAGGTGTTGTATGAATGGCGGCAGTGCTGAGCAAGCGCCCCCTGTAGTCAGTGTGTAAAGAGGAAGCTCCTTGCACAGAATCTGAGTGGGGCCCGGAAGATCGCCGACTACTACAGCCATTGTCTGCACCCCCATTGGTCCATCAGGTATAGTATATGTATACTTACATTGGTCCAAAGTGGAATATTGTAAGTAGATCATTCCTGGAGTTCAACTTTTAAACTACTGCCTTGTGTCTTTAACTCCTTGACGCCGACAGTACATGTATATGTGGCCCCACTGGACTGGGCTTTCTCCACATATATGCATATCTTTGTGCTGGGAGCACACTGCACAGGGCAGCAACTCAATTAATACTTATTGTTCTGAATGATATTCATGTGAGTGGAATACTGTGTGATTATTTATGGAACAGGAACCAAAATGATGATAACCATTAAAAGAGAAGTTCAGGATTTAAAAAACAAAAAACAAACAGTTACTCACCTAGGTGGATGCAGCATCGATCCCCCGCTGGTTCTGAAGTGGGAACTGAGTGATCAAACACTGCTGATCGCTCACTTCTCCCCTCCGCTCTGAGCAGAGAGCTGTGTCAGTCTCCGGCTCTCTGCTCCTCCAGCGCTCATTGGAGTGCTGGACTGTGGAGGGAGCTGGAGAGAGGCCGGCACTCTGCGGATCGCTGATAGGCTGAGCCACGTACCGACCATATGGTTGGGATCTTTTCAGAGCCTGGACCGGCTCTGTGACCTCCGCCAACAGCGTGCTTCAGCCCAATGTCGGCGGAAGCGAACGAACTGCACTCCTGTGATCCATATTAGAACTATGGCCAAAATAGCTTAATTCTCTCCATTAATTTGGTAACGTATGCAATGATTTTATGATTTTCAGGATTATATATTTTTTTCCCTATAACTGTTTGGTGTTGTCAACATTCTATGGTGAAATGCAGCATTTTGCCTTTTTTTTTTTTTTTTTCCCCCTTCCTTATTTCTAGCTAGCTCCACACAGGTTAGTGTCTGAAGGAACGTTTTTGTGTTGGGTTGTAAATAAGAATTGCCTGAAGGTGAAGGAGATCCTTCTACACCAATCATGCAGCATTTTAAGAAGACACCTAACTCACATGGTGGTTTAAAAACAACCTGTCAGGACATAATTGTAGGCTGTTTACAAAGGTACATGCCGCAGGCTGTGGTTGTTATCATTTCTTTGCAATGTTTGAAGCCATTGGCCTAGAACGACTGTTTATCTGGTATCGGTACACCTTATGTGCATACTGCTTGTTTTAGATATGTGACTCGCTAAGTAATTGAGGGAAGGATCAGGGTGATGGATTTGAAGCACGAAGGATCAGGGTGATGGATTTGAAGCAATCTCCCTCAAAAACAAGTGAGCCATGGCATCTCCCATGTTTTTTTAACTGATCAGTTCCCTTTAATAAAATCCTGCATTTTGAACTGTATACATTTTCTATCAGTTTAGTTCTGTAGCACACGCCTACCTTCAGGCTGGGTTCACACTGGTGCAGTGTTAGATATCGCATGTGAATCACACCGCACTGCTGTGCAGATCGCATACGATGTCTGTGCGATGTGAATTCAGCCATACAGATTGTATGGCTGAATTCACATTGCATTCGCACCAAAATGGTGTAGGATCCTTATATTTTTTTTTTTTTCCGTCCGCACTAGAATCGGATCGCATGGGACACCTATGCAATCCGATTCCTGTCTGAATGGAAAGTTCACACTGCGATATGCAAACTAATCTGGGGGCGTCCATTAACTTGCTATTGACGCCCGCAGCGGTTCGCATAGGGCAGTGTGAACCGCCTGCGAGTCCTATGCGATGCGGTAACCGGCGCTGGAATCATGCTGGTTCCCACATCTCTACAGTGTGAACGGCACTCGGGTAGCAAAGATGAATTCCAGGAATGGTAAATATTTACATAGTCACATTGGTCCAGCTTGGACTAGTGCAACTATCTACCTGGCCGATGTCCCTGGAAGCTGAAAATCACGAAAGTAGACACGGCTGGCCTCCAAAACAGGAGTTTGGCCACTCGGCACAGGCATCCTACTACGAGGTGGAGAACATGACACGGCCCTGCCTTTCCACCTTGCAGTGAATAAAAATTTAATATAATAATAAAAAAAATATATATATAATATCTATCACGATTCTGGCTAAAATAAGGATCACAATTTTTTTTTTGCTTGGAGGATGGATCATGATTCTCGCGGGGTAACATCATCTTTCACATTAAAACAAAAAAAAATTGGGCTAACTTTACGGTTTCGTTTTTTTTTTTTTTCATTGAAGTGTATTTTTTCCCAAAAAATTGCATTTGAAAGACCGCTGGGGAAATGCAGTGTGACATTAAATATTGCAGCAATTGACATTTTATTCCCTAGGGTCTCTGCTAAAATCTATATAATGTTTGGGGGTTCCAAGTAATTTTCTAGCAAAAAATATTGATTTTAACTTAAGAGCCCTTTCACACTGGGGCGGTTTGCAGGCGCTATTGCGCTAATAATAGCGTCTGCAAACCGACCTAAAAGTGCCGCTGCTGTGAAAGGGCTCTAAGTGTCAGAAAAAAGATTTAGACTTTAAGTGGTTAAACTTCCTGCATTTACAGGTGGTAAAAACTTGGCAGACTGCCTGGATTTTTTCTTTACACACAGAAGTTTATCCCTTTGATCTAAGAAGGAAGTGTTACTTACAATGTTTCATGTTAAAAACTTGGCAGACTGCCCCATGTTTTCTTTTGACAGCTGAGTGAGCAGATATGTCTCCCCACTTGTTATATGAAAGAATCGGCAAACTCTGCAATAGAGATCGTCAGGGGGTTGAATCGAGATCACAATTTTTTTAACGCTTAATTGTGCAGCTCTAAAAATATATATAAATACATACACACTCACTAAATTGAGTACACCCCTCACATTTTTGTAAATATTTTATTATATCTTTTTCATGTGACAACACTGAAGAAATGACACTTTGCTACAATGTAAAGTAGTGAGTGTACAGCTTGTATAACAGTGTAAATTTGCTGTCCCCTCAAAATAACTCCACACACAGCCATTAATGTCTAAACCACTGGCTACAGAAGTAAGTACACCTCTAAGTGAAAATATCCATATTTGGCCCAACGTATCAATATTTTGTGTGGCCACCATTTATTTTCCAGCACAGCCTTAACCCTCTTGGGCATGGAGTTCACCAGAACTTCACAGGTTGCCACTGGAGTCCTCTTCCACTCCTCCATGACGACATCACAGAGCTGGTGGATGTTAGAGACCTTGCGCTCCCCCATCATCTGTTTTGAGCATGCCCCACAGATTCTCAATAGGGTTAGGTCTGGAGACATGATTGGCCAGTCCATCACCTTTACCCTCAGCTTCTTTATCAAGGCAGTGGTCATCTTGGAGGTGTGTTTGGGTCGTTATCATGTTGGAAAAATTCCCCCGCGGCCCAGTCTCCAAAGGGAGGGGATCATGTTCCGCTTCAGTATATCACAGTACATGTTGGCATTCATGGTTCCCTCAATGAATTGTAGCTCCCCAGTGACGGCAGCACTCATGCAGCCCCAATCTATGACTATCCCACCACCATGCTTGACTGTAGGCAAGACACACTTGTCTTTGTACTCCTCACCTGGTTGCCCCCACACACGCTTGACACCATCTGAACCAAATAAGTTTATCTTGGTCTCATCAGACCACAAGACATGGTTCCAGTAATCCATGTCCTTAGTCTGCTTGTCTTCAGCAAACTGTTTGCGGGCTTTCTTGTGCATCATCTTTAGAAGAGGCTTCCTTCTGTGACGACAGCCATGCAGACAAACTTGAGGCAGTGTGCGGCGTATAGTCTGAGCACTGACAGGCTGACCCTTCAACCTCTGAAGCAATGCTGGCAGCACTAATACATCTATTTCTCAAAGACAACCTCTGGATATGACGCTGAGCACGCGCACTCATCTTCTTTGGTCCACCAGGACGAGGCCTGTTCTGAATGGAACCTGTCCTGTTAAACCACTGTATGGTCTTGGCCACCATGCTGCAGCTCAGTTTCAGGGTCTTGGCAATCTTCTTATAGCCTAGGCCATCTTTATGTAGAGCAAAAATTCTTTTTTTCAGGTCCTCAGAGAGTTCTTTGCCACGAGGTGCCATGTTGAACTTCCAGTGACCAGTATGAGAGGGTGAGAGTGATAACACCAAATTTAACACACCTGCTTCCCATTCACACCTGAGACCTTGTAACACTAATGAGTCACATGACACCGGGGAGGGAAAATGGCTAATTGGGCCCAATTTGGACATTTTCACTTAGAGGTGTACTCACTTTTGTTGCCAGCCGTTTAGACATTAATGGCTGTGTGTTGAGTTATTTTGAGGGGAAATCAAATTTACACTGTTATACAAGCTGTACACTCATTACTTTACAACAGGGCTCGACAAACCCCGGGCGCCAGGTCGCATTTGCGACTATAATTAGTGACCTGGCGGACCCTGACCCCCCCCCGTGCGATCGCGTGCGGCCGGTAATTGAGGCCGCAGGTTTGCGGCTTTCTGCAGTACTTCTGGAATCTGGCGCCATCTTGTGGTGGCCGTTGGTATGACAACGCAACCAGCAATGCTAATGGAGCTTCCCCTGCCTGTTTTCACTGCCTGCCATCTCCTTCCCAAAGTGGAGAAGAGAGGAAAGTGAATGTGGGGGATAGCCTTTTTTTTTTTTTTTTTTTTTTTTTTCTTAATTAAAATGAATTTATTTGTTATTTCCCTGCTTGGCCCCTTTCACACGGGCTGTCTGATCATGTTCGTCTGTCAGTTTTTCAGGCGGACCTGATCTGACCCTTAGAGCCCTTTCACACCGAGCCGCGGGGGGCGTCGGCGGTAAAGCGGCGCTATTTTTAGTGCCGCTTTAGCGCCGCTATTCGGCCGCTAGCAGGGCGGTCTTTCTGTGTAAATTTAAGATTAGTTATTTTTTATATTGAAAATAAAGCTTTGTCAGTCGTTTAAAAAAAACCTGGCTCCTAACTTTTTTAGCTGGCTCCTAGATTCCAAGCAAATTTGTCAAGCCCTGCTTTACAATGTAGCAAAGTGTAATTTCTTTAGTGCTGTCATATGAAAAGGTAGAATAAAATATTTACAAAAATGTGAGGGGTGTACTCACTTTTGTGATATACTGTACATACACACACACACCATACCTGGGTGATGTTCTTGGAGGCTGGAATTTGGTAAAGTAGACACCGCTACTCCAGTAATCTCCAGTTCACTGGAGGAGTAGTGGTGTCTACTTCAGCGATTTTCAGCTTCCAGGGACATTGGCCAGTTATGGTATATACATAGTCACATTGGTAAAAGGTGGACCAGTGTAATGCCCCATACACACGGTCAGACATTGATCGGACATTCCGACAACAAAATCCTAGGATTTTTTCCGACGGATGTTGGCTCAAACTTGTCTTGCATACACACGGTCACACAAAGTTGTCGGAAAATCCGATCATTCTGAACGCGGTGACGTAAAACACGTACGTCGGGACTATAAACGGGGCAGTGGCCAATAGCTTTCATCTCTTTATTTATTCTGAGCATGCGTGGCACTTTGTCCGTTGGATTTGTGTACACACGATCGGAAATTCCGACAACGGATTTTGTTGTTGGAAAATTTTACAGCCTGCTCTCAAACTTTGTGTGTCGGAAAATCCGATGGAAAATGTGTGATGGAGCCTACACACGGTCAGAATTTCCGACAACAAGGTCCTATCACACATTTTCCGTCGGAAAATCCGACCGTGTGTACGGGGCATATCTGTAAAAATATGCCATACCTGGAGTTCTTCTTGGAATTATAACTCCAGTCAAAAAAAAAAAAAAAAAAAAAAAAAGAAATGCCAGTGAAAAAGGATAAAAGAAAATACAAACTTAACCAGCGTTTGCTTGAATATTCTCCTCAATCTAGAGATTTCCCCCACCTTTCTTTCCTTCCTTCCTTCCTTCCTTCCTTCCTTCCTTCCTTCCTTCCTTCCTTCCTTCCTTCCTTCCTTCCTTCCTTCCTTCCTTCCTTCCTTCCTTCCTTCCTTCCTTCCTTCCTTCCCTCCCATATCCTCTGATCGCAGGTTGTCCTGGGTCTCTCCAGCCTGTTACTGGACAGTGAAAGGATAAGCAGCACAGTGTTAAGCTCATCTCTCTATCACACTTCTTTCTCTTAGTATGTGACCTGTCACTTTGGGGTAGGGGTCCTGTGCATGCATGTGCCGCTTAGTCACAGCACAAGCCGATCAGCAGGTGTCGACGGTCATCGATTGGCCAGCTGATCGACGAGGAGAAAGACAGCAGAGCTCTGTTCTGCAAGCGGGGATGTGCTGGATTTTGTTTTCCTGCAAAGCAGGGAATAAAATCCAGCACATCCCTTAGGAAAAGCACCACCTAGTACACACAAACACTAGTTAGGCACATATTTAACCCTTTGATCACCCTAGGTGTTGTACCCCTTCCCAGCTATTAGTACTGTCATTAGTACAGTGACCGTGCATATTTTTTAGCACTGATCACTGTATTGGTGTCACTGGTTCTCACAAAGTGTCAGTGTCCGATTGTCTGTCGCAATACTGCAGTCCCGCTACAAGTCGCTGATCACTGCCATTACTAGTATAAAAATAAATACTAATTCAAGTATATACATCATAGTCTGTAGACGCTATAACTTTTGTGCAAACCAATCAATATACACTTTTTGGGAATACATGTTGGCCTAAATTTAGATTTATGTATTTATTTTTTTTTAAGTGGGTGTGTTTTTTTTTTTTTTTTTGTTTTTGTTTTTGTTTTTTATAGCAGAATGTAAAACTTTTTTTTTTTTTTTTTTTTTTTTTAATGGTCGGTCTTTTTTTGTTTATAGCGCAAAATTATAAAAAAAAAAGTGGTGCGCAAATACCACTAAAAGCTCTATTGGTGAGAAAAAAAAATGACGTAAATTTAATTTATGTACAGCGTTGCATGAACGCGCAGTTGTCAAAGTAATGCAGTGCTGTATTGCAAAAAAAATGGCCACTCGTGAAAGGGGGGGGGGGGGGGGTTTGCTAAATCTTCCGCAGGTCAAGTGGTTAAAGACAATTTGTGTATTTGATGTCTGACTGCAGTTCAGCTATAAATGATGGGTGCTATCTTCTTTGTACATGAATTCCTAAACTCTGTTCTCATCACTCTTTCACTCCCTTTTGTCTTTTGTATGGCAGCAATGACATTCTGTAGGACATCTTTAGGGCCAAAACCGAGAAGGTGGGTGAGGAGAAGACTGTTCTTGATGAAGGAGTTTGGATCGGAGTTACAGGCTTCAGTCACAGTTCCCATTAGTCTCTCCTCACCCTGCTCCTCAAAACTGTTAATTGCAAAGACATTCAACTGTGAAGCTGTGTATTGATTATAGTTTATAAAATAATACTAACTTGTTCACTGATGGGACTTTATGGAATGTTTATTTTCATCGCTCTGCTGAATGGCCGCTATAGTTTGTGGAATGCTTGTCTGCCACTGAGCAAGTTGTCCTTTCCACACACCGAATTGTCATTTGCAAAACCCTGTACCTGAGGAAGTAATCCACCAATTGTATGATTGATTTATTTCTTCTCTTTTTTTATTTCCAGACATATTGACCTTATCACTGTGAGCCTGTGTTTCATTCAAGTCCTGTAGAACTCTTCGTACAAGAGATCTTCCACAGCCGGTAAGACCGGATCCTACTTTCAAATGTTGACTTCTTACAGACATCTAAGTATTTATTTGTTTTTTTTGTTTGTTTTTTTTAGCAAATTAATGTGTATCATCTTGGCACCTTTAAAAGTGATACTAAAGTCTGTTATTTTGAAACTGGAAAAAAAAAAAAATGTTATACTTGACTGCTCTGTGTAATTGGTTTTTCACAGAGCAGCCCCGATCCTCCTCTTCTCGGGTCCCTCTCCGGTGCTCCTGGCCCCTCCCTCCTGCTAAGTGGCATGCAGCTTGTTATGGGGACACCCGAGTGAAGCTGCTCCTCTGTGTCCATTCAGACACGTAGCCGTGGCTCGGCCCCTCCTCCTCTCTCTCCTAATTGGCTCACTGACTTTGACAGCAGCAGGAGCCAGTGGCGCCCCCATAGCTGTGAGCAGGGGGTGTGCCAGGTGTGGTAGTATTTTAGGCACACCCTAATTACTATCTGTGGTGCCAATTCCCCCTACTGCCCGGGCTCTCCCCCCACCATACAGTGCTGCTGACTTTCCTCCTCTCCCCCCTGGGTGCTGCAGGGGATGTTTCAGGATGGTGAGTGGAGGAAGGGACTAGTAAATATGTAATTTACTGGCCCCTTCCTTTTCGAAGTGAACACTCGCTCGCTGTGTCCATTCATAAATGAAGCATAGTAAACTGTTTACTATTCTTACGTTTGTGAAGGAACAGAAAGCCACTCAGCACAGAGCACTTCATATTCATTCATTGTCCAGTGCAGCTGAGGGCTCAGAGAAAGTCATGTGTTTTGAGCTTTGGGGTGCACACCCTAATGCAATAGGCTGCACACACCTATGGGGGCCCCACTGTTGTCTCAGTCAATGAGGGAGAGTCCCGGACAGCCGACACTCTTGTGTGACATCACTGGATCGAGATGGGGCTCAGGTAAGTATTGGGGGGACTGAGGGGGGCTTTTGCACACAGAAGGGGTTTTTATTTTTATTTTTTTTATCTCAAGATAAAAAAAGACAGCCTAACATTAAAAAAAAAAAAAAAAACTTTCTGACTTTAGAACCATTTTAAAGCGGAACTGCAGTCTGCTCACATCATTTGTAATAAAACCATCTTTGCTAATGAACAGACAAGAGGCTAATGGCAGCAGCTGATATCTAACGATTCCTGCCACTGTATTGAGCGGCTAGCTGCGGTCGCACGGCCCGTACTCTTCAATGACCGGTTGCGGCAGCTATTCGT
The DNA here is from genome assembly GCA_037952925.1 of Lithobates clamitans. Taxonomy (NCBI): domain Eukaryota; kingdom Metazoa; phylum Chordata; class Amphibia; order Anura; family Ranidae; genus Lithobates; species Lithobates clamitans. The sequence continues at coordinate 2,451,531 of JBBGZY010000301.1, read as the reverse complement.
GGTTCGCACAGCCAGTAATTACCTGTGGTGATGGCTGCTGGAAGCACATAATTTGATCCCCCCCCCATCAGCCAATCAATCAGTCAAATTTTGAGCAGGGATGGCCACACACTGTTTAAAATTCGGCCGGCCACTACTAAACCAGCTGAATTTCGGTCAGCGTCTGGCTAGCTTTAGGACAGGAAGAGCTCCCTCTCGTTGAGGGCACGCTTCTAAATCTATAACCCTTTGTTAGGAAAGACGGCTTTCAAATCTATTTTATAACATGATTTTTTTGCCAGCCCAGCAAAGACCAGGCGATTTTATGGCAAACCATGCTCCCAGCCCCCTCCATAAATAAAGAGGGATAAGTAGGATTTTTCAGTGCTGGAGGCCGCCGGTCATCATAGATTATCAAAAAAAGGGAAGCTGCAATGTTTAAATATTTTTTTAACATTATGATAATGTGAATGAGAACATGAAATAAATGTAAAGTAGGTGTTATCCCAACATGGCTGCCAAAGTGGAAATACACTTTTTAAATCTAGTTCATCTCTTAGTTTGGCAGGTTTAACAGTGTTTTGCCACTTGCTGAATGGTGTAAATTGTTTCAAAAGGATGCAAAGTAAATTTACAAGGAGGATAAAATTTTAGTAATAACCAAAATTCCTCTCCTGCCCATAAATTAGTACATTTGTCGGGAAGAATGCCTTTGCTTGCAATTAATGAACCTGATTTGCATCAGCTTATCTGTTAAACAAAGTTTTACTGTCATTAGTTCAAAAGTACATGCAGTCAGCTGCCCATCCCTTCCTGTGGAAATATGCCAAATGTTGCAGTTGTATAGATGTCACCTACTGTACATTTAAATATTTATGTATGTAAATTTCTCTACTTTTAGTCACACTGCACATGCTCCACATTTTACTTTTTGTTTAAAGTGGTATTAAAACGGAACTACACTGCACCTCCGCACCACAAACCAAAAATGCTATTTAATTCATTTTTAATATTTAAAGCAAACTCCCCCATCCATCCATCCATCCATCCATGTCTCCATGTCTCCATGCTTCACTGCATATACAGACTGATTTTACTGTTGTGGGTTTAGTAACACTTTAACCACTTGTTACTCAACTCCTCTACATTCCCTGAAGCAGCTCTTTTTCCCCAGTAACCCTTCATGTACAATGAACAGAAGCCATTGCACTTCTATTATTGTATGAAATGATATTAAGGGGTTTGGCTAAATTTGGTGCTATAGAGTGGGAGGACCGGAGCATCGGCTGCAGCAAGACAAGGTCAAGGTATTTCTTTCCTATGGACCACCCTACAGAAAATGTCATTGGCCAAATTAACTTTAACTTTGTACGCTAAAAACATGAGGAAAAACTTCATTGATACACTTCATTTTGCCATCAACCATCCATCCATGTCTCCATGGGCTTTATTTTGCTAAGAAATCACTTTGAAAAACACCCCATTTCTAGCTGTGGCCTGTGATGATTCATGTAGCATTTACTTCCTAGAATCCATCTGCCCTTAGCTCAGCCATGCAGGCAGAAGGGTGTGCTTAGCTAAGAAAATCCCTCCTTCCCTCCTGAAGCCTCCTGGGATGTATGACATTTGCCTAGGCCTGGAAACCAGTAACTGAAGAAAAATGAAAAAAAAAACCTGCAAAACAAAGGCATAATGAGCTAGTATGCATAGCATACTAGCTCATTATGTATTACTTACCTTAGATCGAAGCCCCCGCAGTGGTCCTCATTCACCGCTCCGGCCGGCGACATCGTTCCCCGAGATACTTCCAGGTATCGCGGGTTACGGCGCTGTGATCAGCCAGAGCCGCGATGACGTCACTCCCGCGCATGTGCGCAGGAGCCGTTGGTTACGACACAGTCTAACTGAAGCAATGGCATGTACGTGCCATTGCTTCAGGTTGCTTCAGTGCGCATGTGCCAATGATGGCGGCACATGCAAATACAGAGATCTCTCCTAAACCGTTCAGGTTTAGGAGATATCCAGGGTAGCTACAGCTTACCTGTAGCAAAAAGTGGTCTGTAAGGGTATTTCTTAACATTGGTGCAAAGAGTGTGAAGTTTAATGTTTAAGGGCTTGTTCAGGTGAGCTTTGCTCTCCGAAGAGTGTTCCATGTTTGGGTCGCTCTTCAGTGACCACTTGATAAGAGATGTGGAGGCTTGTCATCTCCTCCCCTCCTGCTTTAACCCCTTGATCCCTACACTAGCACGTTTAACGTGGTCGTGGTGTGCTTGCTAAGTGGTCCCATTTCACCTAAAAGCATCAGGGGGTATAATTCTTGCTGCGGCATGTATACACCTCCAGCTGCTGTGGTTGAGAGGTTGGTAAAATTGTGCCCCAACTGTGGGCCCATAGGAGGAGGTTGATGGCAAAATGAAGTGTATCAATGAAGTTTTTGCTCATGTTTTTAGCCTACAAAGTTAAAGTTAATTTGGCCAATGACATTTTCTGTAGGGTGGTCCATAGGAAAGAAATACATTGACCTTGTGTTGCTGCAGCCGATGCTCCGGTCCTCCCACTCTATAGCACCAAATTTAGCTGAACCCCTTAATATCATTTCATACAATAATAGAAGTGCAATGGCTTCTGTTCATTGTACATGAAGGGTGACTGGGGAAAAAGAGCTGCTTCAGGGAATGTAGAGGAGTTGAGTAACAAGTGGTTAAAGTGTTACTAAACCCACAACAGTAAAATCAGTCTGTATATGCAGTGAAGCATGCTTGTTATACTCACTGTGGAACCTAAGGGGTTAATCTTCCACATTGTATAAAAAGGCTGCTTGATCCAGTCTTCCCTTCTTCCACAGTCCCCAATCCATCTCCTGATACTACAGAGCCTTTGAGGCACTCTGCACATGCTCAGTTTGGTGTGTGTCTAGAGCGGTTTTTTGTTTTGGTTTCTGGGAGGGTACATGTGATCAGCACAGGGCCAATCAGCCCTGTCCAGACAGAGGGTTAGGAGTCATGCAGCTTTATAGGAAAATCAGAGGAGAATTAACTCCTACAAGCTTTAACCAGTGCTTGGCCGGACACCGACAGAAGTCACAAGACTGCTTTATACTACTGATGAAAAAAGGTATTTAGCGGTTTGTATTTACTAAAATAAGTGACTGCACTATGGGAGAACAGTTACAGTGAATGCAGGGTCCTAGTAACACTTTAACTAGGTCAACATTTTGTGCTGCCATTGTCATTGGTGCCCCAACACATTAAATTAATGCAAATTCGATACAGTGCACTACCATGCGTTGTGTCACGCTGCACTGCAAATAAATGGTGCATGTCTGACTTTTCCTGACATTTTGGTACATTGCCAACCCATTAATTTTCAAGTGGAACTTTAATTTAAAAAAAAATAGATTTTTTTTTTTTTTATAGAAGACACATACGATCCTAACCACTTCAGCTCCGGCTGATTTTTTTTTTTTTTCCCCCTTCCTGACCAGGCCATTTTTTGTGATACAGAACTTTGTTGCTTTAACTGACAATTGCACTGTACACAAATAAAATGGATGTCCTTTTTTACCTCACAAATAGAGCTTTCTTTTTGTGGTATTTGATCACCTCTGCGGTTTTTATTTTTTGCACTATAAACAAAAAAAAGGCCGACAATTTTGAAAAATATTTTTTACTTTCTGCTATAAAACGTACCCAATAAAAAAAATGTAAAAAATCAAATTTCTTCATCAATTTAGGCCAATATGTATTCTGCTACATATTTTGGTAAAAAAGCTCAGTAAGCGTATATTGATTGTAGACGCTATAACTTTTGCGCAAACCAAACTATGGGATATATTTATGGAATTTTTATCTTTCATTTTTCTTTTACTAGTAATGGCGGCGATCAGCAATTTTTAGGTGTCCGATTTGTCTGTCACAGTCACGCTAACTAACACTTGACACTTTTTGGGGACCAGTGACACTAATGGTGATCAGTGCTAAAAAAAAATGCACTGATCACCATTACTGTACTAAGAGGTTAACATCAGGGGTGCTCAAAGTGTGTCCCTAGGGGGTGCTTTTTAACTGTGGGGATGTGCTTAGCAGTAACACAAGATCTCCATTTTCCTCTCTGGCAGAATGGCTATCTGCCCTGTTTACATAGGGAGACTGTCGTTCTTCCTCTCTTTAAAATGATCGGTGGGTCCTGGCAGACATTGCATCTGTTGGACCTGCTGATTGGCCTCCGCTGTGTCCAATCACAGCGGGTGCGGGGCTCCGGCGGCACGCTCGTGCGCCCTGGAGCCGAAGAAAAAAAATCATGTACAGGTACGTGATTTTGCGCTTAAGGGGCGCCCTGCCGCAGTATATGTACCTGGGGGCGGTCTTTAAGCGGTTAACGTGCATTGAAGTATTCTTACCTGCCTGTTCATGCTGTTCATGCTGTGCGCTCAACTGAGAACACGCAGTTCAGTGTAGAATTTCAGCATCTGCTGAGATGAATGAAGTCTTGTGCATGAACGTAAGTGATGTCCTCTCTGCCCGGCCAATCAAAACGGCCGAAGATCAGAACTAGACAAGAACTAGAAAATGACGAGCTGAAGATGTCAGCAGCCAGCAGGGAACTCCTGAGCACCAGTAAGAAAAATGGTGCTACTACCACAGGTAATGCGCAAATCCTCTTGAGCTGTCGGGTGCTCAATGTGCAAACACAGTAATTAGTAGAAGATGATCCGCAACTCCATACATGCTCTTAAATATATTTAAATTTCTTGTTACTCCATAAAAGACAGATCAATACAGCAGATGTGCTACGCGTTTCAGCCACAATGACCTTGTTCACAACCAGCTCCTGGGCACCACATTCCAGGCTGGATCGCTTTTCCTGGCTCTCTCGTCCTACCGGGGAGCCTGGGACTGAAACCGGCGGCTGGCCATAGAGATGACCAAGGACTGGTACATCCCTGATCCTCTCATCTATGAAGATTTTTAAGTATTGTTATTTGTTGCCATTCCATGTGCGTGTGCAATTTTAAAGCATGACACATTTGGTGTATCTATTTACTTGGTGTAACATCCTCTTTTATATTTTACCAAACAATTGGGTATTGTGTTTTTTGTGCATTTATATTCACTAAAGTGTATTTTTTCCAAAAAAAATTGTAATACCCATCATTTTATTCTCTAGGGCCTCTGCTTAAAAAAAATATATAAGGTTTGGGGGTTCTAAGTAATTTTCTAGAAAATAAAAGCTGATATTTACACTTGCTGTCAATGCTGTCAAAAGTGTCAGAATAGATCAGGTAAGGCCTCTTGCACACTGCAGCTTTTTTTTTTTTTTTTTACTGAGCTAAAATGTAGCCCATTATTTACAATGTGCCTGTACACACAGGTGCGTAAACAAGGGCCGAGTATTTTTTCAGTAAAAAAGGAAAATTTGCGTTCCCCATTAAATACGCGCGTGGGAGCATAAATATGACTTTTCCCTAGGAAGGTGTTGTGCATGCAAATACGCACGCATTGGCGCAAAACAAACACCTAATATTTCATCCAAAAAAAGCAGAAGCTCAGACATTAGTACCGTGTGCAAGAGGCTTTAAAGTAAAATATTGCATATTAATATTGTATATTTACATTCTGAGCCAGCAGGTGAAGCTAAACCCCCCCCCCACCCCAATCTAAGTGTTAGTGTTTTATTTACTTCTGTTCCCAATTTTTTGTTCACTATACATACCTTGCTTTGTGCACTGGTCCAAATCCTTTGGTGGAGGGGGGATTATTGTATGGGGTTGTTTTTCAGGGGTTGGGCTTGGCCCCTTAGTTCCAGTGAAGGGAACTCTTAAGGTGTCAGCTTACCAAGACATTTTGGACAATTTCATGCTCCCAACTTTGTGGGAACAGTTTGGGGATGGCCTCTTCATGTTCAAACATGACTGCGCACCAGTGTACAAAACAAGGTCCATAAAGACATGGATGAGCGAGTTTGGAGTGGAGGAACTTGACTGGCCTGCACAGGGTCCTGACCTCAACCCGATAGAACACCTTTGGGATGAATTAGAGCGGAGGCTGCGAGCCAGGCCTTCTCGTCCAACATCAGTGCCTGACCCCACAAATGCGCTTTTGGAATAATGGTCAAACATTCCCATAGACACACTCCTAAACCTTGTGGACGGCCTTCCCAGAAGAGTTGAACCTGTTATAGCTGCAAAGGGTGGGCCAACTCAATATTAAACCCTACGGACTAAGACTGGGATGCCATTATGTGCGTGTAAAAGCAGGCATCCCAATACTTTTGGTAATATGGTGTATGTACATACAAACATATAAACTTTCTTAACTTTGTGGTAAAGTCAATTAAAGTGATTGTAAAGTCTCGTGTGTTTTTTTTTTTTGTAAATAACAAACCTGTCATACTTACCTGCTCTGTGCAGTTGGTTTTGCACAGAGCGGCCCGGATCCTCCTCTTCTCGGGTCTCTCTTCGCTGCTCCTGGCCCCTCCCTCCTGTTGAGTGCACCAGCTTGCTATGGGGGCACCCGAGCTGCAGCTCCACGTGTCCATTCAGACACATAGCTGCGGTTTGGCCCCGCCCCTCTCTTTCCTGATTTGGCTAACTGATTTTGACAGCCACGGGAGCCAATGGCTCTGCTGCTGTGTCTCAGCCAATCATGAGGCGAGTCCTGGATGGCCGAGGGACTGGTGGACATCGCTGGACAGAGAAGGGCACTCAGGTAGTTATTAGGGGGACTGCTGCACACAGAAGTCTTTTTTTTTTTTCTTACTGCATAGAATGCATTAAGATAAAAAAAACTTCTGCCTTTACAACTCCTTTATGTATTTAGTATTCTTATGCAACATTTGCTGTTATAACCTAGTTCTCACTACATCACCAGGTTGACATACTGCTGTGCTGATCGTTCTTTTGTTCTTTTCAGCCAACATGAGTGCAATTTTGGAAACCCCCGAGATGCCTGCCGTCTTTGACGGGATGAAGCTTGCGGCCGTTGCTGCCGCCCTTTATGTTATTGTGCGCTGCTTGAACTTGAAAAGCCCAACTGCATCTCCAGAACTCGTGTACCAAGACACCCCTTTAACCCGCTTCCTGGTGAAATCTTGTCCTTTGCTGACCAAAGAGTGAGTTATCCGCTGTTGCTGCCTTTTTTTTTTTTATTTACGGTACGATTTGAGCAGACTGTTCCATATTTAAATGCTTCAAATCATAAGTGGTTCTTAACAGTTAATCATTTGCAGCAGGCTACACTTTGAGCAAATACATGGAGAGCTGAGCAGTCATCTGTTTGCTGTATCTATGTATTATGTTGCTATTACTCATAAGGTTTGGGTAGGGCTCTTATTTCTGCTTCATGTTTTTTTTGTATGTGTTTTAATGGAATAGCTCATAAAAGTCCCAACTTTAAATCAATAATAGTGTTTAAGGTTCATTTTCAGTTGTTAGTGTTTTCATTTTACAAGCTTGACATGAGAGAATTTCATACAGAATAATAATTTTTCATTCTGCATGACTAGTCAAAGCTACTGAATATGCCAAGAGATATTAGGGCCTCGGATATGGAAGTCGTTTTTAAAGAGACAGTGTCCTCTTAAATGAGAAAGACGTTGCTCTTTCGACCGACAACCATAGTGTAGAAGTCAAATTGGCTACAGCCTACAAGTCTCCACCAAAAGACCACGCCCCCTGACATTTTTTCACGTTTCATGCACAAGCGTGACCGGTGAGAAAAGTATAAGTCCTCAAGTAAAACGGTGAAGTGACTAAATAAATGGGAAACGAAGAAAAAATTTAAGTGCAAAGATCAAAATAAACAGATCACACATCTCCCGGGCCGGCCGCAGAGCGGATTGCACAGGGGTCCTGTGTGTCTTTGGCTCTGTTTCAGATCTGAATTCTGGCAAAAATTCGGGCCTGATTTGTCCCTGAAACAGAACAAGAACACACTGGACCCTGCTCTGAGCCGAGTCCGCACACAGTGTGAACCCAGCCTAAAATAAAGATAAATAAGTTATGGAAAAAAATGAAGAGTCACCCAAATGTAAGGTAGAAAATAAAAAATAAAAATAAATGAAAAGTGAAAAAAAATTATATAAATTGAAAAATAATGAAGAACATTTTAAAAAATAATTAAAATGTTGATAAATAGAAAAAAAAAAAAAAAAGAAAAATCAAAGAAAAATGATAATGGTGAAATGAGAAATATAAGGTGGAAGAAATAGATGTTCTACCGAAAAGGATGTATAAGTAGCCAACATGATGATTGATGATTTAAATTTTCAGAAAAATAAAGATTTTTTTTTTTTTTTTTTTTAAACATCAGATTTCTATGTGGCGCAATATTTGGGGAAAAATTCCCAGAGATAGCTAGAGCGCTTTTAGTAGCGCACAGTTAGAGTAAGCAGTAATCTAGGTAAGAAAACCAGGAGGGGAGACCATGTTGTCTTGCCCATGCAGCAGAAAGTGATGACGGTCGGTGTCCCTGCAGACCTGTTCCCAACACCCCAGAAGGATCTGGTGTTTCCTGACTTTACCAAAAGAAGTGTTCTATTACAGTTCTGTCCCTGCTGGAAAGACGTTCCCTCACATCCTCTTGTGACCATGTATAATGTGAGAACTTGTACGGATAAGCCTTTTTAAAAGAGAAAATTCCTTCTGTGTAAATTATTAATCGATATTTTATAGCAAATGACAAAATATCTTTTATTGTTTGCTCTGTCTTAAAGTGGTTGTACACCCCTACATTACTGGAGATTACACAGAGATTAAACCAATCCTCCTACATAGGTTGTACCTGTTTATCTGCAGAAAACTCCTCTACATCTGTTCAAAGTACACGTCTTGTACAGCATTTCTCAGCTCCAGAAGGCAGGGGGCAGGGATGTGATGTCACTGCGCGGCATAGAGCAGGTAGCTGAGTGTAATATGAGAGAAGGGAGAGGGCACAACCCCTCTATAGAGTCTCATAGGGAAACATGCACACAGCTGTGGTTATTAATCGCCTCCTGTGTGCTGGGGGGGAGGGGGGGTGGCGGCTTTGACTGTTCGAAGTGGCTCCTGCAGATAGAGGAATGCAGCCACACATTACAAGCGATAATTGGCTTATCTGGCTATTTTGGCCCAGATTGAGAAAAGTGTGTGGATAGACCATGGATAGCCAGCCAATATATTGGGTAACTTTTCTATCAGGCAAGTTAGAAAACCCGCCCCATATGCGATTTTGTTTCCGTAAGAGATCATCAGCCCCAGTGGTGTCTTCTAGGAACAGTCTTTTACTTCATCCTAAGACAGGCAATAGATGATGCCAGGAGAACACAGTGACTTTTTGCTAGCGACTATAGCCGCTGGCAATAATTACATGGTAGAAATCCAACATGCCGGTTGTACCCAAGTCCATCAATGGGTCGACTTGGATACAATCATCCTGCCCATTCATGCATCGAATCTCTGCTGGTTTAGCAGGAACCGGTGGAGATTTGAACCATCTATGGCCGGCTTTACTTTTCTATTCACATGCTCGATCCTTTTATAATCAAGCAGAAAATTGTTGTTCCTGGAACCATCACCAGATGCTTAAGCACAGCAAGGCCCATTTTATGCTCGTCCGCCCACCCACTTAGGTCCCTGAGTGGCTTTGGTCCAACTCATTCTGTTCAATCTATTAAGCAGGAAAGTAATGTTGATAGATAAAAAATATCTATCTAAATCTGACGATATATTCTCAAAATGAAGCAAGATTTCAGTGTAGTTTTCATTGCATGTGATTTTACATAAAGGTTAAGTTTTTGTTGTTGAATAACAAACATTTTATACTTACCTGCTTTGTGTAATGGTTTTGCATAGAGCAGCCCTGATTCTCCTCTTCTGGGGTCCTCTGCGGTGCTCCTCGTCCTTGCATTGCCCGAATAGCAAGCCACTTTCTGTGGGGCACTGTTGCATGCTCTCTCCTGAGCCCCTCTGTATACGTCCATAATACAAACACAGCTGCGACCCCGCCCTCTCCTCACTGGCTGTGCCAATGGCTCCCGCTGCTGTGTCCTCTAATTATGAGAGAGCGACCCGGGGTAGCACATCGCTGGATTGAGAGGGGGCTCAAGTGACTATTAGGAGGGCTGTAGAGGGAGTAGCACACAGGTTTTTTTTTTTGTTGTTTTTGTTTTTTTGCTAAAAAAACCTTAAGCATTTTCAATCACTTTTTAAGCCCTAATGCAGATTATCACAGTCATCTAGGATCAAAACCTCCTCATGCGAGCCTGCCAGGAAGCTGTCACCTGTAAAGGCCACAGCCAGGGCATTCTCCACCCTATGTTAACACACCTACACTCCCCTTGTATACATGCGGCTGAAAAATCTAAAATGCCCCGGCCGCAGGTGATTGGCCTATGCAGGTGTAGGCTTCCTGGCGGGTTTTGATCCTAGTCGGAGCATGACTGAGCTCACCGCTAATCACGGTTGCTACTCATTCTTCACAAATGAGCAAACGGAGCAGAAGATATAAGCGTAGATAGGCATGTGAATTATTGCTGTTCTGGAAGAGATGGAAGGTGAGCCTTGAGTAATGCTTTGTGTTTTACACATACATTGCTGCTTTATACATTAGTATGTACAGCTGTTTTAGATGTTGTTAATCTGCCTAAATCCTATGTGTTTTTTATATACATCTTGTTTTGATTTGTTAGGTACATTCCACCTCTCATCTGGGGAAAAAGTGGACACATCCAAACAGCACTGTATGGAAAGATGGGTCGAGTCAACTCTCCAAACCCATACGGTCTGAGGAAGTTCCTCACAATGCCGGATGGAGCTACTGCAACCTTTGACCTCTTTGAGCCACTCGCTGAGCACTGCACTGGAGGTTTGTACATACATGAAGAGGTGGCTAGCACTATTTACAACCCCATTTCCAAAACAGTTGGGACACTGTGTAAAATCTACATAAAAACAAAGTGCAATGATTAGCAAATCTCAAATTCCATATTTTATTCACAATAGAACATAGAAAACACATCAAATGTTTAAACTGAGAAAATATATACTTTTAAGAAGGAAAAAAAAAGGAAACTTTGAAATTGATGGCAGTACCATGTCTCAAAAAAGTTGGGACAGGGCAACAAAAAGCTGGCAAACTACAGCTCCAGTTCCAAAAAAGTTTGTTTACCACAGTGTAGCATCTCCTCTTCTTTTACCAACACACTCTAGCCTGGGAACTGAGGAGACCACTTGCTGGAGTTTTTGGGAGAGGAATGCTGTCCCATTCTTTGCTGAGCATATGTTGCTCTAAAACCTGAATATATCTTTTAGTATTAATAGTGCTTTTACAAATGTGCAAGCTGCCCATTCCATACACACTAATGCCCCCCATCCCATCAGAGAGATGGCAGAGGAGAGGGATCTTCAGCTTGTTATCGGCGCTCCGTTCAAAAGCCTGCATCTCTGATGGTATGATTGGCCAATGGGCTGCACTGCTGATTGGTGTATTCTGATGGCAGGGGAGTCCCGCTGTCACAACACAATAACGCAGCGGGGAAGATTTCCCTATCCACCTCGAATGAATGAATGGGTAAATCGCCTCAGTTGTGTGTGTTTTTTTAAATTTTTTTATTATTAGAACAGAGAGAGTATACAGATCTGCAGTTGCATATGTTATACATATCATAGTTGTGTCTGCAGTTACAAATCTATAGAGAAAACATCAGTAAATGTTTACCGCAAACCTTCATTATTAAATTATAAATATACAGTATAAAAGCCTGAATAGTATTATATCATTCGGCTTTTTTTTTTTTTTTTTCTCCCTTTTTCTCCCCTCAGCTGGCTGAATGAAATAAAGCAAAGCCATGTTATGGCCAGCTTTAGCCTTAAGTTTCATTTATATATGAAATCATTTTACTGATTGTACTATCAATACAATATGCATAAAATACTGTCAAAGCAAATATGCTTTGTTTTGCAGCTGTGGCAAAAATTATAGCCCATGTCGCGTTCGACAGGCAGTGCTGCCAATTAGTGTGACTCATTCAAGTGAAAAGGGCTGGACTACAACTTGTAATGCACATGATTGTGGTGTGGGCTTCTCGGGGTTAAAATGGGCAGTAAAGAAGCAACATATTACAACATATTGCCTATCATCTGCCTATCATCTGCCTGTTAACTGCTCTTTGAAATTTGTCTACTGCAGATCCTGTTTCATGAGGGGCTGCTGAAAAAATGAATGAGCCCTAAATGTATTGAGCCCTTTCAGATGGGGCGGAGTCCGTCTTCTCAGGGGGGGAAATCTGTCCGTTGATCCCCCTCTGAACAGGCGGATGACAGGTCCGTGTCTGCTCCGCTTATGCAGAACAGACACAGCCCACTCTCTATGGGCGCTAGGATATAAGTGGACCGCCTGCCCGTTTACACCGCACTGTCATCTGATCTGCCAGACGGATAGGGTATAGATTGCCGTCTGTTTTTAGGATAGGATTGAATGTCGGCGGTTGTCAACAGACACGTCCGTTGACACCCGCTGCTCCATAGAGAGCAATGAATGGTCCGATTGGGTCCGCCAAAAAAAAAAAAACTGACAGGCAGACCCGATCGGTCCACCTGTGTGCAAAGGGACATCTTTACCTGTGATAAATAGAAGGTAAAGGTGGGAAGGAATGGGGGGCGGTAATGATGAAGAGAGGGTTTTATATCTGCTTAAAAATCTTTATTCTCTTCATCCTACAGACCATGTCACTATGGTTATATGTCCTGGAATAGCCAATCACAGTGAGAAGCAGTATATTCGGACTTTTGTGGACCATGCTCAGAAAAATGGATATAGATGTGCTGTGTTGAATCACCTCGGAGCCTTACCGAACATTGAGCTAACATCTCCACGCATGTTTACGTATGGTAAGCAGGTTCAAAGGGCGTGTTCAAGATCTAAAAATACACAATGACATATGTTATACAGTATAGGATCGAAATGCTAAAAGATAGCCTTGTATTGCCGATAGTCCCTTGCACAATTTCACGCAACTGGCTTTGTGATAATGTTAGAATAAAAGCAAATATATTTTCTTATTTTACATTTTAAATGTTTAACAGAGAAGCCAGTGGCACACAACTTTGTTAAATGACTTGATGTTCTACATGTGGCCTACCACTGAATGATGTCAATCTAATCAAGTATTGGTATTCCAACTGCCCACTTCAATCTTCCCTGTCTGGCCTTAGCTGGCATGAAGGAGTTTTTTACTTACCTAGTAAGAACTTGATCACTATTAATAACCTAGTACCCAGTGGGGTTTTTTTTTTTTGGCACTTTAATACACTGTTATTTTCTTGTTCAATATTTTTGACAATAAGGAACCAGATAAATCATTATTCAACTTAGTTTTACATATGCTGCTATGCATTTAAAACACAATGAACACATAATGGGTGTAAAAATCAACTATAGCACAAAGATAGATACAAGTTGGAGCAAAATGACTCCTAGACAGCAGAACTATTACAAATAGACAACCCTGACTCATGGAAACAATCACACTTAAAGTGGTTGTAAACCCACTAACTTAGAAAAAAAAAAACCTGCAAGACGACAAAGGCCTAATGAGCTAGTATGCATAGCATACTAGCTCATTATGAATTACTTGCCTTAGATCGAAGCCCCCGCAGAGGTCCTTGAACACCGCTCCGGCTGGCTACATCGCTCCCAGAGTTACTTCCGGGTATGGCCAGAGCTGCAATGACGTCACTCCCGTGCATGTGCGCGGGAGTCGCCCGTAACGGCACACTAACTGAAGCAACGGCACGTACATGCCATTGCTTTAGTGCGCATGTGCCAATGACGTCGGCACATGCAGATACATGGGATATCTCCTACAGGTAAGCTACAGGTAAGCCTTATTATAGGCTGCTTACCTATAGTGAAAAGTGGTTGTAAAGGGTTTACAACCACTTTAAGTCCCAGTTGCAGTGCAGTGCAAATCACATGCAATGCGATTTCAGCCATACAGATAGTGTGGCTGATATCCCATTCGGACCAGACTCGCAAAGGACCCTTTTTTTGATCCGATTGATGTCCGAACTGTCAGTTTGCAGTGCGATATGCGAGGTGAAATGGGGGTGTCATTAACATTGTATTGACGCTCCCAGCAGTTCGAACTTTATGGCAGTGTGAAGTGCTGTGCGAGTCGGGTGCGATTCGCAGGGTTCCCGCATCACACAAGTTTGAACAGAGCCGAAGAGCATTATTATTATTATACAGTATGTATATCGGGGTTGCCAACAGCCAGTAAATTTACTGACCGTTTGTAAAAAATCAGTGATTTTCAGTGATTTTTTTTTTTTTTTTTTTTTTACAACTGCCAGTAAACATCAGGGGCTGATAATTTCATGCTGTGTTGACTTTTTAAGTGTAAATCAAGCAAATTACTTTGTTATAGGTATCGTCAGTGTTTCCATATCATGTTTATACTGTTCAAATATTCACTGTGTTCGTTTTCAATAGGAGTTCTGTAATTTCTCAGGTTGCCAGTAAAAAATGTGCTCTGCCAGTACATTTTCCATGTTTTGTCAATAAAAAATGCTGTGGGAGGTTGGCAACCCTGATGTATATAGCGCCAAAAGTTTACACATCGCTTTACAACATGAGGGCAGACAGTACAGTTACAATGCAATTCAATACAGGAGGAATCGGAGGGCTCTGCTCATTACAACTTAAAGAGAAGGTCCAGCCTGTGTGAAAAATTGTCAGCAGCTACAAATACTGCCGCTGCTAACTTTTAATATATGGACACTTACCTGTCCAGGGAGCTTGCGATGTCGGCACCCCAGCCGATCTTCGGATCGACTCCTGGGTGCTGTCACCGACAATCCTGGTAAGGGAATCAGGCAGTGAAGACTTTTGGCTTCACTCCTGGTTTCCTACTGCGCATGCGCGACGTGCGCTGAGCTTTCTGAGCTCAGGCGGCGGGGGAAGGCGGAGGGGGCCGAACTTCCATGAGATCGGGCCACGGTCCATCTTCAGAAGTGGGGAAGGGGACCTGTCAAAAACCGGAGGTGGGGAGGAAGCACATAAGCGAGAGTTCCACTTTTTGCTTGAAGGAGGGTCAAGTGATACAAAAGGTAATCACTGTGGGGGATGGGCTGATGTAAAAAATAAATGTACAATTGTTGGGTGGGTGCCGGATAGGCCTCTCTGATGATGAATTTTCAGGGATCGTCTGAAAGTAGATATAGTAGGATATAGGGGTGCAACGGATCAAAAAACTCACGGTTCGGATCGTTCCTCGGATCAGGAGTCACGGTTCGGATCATTTTCGGATCAACAAAAAAAAAATCTCCCCCACAGTAATATCCACAATCTCCCTATTGGCAGAGTATTGGCAGGGTATTGGGTATATTGGCAGGGTATTGGCGGGTATGGCAGACTATTGGCAGACTATTGGCAGGGTATGGCAGACTATTGGCAGGGCATTGCAGAGTATTGGCAGAGTATTGGCAGGGCATTGCAGAGTATTGGCAGGGCATTGCAGAGTATTGGCAGGGCATTGCAGAGTATTGGCAGGGCATTGCAGAGTATTGGCAGGGCATTGCAGAGTATTGGCAGGGCATTGCAGAGTATTGGCAGGGTATTGCAGAGTATTGGCACTGTTGCCATCCGATCTCTCCCCTCCACTGTACAGATCAGTACACAGAGGGGAGAGAGGAACCGGCGTCATGACATGACGCCGGTTTGTTACAAGTGATCGCTCCGTCATTCGACGTGCTAAACGGCCACCGGGTGTACCGAGATGGCCGCCGCTCCGGAGCTAGGCCAAAGCCGCGGCCTTTCCTATGGCCGAGGCCACAGAGGTGTCCCGTACGGATCAACCTCCGCGGATCTGATCACGGATCGATGACGATCCGTTGCACCCCTAGTAGGATATAGTTTAACAGATTGAGGTTGGGAGTTCCAGAGGATGGCAGGAGAGGCTCTGGAGAAGTCCTGGAGGTGAGCATGGGAGGAGGTGACAAGGGAGCTAGAGAGCAAGAGCTCTTGGGACGAACGAAGAGAGCGATTTGATTGGTATTTTCAGACTAGGTTGGTGATGCAGCTGGGGACAGTTGTGGTTGCGTATGGTAAGCAGGTTTAGGGGTTGTTAGTATCTTGAATTTAATTAAACCCATGTTCCATAATGTCAGTAACATGAAGCAGCCTATCAAACTTGCACAATTCAAATACGTAGTTGTTTAAAGAAGAAAGCAAAAGAAAAGTAGGAGGAGACGATAGAGACCATGGGATGCGGTAGGTACGGTAAAATCGTGCAGGCCCCTTTGACCCATGGTCATTTTTAGAATATCAGTGGGTAGTTCCATAGGTGTACAGTCAAGGTTCCAGTAGCAATTTATCAAAGTCCTGTGGCAGGTAATTGTCTACCCAAGGCTGCCATATTTTCAGGTGTTTAGGGATGCGATCGAGTAATGTAGTCTTGATTTTGCTATGGCTCATGAATTGTGTTATTCTGTGTTTCGTCTCAAGAAGAACTGTTTATTTTCGTCTGTGACAGGTTGGATGAGGCTGGTTTACACTTGCAGTTGTCCACTTAGGCTGCAAAGGCAGTGGACGGGTGTGTGCATTTGCCGTGGCTGCAATGCTTTGCTACAGGGCCACAGCAGAAATGATCCTGCTTTTGTGTTTGTAGTACTGGTGCTGATTACAACCCGTTCAGGTGGATGGGGCTGCAGCTACGTGCATTGGCAGCATAGTGGTTCAGCATTTTCAGGGTTAAAACAAGTGGTGAGGAGGCGACATGTCTCCTCGCTGCTTGCAAACACCTCTGAAAAGAATACATTCACAGGCGCTGGTGTAAATGTATCCTTTATCCTATTTTGTCATCGGACTATCTATTTGCCTTTTTGACATCCCGGGGCAATGTTTGCTGACAGTGGAACAACGTTTGAAATAACTTGTGTCACTCTAACCTGCACACGTTATCTCAAAAGAACATGTCAACCTCATTTGTTTGTTGCATGCTTTGTCACCAGCTGTAAAAAAAAAAAAAAAATCATTTTGCTCGGTTCACACTGCTGCGATGCGAGAACTTGTGCAAATCCAGTACTGGTTCCCGCATCGCATGTCACCCGCAGGCAGTTCACACTGCCCTATGCGAACCTCTGCGGGTGTTAATAGAAAGTTAATGACACCCCAAGATCGGTTCGCATATCACAATGCGACCTGTCAATTCGGACAGGAATCGGATCGCATGGGTGTGAACACCAACGTGATCCGATTCTGGTGTGGACCAAAAAAAAGGGTCCTGCACGATTTTGGTCCGCAAGCAATGTGAATTCAGCCATATAATCTGCTGCTGAATCACAAGAGAATGAGCTTACTTATTTTATTTATTGCGTACATAAGTGTACCTGTCATTTATGTGCACATTTGGCAGGCTTGTAATTGGGTGGATAAATACTTCAGAAAATGTACTCTAAGTTGACAAGGGAAGAGATGTTGTCTGATGTTGTCTGATGTTGCAAGATGACTGCCTTTACGGTGGTGTTTTTGTGAGCAGTACAAGTTGCACCCTATTTGAAAAATACTAGATTCAACCATCAGATCGATCATTATGGTGCCTGAGTCCACTTTTGCTCCAGTTTTCTAAAAAATAAGTTTAAAGTCAATAATTATCTATCTCCTATCCATCTGTCTATCTATCTCATATCTATCTACACACACTGCTCAAAAAAATTTAAAGAACACTTTGAAAACACATCAGATCTCAATAGGGAAAAATATCATGCTGGATATCTATACTGATATGGACTAGGTAGTGTGTTTATGAACGAAAGGATGCCACATCATTTGGTGGAAGTGAAAATGATCAACCTACAGAGGGCTCAATTCAAAGACACCCTGAAAATCAAAGTGAAAAAATTATGCAGCAGGCTAGTCCTTTATGCTGAAATTTAATTGCAGCAACTTAAAATGGTACTCAGTTTGTATGGTCCCCACATGCTTGTATGCATGCCTGACAACATTGGGGCATGCTCCTAATGAGACGACGGATGGTGTCCCTGGGGTATTTTCATTCCAGATCTGGATCGGGACCTTACTGAGCTCCTTAACAGACTGAGGTGCAACCTGGTGGTATCGGATGGACTGAAACATAGTGTCTCAGAGGTGTTCTATTGGATTTGGGTCAGGCAAGCGTGGAGGCCATTCAATGATATCAATTCCTTCATCCTCCAGGAACATGCTGCATACTCTCACCACATGAGGCTGGACATTGTCGTGCACCAGGAGGAACCCAGGACACACTGGGCCAGCGTAGGGTCTAACAATGGGTACCAGGATTTCATCACGATACCTAATGGCAGTTGGGGTGCCATTGTCTAGCCTGTAGGGGTCTGTGCGCCCCTCCATGGATATGTCTCCCCAGACCATCACTGACCCACCACCAAACTGGTCATGCTGAATGATGTTACAGGCAGCATAACATTCTCCATGGCTTCTCCAGGCCCTTTCATGTCTGTCACATGTGCTCAGGGTGAACATGCTCTCATCTGTGGAAAGCACAAGGTGCCAGTGGCCGACCTGCCAATTCTGGTGTTCAATGGCAAATGCTAGTCGAGCTCCACTGTGCCAGGCAGTGAGCACAGGGCCCACTAGAGGATGTCGGGCCCTCAGGCCACCCTCATGAAGTCTGTTTCTGATTATTTGGTCATTCACGCCATTGGCCTGCTGGAGGTCATTTTGTAGGGCTCTGGCAGTGCTCATCCTGTTCCTCCTTGCACAAAGGAGCAGATACCGGTCCTGCTGATGGGTATAAGGCCCTTCTACAGCCCTGTCCAGCTCTCCTACAGTAACTGCCTGTCTCCTGGAATCTCCTCCATGCTCTGAAGACTGTGCTGGGAGACACCATAAACCTTATGGCATGTATTGCTATGCCATCCTGAAGGAGTTGGACTGCCTGTGCAACCTCTATAGGGTCAAGGTATCACCTCATGGTACCAGTAGTGACACTGACCCTAGCCAAAATAGTGTCAAAAATGTCTGATGTGTCCCCCATAATGTTGCAGTCCCAAAAAAAACGCAGATGCTATAAATTTTGCGCAAACCAATCAATATACACTTATTTTTGGTACAAAAAAAAAATGTAGAAGAATACATATCGGCCTAAACTGAGGAAAAGTTTTTTTTATATATATTTATTATAGCAAAAAGTGAAAAATATTGCGTGTGTTTTTTTTTTTCTAAATTGTCGCTCTTTTTTGTTAGCGCAAAAAATAAAAACCGCAGAGGCGATCAAATACCACCAAAAGAAAGCTCTATTTGCGTGGGTAAAAAGGACATCAATTTTGTTTGGGTACAACTTCGCATAACCGCGCAATTGTCAGTTAAAGCGACGCAGTACCGAATCGCAAAAAGTGCTCTGGTCAGGAAGAGGGGGTAGAATCCTCCGGGGCTGAAGTGGTTAAATAGAGGTCAGTACACACCTGACATCATTTAAAGTGCCTCTGACCCCAAATAAAGTTCAGCTGTTCTAGTAGGTCTTTCCTGACGTTTTCTTAGTCGCATCCTACAGCAAAAGCCATGGTCCACAGAGAGCTCCCAAAGCATCAGAGGGATCTCATTGTTAAAAGGTATCAGTCAGGAGAAGGGTACAAAAGAATTTCCAAGGCATTAGATATACCATGGAACACAGTGAAGACAGTCCTCATCAAGTGGAAAAAATATGGCACAACAGTGACATCCCTCCAAAATGTATGCAAAGACGAGAAGAAAACTGGTCAGGGAGGCTGCCAAGAGGCCTACAGCAACATTAAAGGAGCTGCAGGAATATATGGCAAGTACTGGCTCTGTGGTACATGTGGCAACAATCTCCCATATTTTTTTTATATGTCTGGGCCATGGGGTGGAGTGGCAAGACATCCAAGCCTAGCTAAATTTTGCAAAAACACATCTGAAGTCTACCAAAAGCATGTGGGAAACCGTGTTATGGTCTGAAACCAAGGTTGAACTTTTTGGTCAGAATTCCAATAGATGTTTGGTTCAGAAACAACAATGCATATCACCAAAAGAACACCATACCCACTGTAAAGCATGGTGGTGGCAGCATCATGCTTTGGGGCTGTTTTTATTAAGAATAATAATAATAATAATAATATTATTATACAGGTTTTATATAGCGCCAACAGTTTGCGCAACGCTTTACAACATGAGTGCAGACGTTAGTTACATTACAATTTGGTACAAGAGGAATCAGAGGGCCCTACTCGTTAGAGCTTACAATCTAAAAAGTAAGGGTCAATTGATACAAAAGGTAATAGCTGTGGAGGGATGAGCTGATGGAGGAAGTAACAGTGTTAGAAGCAGGATAGGCTTCTTTGAAGAGAAGGGTTTTCAGGGATCGCCTAAAGATGGATAGATTAGGAGACAGTCGGACAGATTGGGGTAAGGAGTTCCAAATGATGGGAGAAGCTCTGGAGAAATCCTGGAGGCAAGCATGGGAGGTGGTGACAAGGGAGCTAGAGAGCAGGAGGTCATGGGATGACCGAAGAGAGCGGCTTGGTTGGTATTTTGGGACTAGGTTATTGATGTAGCTGGGGGCAGAGTTATGGATGGCTTTGTAAATTATTGTTAGTACTTTGAATTTTATTCATTGGGTGAGTGGAAGCCAATGGAGTTATTGACGGAGAGGAGTAGCAGACAGAGCAATTGGTCAGGTGGATGAGTCTATGTAAAGGTAATCCAATGAGGAGGGAGTTGCAGTAGTCAAGGCGAGAGATGACCAGGAAGTGAATTAGAAGCTTGGTGGTGTCATTAGTTAAAAAGGGGCATATTCTGAAAATGTTGTGGAGGCTAAGGCGGCATGATTTGGACAGGGATTGGATGTGGGCCTGAAAGGCGGTTCAGAGTCTAAGGTTACCCCTAGCACCCTGGCATGTGGGGACGGACTGATAGATGTGCCATTGATCTTGACAGAGAAGTCGGGAGAGGGGGCACGGGGGGAGGAGGAAATATTAAGAGCTCAGTTTTAGATGGATTCAGTTTGAGGAAGTGGTTTGACATCCAGGCTGATATCAGTGAGGCATGGGGGGAGCTGAGGGGCAGAGAGATAGATTTGGGTGTCATCAGCATATAAATGGTAGTGAGAGCCATGAGAGGCTATCAGCTGACCCAGGGAGTACGTGTAGATCGAGAAAAGTAGAGGTCCAAGGACAGAACCTTGGGGGACCCCAACGGTAAGAAGAGTTGGAGAAGAGGAAGTGGAGTTGTAGTTAGAGTTGAGGAGTTAAGTGACACTGAAGGTGCGATGAGCTAGGTAAGATTCGAACCAACGGAGAGTGCAGCCATGGAGACCAAGCAGATTGAGTTTTTTGTGGAGGAGGGGGTGGTCAACTGTACCTAAGGCAGTGGAAAGGTCCAAGAGTAAGAGTACGGAATAATGACTGTTGGTTTTGGCTGTTAGTGCCGGTTCACACAGGGGCGACTTGTCAGGCGACCTAGTCGCCTGACAAGTCGCCTCCCGTTCTGTACAATGGAACCGTTCTAATAGGAGTGACGCAAGTCGCTCCGACTTAGAAAAAGGTTCCTATACTTCTTTTGGGGCAACTTGAGGCGACTTGCATAGACTTCTATACAGAAGTCGTTTTGCAAGTCGCCGTGGATGTCGTGTGCAGGTCGCCTCGGTGAGGCGACCTGCAAGTTGTGCCGCCCCCAGTGTGAACCGAGCCTTAGCAAGTCGTTTGTGAGTTTGAGGAGGGCAGTTTCTCTGGAGTGCTGTGGGTGAAATTCAGACTGAAGGGGATCAAGAAGGTTATTCTCAATGAGGTGGTCGCTCAGTCGGTTGTAGACTAAATGTTCAAGGAGTTTGGAGTAAAGAGATGGGTTTTAGGCTGTTAAAATTGGTGGGGTCTAGTGAAGCCTTTTTTGGTATGGGAGTGACTAGTGCATGTTCTAGAGGGTTGGGGAAGATGCCAGTAGAGAGTGAGAGGTTGAAGATATGAGTTAAGGAGTGCAGGATTGAGTCAGATGGTGACCGTAGTATTTGAGAAGGAACAGGGTCCAGGAGGTTAGGTGGGCATTAGAAAAAAGTTTAGTGACTTCCTCTATAGTAGCTGGGTTAAAAGAGGGATGTATTGATTATGCAGGAGGACAAGTAGTGTAAAGTGAG
This sequence comes from Lithobates clamitans, assembly GCA_037952925.1. Classification (NCBI taxonomy): domain Eukaryota; kingdom Metazoa; phylum Chordata; class Amphibia; order Anura; family Ranidae; genus Lithobates; species Lithobates clamitans. The sequence continues at coordinate 2,429,433 of JBBGZY010000301.1, read as the reverse complement.
GGAGATATCTGTAGAGCGGAGATCTTGAGATGAATTGTCTCAATCTTTTTGAAGTGATTAGCAATCTCCTGGGCAGTGATTAAGTTAGTGGGTGGGGGTAATGGAGGACGAAGTAGAGTGATAAAGGTAGAAAAGAGTTGACTGGGACTGCGTGAGAGGGTGTTAATGAGAGTGATACAGTAGGTCTGTTTGGCAGTGTGGAGGCAGGAATGGTATTTTTGGTAGGGCAGATTTATATTTGCTGAAATCTTGCTGTGACTTAGTTTTACGACACAGACGCTCAAGAGCGCGGCTACGTTTTTTTTCAGGCTTCTGGTATTGTCTGTCTGCCAAGATTGTAGCGGTCGGGGCCTGATTCTGTGCGTAGTGAGGGAGGCAAAGGTATCCAGGGTGGATGACAGTGAACTGTTATAGACAGAAGTGGGCAAGTTGGGGCAGGACAAGGATGAGATTTTGTCGTAGAGACAATTTGTAGCAGAAAAAAGAAGAGAAGGGTTAAGATGGCGAAGGTTTCTACGGGTAATAGTTTGGTAGTTGGAAAGCAAGGAGGAGGCAGACAAGGAGAGAGTGTAACTAATAAGGTGGTGATCAGAGAGAGGAAAAGGCATATTGGAGAGGTTGTGCGAAGTGCATAGGTAGGAGAATATGAGGTCAAGGCAGTTGCCAACAGAGTGAGTAGAAGCGCTTGTCCATTGTTTTAGGTCAAAAGAGGAGGTTAGGCTTAGCAGCTTAGAAGTAGCTTAGAAGTAGCAGGAGTGTTAAGTTTAACAGGGATGTTGAAGTCACCAAGAATGATTGTTGGAATTTCAGAAGAGAGAAAGTAGGGTAGCCAAGCAGAGAAGTCATCAAGGAAGTTTGATACCGGTCCAGGGGGCCGATAAAATCACAGCAATTCTCAATGAAACTGGTGAAAATAGACGAATGCAGTGAGCTTCAAATGAGGAGAGGGAGGTGGATGAAGAACCTGAAAAGTGCTTTGAGGGGATAGGATTCCATCACTACCTCCTTTCCATCCACTAGGCCTGGGAGAGTGAGTCCACAGGAGGTCACCATAAGAGAGAGAAGCAGAAGGAAGGTCAGATTCTTGAATCCAGGTCCCAGTAATTGCAAGTAGGTTCAGGGAGTTTGTGCTAAATAGGTCATGGACGGTGGTGAGTTTGTTACAAACAGAGCGGGCATTCCAAAGGGCACAGGAGAAGGGGAGGCTGGTTCTAGGCTGAAGAGGAATAGAAATGAGATTGTGTGGGTTGTGGCTGCTATCAGAGGATGGGGGGGTGCTGGGTATGTTGGCTGAAGGTAAATGATGGCGGTCCAGGATTTGGGGAAATATCTCCAGAAGTTAGCAGAAGGGTGAGCGAGGTGATATAGTAGTATGACTTATGTGGGGGGACACGTCCCAGTGTCCTGCAGGTTTTATTGCTATATGGGTTCAGAATTAGCAGGAGCTGATACGTGCAGTAATAAAGTGAAGACAGGAGTGTGGGTTATATATACTTTTTAATGTTTGGTTACTTATTAGTAGAGTACCTCTTTAATAAGGGTTCTTTCCCTTTTAAATTTTGAAATTAGAATGTCCTCCATCTTTAGTAATCTATTTTTTTTTTTTTTTTTTAAGATCGTTATGCAATCAGGTTTGTCGCCCTTGCATATTTCTTGCTTCAGCAGGAGTGATATAGGTTTCATTGTTTTAAATTCAGAGAATTTAATATTAGTTTGATCTTTCATCGTTCGGCTTCCCCCTGCGCTGGATCACCAGCGGGACATTGTGGCTGCTCTGCTCTGCCTGGGAGATTGATTCATATGCGAGCAGGCCATCGACATGAATCTGAACCCGTGCTGAAGAAGTCCCACCCATGGACGTAACTCGTATCTCGTATGGGGGGAGAAGTCACATCTGACATCACCGCGGCCCTCTTCCAGATTAGAGACCAGTAATTGCACAATGCCCATTTGCCTGCACTCGGCTGGAGTACTACGTTTGTAAGTAGGATTCCTCTTTATATTGAAAATAAACCTGTCAAACGGAGAGCACTAGATTCTTTTTCTTTGTCCTCATGTCTGGAGAGATCATTGGCTGGGTCTTATCAGTACCCCAGGTGTGGGTCAAAAGCTGTGTGGCCTTTACAGGTCGAGTCTATGAGGTAAGAGGCCTGAATATCTGTGGTGGATGGGCTGTAATCACCACTTTACCATCTTGTCTTTCATCCATCATTGCACATAAGGAGGCTCTTTGTTTGCTCTCACACAATAGTCTTCATCACTGAGTGATTTTATATGATCTATTAATTTATTGCGCTGCACTATATTTTGTTTTATTAAGTGGTTAAACTGACTGACCCTAATTTTACATTTACAGACAGAAGTTCATCCCTTTTGAACTAAAAGCACTATATGTTATATGTTATGTTATATGAACTAAAAGCACTATACAATGTTTCTCTTTAGCAATGTTGTGAGAGTATTGGCAGGATGTGTGTGTATATATATGTAATATAGTGTGTGTGCGCACACACACACACACACACACACACACACACACACACACACACACACACACACACACACACACACACACACACACACACACACACACACACACACACACACACACACACACACACACACACACACACACACACACACACACATATATATATATATATATATATATATATATATATATATATATATATACACGTGTGTGTGTGTGTATATATATTCTGCAAACGGTCTTTCTATTTTTTATTTTTTTTATGCATTTTCGATCAATTTGATCTTTTAAAGGAAACCGTTCTTTGGATGATATGGGCAGGGAGCTGTTTTTGTTTTTCAGTTTTTATAAAACAATTATACCTTTCATGTTTCAAGTCAGTCCAGACAGAATGCTCATGTGCCCTACGTTGGATGGGCATGCATGCAAAATAGTTTATGAAGGGGATGCTTGATGTTGTAGTAAAGCAGCAGAGCCTGAGACAAAATGAACTGCCATTCTCATCATTGATGAGTAATTTGAAGTATCAAGTGAACTAAAGTTAGCCATAGATGTTGTTTTTAGGGCGATATTTGTCCACTAGGACTTTTCATTGTCCCGGTCTATTGGTGACCATTGTGTATTATGAACAGTCTTTTACATCTTTTCATAGAAAAGGGTGAGGATTGGAATGAGCTAAGAGAAGATTATTCCTGCATGTGATAATGAGCGCCTATGACTCCCCATGCTGCTTATCACAAAATACATTTCAGAATTGGACCAATATTGGATCAGTACTTAAAACTGATGCTGAAAATTGGAAGCATTGCTTGCATTTTATCAAGCAATTTAGGTCCAGCCTTAATGCTTCAGTAGTAAAAAATCTTAATGAACACAAGTATTTACATGTTTGTTTCAGCACTGTGACATAGCTGATACACAGAGGCAATTCAAAATTAAATATGAACTCCGTGCGATGTTTTACTCCCAAGTGTATAGCTGCCTGCACAATAATTACCCCTGAGTGGAGGATAACCTCCAAATTGTTAAATCTAAACAAGTGTGATGCTTCCAATTTAAAATGTGTGAACCAATATTCATATAGATAAAGTGCATTCAGTGTTCTTGGTGAAATCGCGTTGTGCTCATCTTCTTTGTCACCACATTTACCAGAATATGATGACACCAGCGCTTTATTTTAAATTTATTGTTTATAATTATTTATAATTTTATTTCTATTAAAGTGCTTGCGTCATCATCTGCTGGTGAGTGAGGTGACAAAGGAAGGGAGCACGGAGTGATTTCACCAAGAACACAGTGTTATGAAATGTAAGCACTGGGCACTATAATCCACATACAGCGGACTCCTATGTGTGGAGATATTTTATTATATAATAATATATATATATATATATATATATATATATATATATATATATATATATATATATATATATATATATATATATATATATATATATATATATATATATATATTAATATAATATAATAAATTCAGGGACGAAGTGGGGCCGATTCCATGCCTGAAATGGAGCCAAAGACGCACAGCTTTTCTGTGCAGTGCGCTCCGCAGCCGCAACGGAGATATGTGAACCAGCTCCATAGGGAGCCAGTCACATTCTCCTGCTATGCGCATTGGATGCGGGGAAACCCGCATCTAATTCGCATAGGTGTGAACCCGGCCTTAGAGGTATTTTGTTCCACTTTGAGAAGCATAGAGCTAGTTCATTTTCCTCCATCCTGATTTGAGGAACACATTTACTACACTACACATGTAGTTCAGGATAAAGGATTGACCACTCATGATGTGGCTTTCTTTGAAAAGAAAATCAACTTGTCCCGATAATATTTCAGAGGTGCAACTTAAAGTAAACCTTTGATGCTTGCATCATACATACTAGGGGGAGTACAACAGGGGGAATCAATGGTGCAGAAGGATCTGGGGGTTTTGGTAGATCGTAGGCTTAATGATGGCATGCAATGCCAAGCTGCAGTTTCCAAAGCGAACAAAATCCTTCTTTGTATTAAAGTGGTTGTAAACCCCCCCTGAGACATTTTTACCTATAGGTAAGCCTATAATAAGGCTTATCTATATGTACTGAAAATATCTCCTAAATGTGCGCTGTTTAGGAGATATTTAACTTGTAGTGTGCCAATGAGGTCACCGGCGCATGCATAGTGAAGAAACAGCCCTCCGTGTCATTTCTTCCCCATGCGCGGGAGTGACGTCACACAGCTCCGGACAGTCACAGAGCCGGAGTCCGCAGCCCCAGAAGGAAGAGGGGCAAAGATGGATGCTTCCACCAACTGGGACATCGCTGGCTTTGTTTGCAGATAAGTGCCACATAATGGGCTAGTATGCAATGCAAACTAGCCCAGTATGCTTTTACTTTACAGGGTATTAAAGAAGAAGTAAAACTCTTCAGGGTTTACACCCTCTTTAAGAGAGGTATGGACTCCAGAGAGAGAGATCAATTTTTCTCCTGTACAAATCATTAGTAAGATCTGGAATTTGCAGTTCAGTTTTGGGCACCAGTTCTCAAAAAGGATATCGGGGAACTGGAGAAAGTGCCGAGAAGGGCAACCAAACTGATAAGAGGCATGGAGGAGCTCAGCTATGAGGAAAGATTAAAGGAACTGAATTTATTCTCTTTAGAGAAAATGAGATTAAGGGGGGATATGATCAACATGTATAAACACATAGGTGGTTCAAATATTGTGAACTTGGTGTAGAGTTATTCACATTCAGGTCTTTAGAGGACAAGGGGGCACTCTTTACATTTGAAGGAAAATAGATTTAACCTCCACATACGGAAAGATTTCTTCACAGTAAAAGTTTAAAAAAATGTGGAATAGACTCCTTCGAGAACTAGTAATTCAAAAGTAAAATTTGTAGACTGCCATTGCTCAAGTTTAAATAAGATACCGAACATGCAGATTAGATGTTGACCTTCTAGCTTCACTTCTTCCCAGCCAGTGATTTTGTGTTTGATGTCAGACAGCCAAGCAACTGGTATTTTCAGAGGGAGGTTAGCAATGTGATGGTTAGCAATGTGTTCCTCTTTGTGTATGTTTTCTTTAAAAGGCATTTAGGAAAAAAAAAAAACAGTTGCTGTGGAATAGCTGCCATTCTTGCTCTTGCTGAATGACAAATCTAGTTGCAGTTTAAGAATTTTAAATATTTTTTAACCGAAACAGTATTTTGTTTCCAACCTGTTACGAAATGTTCAAGAAGGAAATTGTGTAAATAACTTTCATAATAAAAAAAAAAAAAAAACCACAGGCACTGCCATTTGGAACAGCTATAATCTGCTTTTAACATGCTTCCTCTGGAGGTTTAAAGGCTCCCTGTATGCCCATTGTTTTCAGTCCAAAACATAGCTCAAATCTTTTCTACGCACGGGAAAATGTCACATGCCTCATCTGTTTCCAAATCCTTTGTGATTTGTTTTTTTTTTTTATTATTGTATTTATTCTTCCCTTAGCAGTAAGTCACTCTGGGTTTTTGTGATAGCGGTTTATGGAGCAGGCTAGTAGTAGACAAATGTGTCGGAGAATAACGGGTGACAAGACATCTATCAGTCCACAGTTTAATTTCTGGTTAGTTGGGACCAGCTGATATGCTCATGCTAACTTGATAATGAGTGAATGCCTGCTTGCACTGAAACTGTTTTATATGATTTTTGTCCTATTTAGAAACCTTTACACAAGGCACATACCTTGCAAATACTTGGGCATATATAGTCTTGCTTAGTGTGCTCACAGGTGTGGAGTGGTATTAGGTTTTGGGTATTAGGTTTTTGGTCTTGTATTGAAAGCAGAAATTTAGAAAATAACTAGTAAAATGAATAGCCCATTATAAAATAACAACTTTGCCCCAAAATTCAGCTTCAACTCCAAGACTCTCCCATAGTACTTTTTCCTCTGCTCTCTAACTTTGGTTTGATGGCCAGTATTTTTCCAATCGCTTCCTCTGAGCCCAGTTCATCCTGGACACACCCCGGCCTGTAAATATATAGTTAAAGGAGAAGTAGCACAGGGAAGAGCTCATCTCCCTGTCGTTCTGCTTTTTTTTTCTGCTGTCAGCATGCTTCATATCAGAACATGAGCTAAATGCCTCCTTGTCTCAGACTCCAGCCCTGCTGGTACAGGGACTGCAAAAGGCTTAAATCAGGTCAGATTTAGGTACTTGCAATGCTTGAATTTAAAAATGCTCTTAATGGTGTATTAATTAATACAGAGCTATTGTGTGTCTCTTATATCTGCCTGGAGATCAGCTTTAAAGGATAACCATTCATTTTGGGTACTTCTATAGTGAAAGGAGATTTACGCAGCTCTTTACATATGTATTATACATTCACATCAGTCCCTGCTTTCAAGGAGCTTACAGGCTAAGGTCCCTAACTCACGTTTATATTTTGACGAATTTAGACCAGAGCCAATTAACCTACCAGCATGTCCTTGGAGTGTGGGAGGAAACCTACACAGGCACAGGGAGAACATTCAAATTCCAGGCACGTAGCACTGTGGTTGGGATTCAAACCGACGACCCTAGTGCTGCCAGGCAAAAGTGCTATCCACTTAGCCACTGTGCTGGCCAACAAAACATTTTCAGCCAATACAGAATATAACTGTTAATCCTGCCAGAAATGCCGTGACCTTGTCACTTCCTGTGAGCTGCAGCAAAGAACATCTTTCTTGGGGCGTGGCTTGATGGCAGATTGTGCGGCCGGGTTAGAACCGTGACTAAGGCTCTTTGAAGGCATCCTGTGACCAACTACTCATTTACAGGCACCATTCCCTTCCTAAAAGTCCTTGGTATACAGTGGTGGCGAAATGATGGTGACATATGGGCTGCCCACGCCCCAGTCCGCGGCGGAAAAGCTAGCCCGATTTCAGGGGCAAGATGGCGCTGATCCCTTTGCTGTGCCAGAGGTCATGCTGCGGTCTCCTTCTCCTCCCTCAGCGTGACCATCTCCAGGGGTGACTGACTCTATCCCTGTTGTATTCTCCACCCAGCCAGATCCTCTTTTGCCTCAGGACTCCCCTCTCAGCCCAGAGGACAGCTATGCTTCTGACTCCCCTCAGGCAGAGCCCACATTACGGTAACTCAAATATGGCTCGCTATTCAGGACTGTAAAGCTTCCCTCACAACACAAATGGAAACTATCCATATTGACTTTTCTTTACTTAAAGCGGGGTTCCACCCAAATTTTGAACATTATCTCTATGCATTCTCTTCCTTGCCTAGATGCTGACATGCTGTGTAAAAAAATTTTAAATCGCCGTAATTACCTTTTTTTTTTTTTTTTTCGAATCTTCTTAGCACTTCCTGGTTTTCCTCCCATGGGAGTAGGCGTGTTTCTAGCCTCTCCCAGACCTCCCACAGTCCCCTGGGAGCTAGTGTCAGGCTTCCCAGCATGCATTGTGTAACAGCGTCATCACAACATCTCGGTGAATGCTGGGAGCACAGCAGTCACCGCATCCAGGAAATACATGCTTGTGGGCTTCAAATGTCCACAATGAAGATGGAAACCGCCTTCAGTGAATTTTATAAGTTATTCTTTACAGCGAAATTGGACACAGGTGGACTTATTACACAGAACATGTGAGTAGATAATCATGAGAAGAAAAGTTTGTGAATGAACTCCAAAAAAAATAAAAAAAAACGATAGATAGGTGGACCCCCGCTTTAAGCAAGATATGCAAACTCTGAGGGAGAGAACAGGGGTGGCTGAGGAACGTATTAGTACACTGGAGGTTATTGTGCACCCTTTATATGCCATCATGCACACATCCACAGATGAACTAGTGACCCTCAAAGCCAAATTGGATGACCTGGAACCGTTCCTGCAGGAACCATCTCCATTTTGTAGGGTTCCCGGAGCATTCTGAGTGATCCCGCCCTGAACTGTTTCTCCATTCCTGGCTGCATGATGTCTTTGGGGACTGACGCACTCTCACATGCCTTTGTTATCGACCGTTCATATCGCACCCCTCCACGTCTTCCTCCCTCAAGGGCCCCTCCACGTTCCCTGATTGCATGGATCCTCAACTTCCAAGACAAAGTCACTATCCTACGTCTTGCTAGGGGAAAAAGGGCCGCTCAAATTTAATGGCAATAATATAATATATCCATCTATCCTGACTTCACGGCTGAGGTTCATCGCCAACGCATCTCCTTTGCAGCTGTTAAAGACCGCCTGTGCACCGAAGGCCTGCAATATGCTATGCTCTTCCCTGCTAAGCTGAGAATTATTCATGATGGCAAATTCCACTTTTATTCCAGCCCAAGAGGGGCAATGGCTGGGACGCTGATGCAACTAAACATGACTGGCACTGCACATTTGTCCTTCACCGTCCTTATGCACACCCTTCTATGGTATCAATATCTGAGAGGGATGGCGGGCATAACTGAGGATAATGCCTGAGCCCTAACCACTTTGCATACCCTATGGAAGACCTTTTTCATATTCCTCCATATCTTTATATACTGTAACTGCATGGGTCTGGAAGAGGGCCTTAACCTGTTTTGTATCCTGTGTTCTCCTGCACTCTCTCCAGATCCGACTTATGTGAATGTTGCTATATGTGCCTCCATAATACAGCTAAACCTTGTATCCTTCTATATGGACAACTAATGATTTACTGTGAGCCTCTCTGGTTTTACTACCTCCCCCATACCAGTTATTGGCGAAGCCACGGGTTATTTGTAACCTTAACTGAGGGTTGTTGAGTTTTTGTTTTTTGTTACCAGATCCAAGGCTTACTGTGTTTGGGATAGATGGCGTTTTTTTTGTTGCGCACGGCTGGATTTTTGGGTGTTTTTCTACTGTTTTTTATGTTTATTTCCTAGCACTTCTATTATGAACTACGCACGTTCTCATTTGTACAAGTTATGATCGGTATTATTTGCAACATCATACTTCTATCCAAGATCCTCATATCTATTATACCATGACTGGTTTTCTATGTCTAAGTCGTTAAAAATAATCTCTTGGAATACTAGAGGTATGAACTCACCCCAGAAGCGGTCCTTGGTCTTTTCCTTTTAAACCGCTTCCCGGCCGCCTCACGCAGATATACTGCAGCAGAAGGGCACGTACATGCAGATTAAAGTACCTATACGTTGCCCTTTAAGAGGCGGCTTGCAGGCGCGCGCGGCCGCCGGGAGCTCCGTGAGCGTGAACACAGGTCCCGCGGACTCTATCCACGGGGATACCTGCAATCGTCTCACGGTGAGGAAGAATGGGGAGATGCTAATGTAAACAAGCATTTTCCCATTCTTCCTAATGACACTGATCACGGCTCCCTGTAATCGGGAGCGGTGATCAGTGTCATGTCACGTCACGCACAGCCCCTCCCCCCCACAGTTAGAATCACTCCCTAGGACACACTTAACCCCTACAGCGCCACCTAGTGGTTAACCCCTTCACTGCCAGTCACATTTACACAGTAATCAATGCATTTTTAATAGCACTGATGGCTGTGTAAATGTGAATGGTCCCAAAATAGCGCCAAAAGTGTCCGATCTGTCCGCCATAATGTCGCGGTCACGATTAAAAATCGTTGATCGCCGCCATTAATGGTAAAAAAAAGATTATTAATAAAAATGCCATAAAACTATCCCCTATTTTGTAGACGCTATAACTTTTGCGCAAACCAATCCATAAACGCTTATTGCGATTTTTTTTTTTTTTTTTTTTTTTTTTTTTCCCCCTAAAAATATGTAGAAGACTACGTATTTGCCTAAACTAAGGGAAAAAAATGTTATTATTTTATATATTTTTTGGGGATATTTATTATAGCAAAAAATTCGTTTTTTTTCTAAATTTTCGCTATTTTTTTGTTTATAGCGCAAAAAAATAAAAACCGCAGAGGTCATCAAATACCACCAAAAGAAAGCTCTATTTGTGGGAAATAAAGGACGTCAATTTTGTTTGGGAGCCACGTCGCACGACCGCGCAATTGTCAGTTAAAACGACGCAGTGCTGAATCGCAAAAAGTGCTCTGGTCTTTGGCCACCCAAATGGTCCGGGGCTTAAGTGGTTAAAGAAATATAAGCCCCATATTAGGGCTGGGGAAAAAATCGATTTAAATTGAGTTGAAAGGTCAAATCGATTCAAAATTTAAGCAAATCCATTTTTTTTTTAATTTTTTTTTTTTTTTTTTTTTTTTCACCGCGCCGGTCCTGAGGAGCTGCGATCAGGAGTTTTTAGGCGAGGCCGCGGCTTCGCGTATGTGACACCACGCCGGTCCTGAGAAGCTGCGGGCAGGAGTTTTTAGGTGAGGCCGGACGCCGCAGACTAGGCCGAAGCCGCGGCCTCGCCTAGAAACTCCTGCCCGCAGCTCTTCAGGACCGGCGTGGTGTTAGCTACGCAAAGCCGTGGCCTCGCCTAAAAACGCCTGATCGCAGCTCCTCAGGACCGGCGCGGTGTCCTACAAAAAAAACCTTGATTTGAATCGTGAATCGAGGTGTTTTTTTTTTTTTTTTTGTCGTCTCACTAATGCGAAATTATTGTCCCCTAAACATCCCTGGCTGGCTACTTCGTACCATGCCACCCACACTACTTACTCCCGAGGGGTTTCTATTTTATTAGCGAAGTCCCTCCCGGCAGAGGTCCTCCTAGTTAAAGCAGACTTTTAAGGGAGATTCGTTATACTCACACTGTGGGAGATTTGTTATACTCACACTGTGGTTTCTCTCAATGGTCTTTACACTGGTTAACATTTATGTCCCCCTCCATTTTCCCCAGATATACTCTCTAAATTGTCCGTTTTACTTTTATCGAGATCCTATCCCTTGTTTACTAGTTGGGCTCAGGTCTATGGTCTTACTAAGCTCTGGCAGTGAAGACATTCGGATATCTGTCAACATTCCTCTCACTCCGACGCCTTTCACAATCTGTTTCGCATAGATATGGCATTTTATAAAGACCTATATGCTACCAGAGCCCAGTGCTCTGAAGGCCAGCTAGATGAGTATTTGACACAGGTACCTCTCCCCCTTCTGTCAGACCATGAACGTGAGGAGCTGGATGCGCCTCTCTGTTGAGGAACTTACCCTTGCAATTTTGCAGCTGCCGGCACATAAGACCCAGGCCTAGACGGCTTTCAGGCTGAGTGGTATGCCCACTTTTGCCATCTCTTGAGCCCCTTCCTCCTTAATACGTATAACAAGGCTCTGGAAGCCGGGATCCTTCCCCTCTCTATGCGAGAGGCACTTATTTATTTTGTTACAAAAACCTTGTAAAGATCCTCTCAAATGCGATTCTTATCGCCCGATATCCCTTATCAATGCCGATGTTAAGTTCCTAGCTAAATTATTGGTCAACCATCTTAATACAGTAGTTGTGAAATTGGTTGGGAGTGACCAAGGTGGTTTTATACCCAGACAATCCACCAGGATGAATATCCGTAGACTGTTCCACAATTTGCAATATCGCCACGAATGCTCCCCCACGCGTGTCATTGTGTCTTTGGATACCTGCAAAGCTTTCGATAGTGTAGAGTGGCCCTACCTATTTCGAGTGTTACAGCTATATGGTTTTGATCCTTGTATCGTAGAGTGGATACGACTCCTCTATGCTTCACCACTGGCCCCTATTAGGGTTAACTCCCATGTTACTGAGGCCTTCCCGATAACCAGGGGCACTATGCAGGGGTGTCCTTTGTCGCCTCTCCTGTTTGCCCTAGCTATGGAACGCCTTGCTATAAGGGTTTGTAGCTCCCCCTTAGAGGCTCCTCCATTGGTACTATAGAGGAGCATATTTCTTTATATGCAGATGACACTTTAGTATACCTAGCTGACCTCCATGACTCTTTAAGAAAAAAAAAAAAACCTGTCTGAAATCAACATTTTTTGGAGATTATTCTGGGTTTCGGGCAAACTGGGACAAATCCATCCTTTCCTTTAGACCAAGCTGCTATATCACTGGTTCACCCGGACTCCAGACTCCAGATTGCCCCCTTCCCTTAGATATTTGGGTATTATAGTTCAACTACCTCTATCTTCGTATATTAACAACAATTTGTGTCCACTACTGTCGCAGTTGCAAGTACAAACCAAACAATGGATGGATCTACCCCTGGATCTCATGGGAAGGGCTTTGTTATGGCCAATTCCCCCTGTAGGATCCCTAGATCCATTTTCAAACTTCTTGATACAATATGCGCTGCGTTCTTATGGAACGGTCGACCTCCTAGAGTAGCACTTAAAATACTAAGACTCCCATCTGGCAGGCCTAGCTTTCCCTAATTTTTACCTGTACTACCTGGCATCTGGTTTACATTCACGACTGGCTACATCCAGCTTCTACTAATACTTGTACCACTACAGAGGGGGCTATCGCTTTCTAATTAGAGATCCTCCACAATGTAATCAATAGAGGGTCATATCCCTGTTTCAATTTGTAGTCGCGAGGATTTCTAAAGACTCTTGGTCAACATCCCCCAATAATCCCTTGTGGTTCAACCCTACCCTTAAAGAGTTTTTTTCCCTACCTGACCCCCTAAGGTGGCCCTCTAAAGGGGTCAAATATTTGTCAGATTTATACTCCACAGAGTTTTAAGTTCTTTTTATCAAATGTGTATAGACTTTGATCTGCCATGGACCTACTTATTTTACTATTATCAGCTTCGGCATGCTATATGTGTGCAATTCGGCTCCCCAGATAACCCTATCTGGATGCTAGCCCTGAAAAAATTGTTAACAAATCCAAACCCCACAAAACTTTTCTCCACTTATTACTCTGCCCTCATAGTGGACACTAACCCTAGATTTCGGGCTGCAAAGGTAAAATGGGCTTCCCTGGATATACCATTTACGGAGGAGGACTGGTCTGAGTTTAGTGACACGTTTTAAGACCTCTGTCATTTCAGAGACAAGGTTATTCAGCTTAAGGTCTTCCATCACTCTCACCTTACTCCTGCTAGAATGTGTAAAATGGGGTTGTCTCCCTCAGCTGAATGTTTTAGAGGATGCGGTCAAACTGCTGACTCTTCATTGTTTTTGGACCTGTCCCATAGTTCGGGATTTATGAGTGAACATAGGCTCTTTTTATATCTTCAGCGTTAGGTCTCCCAAACATTTTAAATCCCAAAAACCTTCTTTTGGGCATTTTTGGTGACTTAACTATCCCTTCCCAGGCCAAGAGACTGCTTCCCATCCTTTACTTTTTAGAAAAAAAAAAATATTTATGAAATCAAGTAAATTGATGTAGTATTGTACAAGTATATCTGACAAGAACAGTACATTTAGCAACGCATAAAATAGACATAGGTACGTTCATTGTCCAGTTGACCCAACATAAACCTTGTGTCTTCCTTTTTATATAACTGTATCCGGTTTAAGTATCTTCTGTGCTACAGTTATGTTGCACCACTTTAGTGTATTGGGTGATATTGTAATTCGTGAACTTTTGGAGAGTTATCCGTGGTGTGGGTGTCTCAGGTGGCTTGAAGTGTATCTCGACCGGGGAATGGTTGTTGTGCTTGTCGAAGTAGTCTTGGTGTGCTGTGAGAGAGTCTAATGTGGTGTATGTAGGGTGTGGTGTTGTCATTGATATCTTGTTGAGATCATAAGGTGTTGGTCCAGTAGGTAAGGAAAGATGGGGTGACTGGAGAAAGTGGGGAGGTGGTCAGTAGATATGGGGGACCTAGGTGTCATTGGGGAAAGTGAAGGAGAGGTAGAGGAGAGAGAAAAGAAAGAAGGGGGTGGGGTGTAGGGATTGGGGGTAACTTAGTATAGTGATGGGTTCTGCCATCCCTTTCCTCCTTCCCCAGGGAGCGATCCTTTTTTTTTTTTATTTCTTTTTTTTAAAGTTCTTTGTGGATTGTAGTGTTGTGAGGGGGGGGGGGGGGGGGGGCGCTTTAAGTTGTTAGTATTCCAGGATTCCAGTTTTAGGTTATGAAGGTGGTGTTTCTGTTCTGAGCTTTGAGCTCCAGGGAGCTTTTGACTCTAAAAATTAAGTAATTGGAGTGTTTTTATACAGGGAAAATTCAGTCGTGGTCTGGAAATGTGTCCAGCATACCTATTTGGTTCCGTATTTTCTGGGGGTGTCCCGTGCAATGTGAATCAATTCTTCCATTTCAGCAGTCCCTTTAATTCTACTGAACCATTCTTTGATGGAGTGTTTTGAGATTTCCAATGTATTGGTATGCATTGTTTTGCTGCATTGATCATGTGCATCGCTAGCGATTTGTGATAAGAATTCTGTGGTAGGGGTGAGTGGTGTAGAAGAAATTGAGCAGGTGTTTCAGGTCGTAGGATGTGATATGCGAGGTAATGCGGTGTACTTCCTTCCAGAAAATTTGGATAGGGGGGCAGGCCCACCATATGTGTATCAGTGTGCTGCATTGTTCATGGCCTCTCCAGCATTTATCTGATATTGTTGGTTTGAATTCATGCAATAGGGCTGGTGTACGGTACCAACAGGATTGAATTTTGTACCCATTCTCTTGTGTAGATACATTAATGGAGCCTTTGTGGATGTTAAGGTAGATTGTTTTTTCCAACTCTTCTGGTGTTAGGGATAAAGACAAATCCCTCTCTCACGCTCCACAAGCTGTGGTGTTGTTGGAGTGGTATTCCATAGAGAGAAGGGAATGGGTGGTGGATATCGGGTGGTTTTTGGGGGATGTTTGTGTAGAAAGCCTTTTCAACAGTGTTAGTTGTCTGGAACAAGAAGCGTTTCTGTCCAGGGTTCTCAGGAAGTGTGAGATCATCAGATATTACAATGATATAGAGGGTTTGTCCATTAGGATGAAAAGGTGAGAGATGGTACAGGGCTTTCCTTGGTTGTAGAAGTGGTGGGCCAAGACCTGTTTGTCTGTCAAGTATTGCGTTAGGAAGTCCTTGTTCATACCTGGGGGAAAGTCTGGGTTCAGTCTTATCGGGGTCTTCGGACCTGCTTTAGTCGATAAGGGAGTATGTTTACAGACTCTGCGGAATCATTGTATAGTAGGCCCGATTAGTGGGTGTGAGCTGATCTCTAAAGGGATATGGCGTTCCAGTATCCATGGTAGTGATTTAAGAGGGTTTGTAAACCTTCCTTTACTTTTATGCAAGGAAGTCCATTTTACTGACATAAAAAGGATCAGTGGCCGAAACTTGTCAATAACTCCTTGCCCTTATATAAGATCACTTTTGATATTCGAAAGAGAAGTAAAACATTTAATAAAATATGGGGTACATGGTTGGCCAGTCCCCTAACTCTATCTCTTTGTCCCTTTTTAAAACGAATAAAAAAAAAAAAATATCTTCCTTCCTAGATATGTTCTATAAATTGCCAGTTGCCCTGTCCCCAGTGTAATGCAGATGAAGAGATACAGACATGTTTTATAGTACATAACAGGAGAGTAGCCTAGGGTGAAGACCATGGCTTCCACCAGAGATACAGTGGAGGAGTGACAGGAAGTGTGTTATTTGCAGGATTACAGCATACAAATAAAGCAAAGGAAGCTTACAAAAAGAAAATGAATGCAGCCACCACACCAAGGACTGGTAATCTGCAATATATTACATTTTTTGTTTTGGATTTAGATGCACCTTAAAAGTGCTTAATTCACCTTTACACAAAAACTGCAAAGGTAACCTAACGCCTTTAACTGAATTTACATGCGTTTTGCCTAAGTTCACATTTAGCTGATGTGTACTCTCATATACATTTTATACAGTATATTAAAGCTGACCTGCAAGTATGATCTGAATTGCATACTTACATTTGACCAGCTTGAACCAATGTTATTCTACACAATCACTGTAGTTGTCATTGCTACTGCAGTGGTCACCGCAGTCATCCTTGTCCTGTGCCACATGGTTGCCCCACTGCACACTGACCACAAGGGGTCACGTCCTAGACAAGGCCACCATTCACAGAACACCTGTATATTTTTTTCAAGACATTTGCAAGACATTCTCCATGTTGGACAAGGTGGGGATTGTGACATCACTGCCTCTTCTTTCCACCTCGTCCAATCAAAGAATAGCTTGTAGTCATTGGAAAAAAAAAAAAAGGGGGGGGTTCTGTGAATGACTGCAGTGCTGAGTTGGTGGTCGACTCCCTGTGGTCAGTGTGCACTGGGGCTGCCACACAGCACAGGACCCAAAAGATCACGGCTATCACCGTGGTAGTGCCACCTACTACAATGATTGTTGGCTTCTACAACGGTCCCTCAGCTATGAGATATGCATGCTTGCATTAATCATTCTTTAAATTCTGCTTTAAATACCGTATTCTGCTGACGCAGTTGTTCGATTTAAACCTGTCATTTTCTATCCTAAGGTTGTACGTGGGAATTTGGAGGAATGGTCAACTACATCAAGAAAATGTATCCTCAGACCAAGCTAATCGTTGTGGGGTTTAGCCTCGGTGGAAACATAGTGTGTAAATTCCTTGGTGAAGCTTTCGCCAACCAGGAGAGAGTCATGTGCTGTGTCAGTGTGTGCCAGGGGTACAGTGCTTCCCGGTAAGTGATCTTTATAGTGTATTTCTTGGTAACTTTACACTGTGAAAAGCATCAGAAGGCAAACTTGCCCTCGCTACTATGTGGACTGAAACTTGAGTCTGAGCATTGTCGTGCTATCATTAGCTATAATATTTGGGCAGGATTAGCAGAGTACATTCATTAGCATGGTACAGTACCTTGAAAAAGTGTTCATACCCCATTGAAATTTTCCACATTTTGTCATGTTACAACCAAAAACGTAAATGTATTTTATTGGCATTTTATGCCATAGACCAGGGACCTCCAAACTACGGCCCTCCAGCTGTTGGGGAACTACAGGTCCCATGAAGCATTGTAAAACTCTGACCTTTACAGACATGACGGGAAATGTAGTTCCTGAACAACTAGATGGCCATAGTTTGGAGACCACTGTAGACCAACACAAAGTAGCATATCATTGTGGAAGGAAAATGATAAATGATTTTCAACATTTTTTACAAATATCTGAAAAGTGTAGCGTGCATTTGTATTCAGCCCCCCTGAGTCAATACTTTGTAGAACCACTACAATTACAGCTGCTAGTATTTTTGGGGATATCTCCACTAGCTTTGCTCATCTAGAGAGTAAAATTTGTGCTCATTCTTTTTTGCAAAATGACTCAAGCTCTATCAGATTGGATGGAGAGCGTCTGTGAACAGCAAGTCAAGTCTTGCCACAGATTCGCAATTGGATTTAGGTCTGGACTTTGACTGGCCCATTCTAACACTTGAAAATGCTTTGATCTAAACCATTCCATTGTAGCTCTGGCTATATGTTAAGGGGCATTGTCCTGCTGGAAGGTGAACCTGCTCCCCAGTCTCAAGTCTTCTGCAGGTTTTCTTCTAATTTTGCCCTGTATTTGGCTCCATCCATCTTCCCATCAACTCTGACCAGCTTCCCTGCCCCTGCTGAAGAAAAGCATCCTCACAACATGATGCTGCCACCACCATGTTTCATGGTGAGGATGGTGTGTTCAGGGTGATGTGCAGTGTTAGTTTTCCACCACACATAGTGTTTTGCTTTTAGGCCAAAAAGTTCAATTTTGGTCTCATCTCACCAGAGCACCTTCTTCCAAATGTTTGCTGTGTCCTCCACATGGCTTCTCGCAAACTGCAAACGGGACTTCTTATGGCTTTCTTTCAACAATGGCTTTCTTCTTGTCCCTCTTCCATAAAGGCCAGATTTGTGGAGTGCATGACTAGTAGTTGTCCCGTGGACAGATTCTCCCACCTGAGCTGTGGATCTCTGCAGCAGCTCCTCCAGAGTTACCATGGGGGCTTCTTGGCTGCTTCTGATTTAATGTTCTCCTTGCCCACCCTGTCAGTTTAGGTGGACGGCCATGTCTTGGTAGGTTTGCGGTTGTGCCATACTCTTTCCATTTTCAGATGATGGATTGAACAGTGCTCCGTGAGATGTTCAAAGCTTGGGATATTTTATTTATAACCTAACCCTGCTTTAAACTTCTCCACAATTTTACCCCTGACCTGTTTTGTGTGTCCCTTGACCTTCATGATGCTGCTTGTTCACTAAGGTTCTCAAACAAACCTCTGAGCGCTTCACAGAATAGCTGTATTTATACTGAGATTAAATTACACACAGGTGGACTCTATTTACAATTTAGGTGACTTCTGAAGGCAATTGGTTCCACTAGATTTTAGTTATGGGGTATCAGAGTAAAGGGGATTGAATAAAAATACATGCCACACTTTTCAGATATTTATTTGTAAAAAAAAATTGAAAACCATTTATCATTTTCCTTCCATTTCACAATTATGTGCCACTTTGTGTTTAGTCTATCACATAAAATCCCAAAAAAATAAATTTATGTTTTTGGTTGTAACATGACAAAATGTGGAAAATTTCAAGGGGTATGAATATTTTTTCAAGGCACTGTATATTGATCATATTATATGAGCACTAATGTGCAATCATTTACAACATCTCTTTCTCTTCTGATAAAACATCTAATCTCTCACCCAAATTTTAAAGGTACCCAAAACCTTCTATTAATCAGACAGAAGAGGCCATGTACACCTGTTCTGCATATAATTACTAAATGTTGAATGTAATGAATGATGCACATTCTTTTCCCTTCCAATCAGATATCTAACAGGCTAGAAAAGCCAAACTAGATAATATTTGTGCGTGCATGAGGCCACCATGCAACTGGAATCAAATTTCTGTTGTGATCCAGAAGGAATTACAATTTCATTCTCTTCCCTTAAGCCCCATACACACAGGGCGAATATTGAGCAAAATCAGCTGGTACAATAGAACCCGGCCAACATTCGGATCTTGTGTACAGCTGCTTGTCTGATAGAAGCCAATCTTATAACTGCCAAACAAGTAAAAAAAGGCGCAGTACAATATACCTTACATACCATTGCCTATGTACACAAGGGCAGGGTCCATACAAACACATATATGATAGATATATATATATATATATATATATATATATATATATATATATGTATATGTAAAGTAAGAGTCATTCAAGGCAGCCACCGGAAGGAACCAAAAAGCCAGGTCCAATGTGCTAGAGGAAAACAAGGAAGAAGGGCGCCACTGAATATATATCAAATTAAATTTATTGTTAAAAACAATATCCACTCACATGTAAAACTGAAGTGTAGATCTCAGATACATCTCGTGACATAAAAAGGAGCGGAGGACTACAAGTGGCAGCAAGTCCAGATGCGCTGACATCACCTCTCATAGACTGAAGATGAGCTGTACTAAGCCAATATTGTAGTCTGTGAGCACACCACAAAACAGGAGAGCAGAAGACCAGTCTAGGGTGGTGTGGGTTCTGGGAAGAGAGGGCGTGGGGGTGTCTGAGCTGGTGCTTTGGTGTAAAGCGAGATGTCCCAGCGTCTCGTCCGGCATCCGTGATGGAAGTAAAAGCACGGCCGTGTGATCGGAGCCAGAACGAGGCTTGGATTGCAAACACTGTGGCGCCGAGCTGTGACGTCACTCCTGTGCGACGCATTTCCGAGATAGCTCGCTATCGATGAAGGAGATAGCGGCACTCCTTTATCAAGCATCAATCTTATGACTGCCTTCTGTTGAACGGACATGCTGGAAAATCAGCAGCCAATGGCTGCGAGCACTGACCTGTGTGTTCTGGCGAGACACAATGGCACAGCAGGGGAGATCGCTGTTCTAACATAGCATAGTTACTACTGTGACCTCTGTTTTCTCTGTTCAGCCCGCTGGGGTGAACAGAACAAAGAACTTAACGCGTGCATCATGCTTTACTTTTTATTTACATGCCAAATGACTTGTGAAAAACTGTACAATAACGAAAAGACTGAGTCGGAGGATAATGGTTTTCATAGAGATGGGAATATGGAATATGAGATGAGGAAAGTTCAATGATACCTGGATTACTTTGTTGGCAGGTTCTGACACCATGATGGTCCACATCAAATCCGCAACCATTGTAGTAAGTCAACACACAGGGTTTTGAATATATTGCCTGTCCACTTGTGCATTGCTTTCAAAGGCAATATTGGAAAGTCTACCTTATAAAAATATACACAGGTCAAAAGTTTATGCAAAAAGGGGATATTGAATGATCCTTTTTAAGGCTGGTTCACACCACATTCAGTCCAGTGCTTTTTTTTTTTCTGCTTCAAAAACGCATGGACGGTAGGTTGCATAGATTCCAATGGCAATGTTCACACCATTGCAGTGCCTTCCAGTACAGCCCTGGCTAAAAAGTTTTGAGAATGACACAAATATGAATTTTCGCAAAGTCTGCTGCTTATTGTTTTTAGTTATTTTTGTCAGATGTTACTATGGTAGACTTAAGTATAATTACAAGCATTTCATAAGTGTCAAAGGCTTTTATTGACCATTACATTAAGTTTATGCAGAGTCAATATTTGCAGTGTTGACCCTTCTTTTTTAAGACCTCTGTAATTCGCCCTGGCATGTTTTCAATCAACTTCTGAACCACATCCTGATGGCGGCCCATTCTTGCATAATCAATGCTTGGAGTTTGTCAGAATATGTGGGGTTTTTTGTTCACCTGTCTCTTGAGGATTGACCACAAGTTCTCAATGGTATTAAGGTCTGGGGATTTTCCTAGCCATGGACCCAAAATTTCGATTGTTTTGTTCCCCAAGCCACTTGGTTATCACTTTTGCCTTATGGCAAGGTGATCCATCATGCTGGAAAAGGCATTGTTTGTCACCAAACTGTTCTTGGATGGTTGGGAGAAGTTGCTCTCGGAGGAAGTTTTTGTACCATTCTTCATTCGTGGCTGTGTTCTTTGGCAAAATTGTGAGTGAGTCCACTCCCTTGGCTGAGAAGCAGCCACACATGAATTGGTCATAGGACACATTTCTGTTGGCATGACACAGGACTGATGGTAGCGCTCACCTTTTCTTCTATAGGCACGTTTTTTTCTGGATGCCCCAAACAATCCAAAGGATGCATCAGAGAAAATGAATTGAACCCACTCCTCAGCAGACCAATCCCTGGACCTTTTGCAAAATATCAGTTTGTCCCTGATGTTTTTTTCTGGAGAGAAGTATCTTCTCTGCTGCCCTTCTTAACACCAGGCCATCCTCCAAAAGTCTTTGCCTTACTGTGTGTGCAGATGTACTCACACCTGCCTGCTGCCATTCCTGAGCAAGCTTTGCACTGGTGGTGCCCCAATCCCACAGCTGAATCAACTGTAGGAGACGGTCCTGGGGCTTGCTGGAATTTCTTGAGCGACCTGAAGCATTCTTTAAAACAATTGAACCTCTCTCCTTGAAGTTCTTGATCCGATAAATAGTTGATTTAGGTGCAATCTTAGCAGTAGCAATATCCTTGCCTGTGAATCCCTTTTTTGTGTAAAGCAATGATGACTGCATGTGTTTCCTTGCAGGCAACTATGGTTAACTGAGGAAGAACAAAGATTTCAAGCACCACCCTCCTTTTTAAAGGTTCCAGTCTGTTATTCTAACTAAATCTGCATTACAGAGTGATTTCCAGCCTTGTCCTCGTCAACACTGACACCTGTGTTAACGAGAGAATCACTGACATGTAAGCTGGTTCTTTTGCGGCAGGGCTAAAATGCAGTGGAAATGTGTTTTTTGGGATTACTGTAAGTTCATTTTCATGGCAAAGAGGGGCTTTGCAATTAATTGCAATTCATCTGAGCACTCTTCATAACATTCTGGAGTATATGCAAATTGGCATCATAAAAAAAGGCCAGAAGACTTTGTGAAACTTAATATTTGTGTCATTCTCAAAACTTTGTGTATAGTCAACAAAAATAGAACATGCTGCATTTTTTCTGCAAGGAGCTGTACTGGAACACAGTAAAAATGCACTGGAACCCAATACACAAAAAAACAAAACAAGAAAAAAACAGAAAAATTAAGAAAGATGTAAAAAATAAATGAGAATGCAAGAAGAAAAAAATGCATCTGGAATGCTTCAAAAAACAGGCATGCGGGAACGCATCTGGAGTGAACAGAAGTTAAACCATCCAAAGAACGATCTGCCGATTGTCGGATTGGTAGTATGGTGCTTTCGACAGCTGGTTCCGATTTTTCGGATGACAAAAACTGTATGTGCAGGCTAAAAAATTGTAATTGTACATGAACACAAGGTCCGATTTTCGGTAAATTAGCACAGTTTTAGTACGAAAAAAAATCGTAAGAGCAAGACTACGCATGCTCGGAAACCAAATAATAATACATACAAAACAATTCAACGCATTGCATCACTTCTGAAGTTGAATTCTGCAGTACGAGACTTTTTGTATGTTGAGTAACCTCTTCATTTTCCATCTGAGACTGGCATATAAGAAAAAAAACGGAAGAAAGTTCGTCCAAAAATCTGATCGTGTGTACGAGGCTTAAGTCTATGTTCACACTAGTGCGTTTTCTCCTGTGTTTGCTGTCGCGCTGGCATGCGCGACAATACAAATCACATTTTTTTCTTGTTCACATCAAAGCCCAGTGCAGACCGTTTTTGAAAGAATGCAGGCGCTTCTTTTAGTACAGTGTGTCTTTTGCCCCAAATACTTCAATGGGAATGCATGGAAAGCATATGTACACATATTGTTGTAGTGCAGAGTTTTGTGTATCAACTCCATTCTCCTCCTACTCAAAAAGCATGTAAAAATGCGCAAAAAAAGCACTGAAAAATACATCATGCAGCAGCACTAATGTGAACCTAGGCTTGGTAAACCTTGGACAGCGTTGTGCCACATCTACTTCCTCTAGTGGTGAACCATTTATTGTATGTGTAACATTATTGATTTTGTTCTATCTATATCTCATACACACTCTTACAGAATATATGTGACATTTTTTGATGTGGAATAAAACCGTAGCTATCACAAAGTACAGTGCAAAGATTATCATGTTGTCCTCTTGCACAGTGCAGGCTGTGGAAGCCTGGGGGTGAAAGATAAATAGTTGTACATCCAGTCCAAGCATGACTGATATAGTATGCATTTTGTTTCTAGGAATATATGATGACGTTGCAGAGTTGAATAATACAGCCACAGGCAATGTTCTGCATTTTGCAAGTGAACCTAATGTTTAGGGCTGTATTTTCCAATTTGCTTCTACATTTGTGAAAGAAATCCACTTTTCAATGTAAAATAAGATATAGTTGTAAATATCTTGCTCCTTTTGTATGGTATCACCACTGGTTTAAAGCTGAATTCCAAGTGTCATTTTTACTGCATACCTACATTGGTTTGGCTCGAACGAAGTATGCATATCTCATATCTGCGGAGCTGCTGGGGAAGCCGGCAGTCACTGTGGTGCTCGGTGATGGCTGCAATCTTCCAGGTCCTGTGCGAGCGGCTGCCCCTCTGCACACTGACCGCAGGGTGTCTCTTGCTTGGCACTTCTGCGTTCAGAAATTCTCTGACGAGGCAGAGATCATGACATCATCACTCTTCCTCCTTGATGCATCTCATACAATCCGAGAACTTCTTGGGGTTGATTTAAGAAAACTGGAGAGTGCAAAATCTGATGCAGCTGTGTCAATGATAGGCAATCGGCTTCTATCTTCAGCTTGTTCAATCTAAATTGTTATTTAGAAAAAAAAAAAAAAAAAAACGTTATACTTCCACTGTGCAGTTCGTTCTCCTCTTCTGGGGTCCCCTGGTGGCTCTTCCCCGCATCGAGTGTCCATGTTGGAGAAGCGCTCTCCTTGGTGGACACCCATGTGGGCGTGCTCCCAAGTCCCGCATCTGTGTCAGTTCATATAGAATGCAGGACTTGGCCCCGGCGCTGCGTTGTATTTGATTGACAGCAGCAGGAGCCAGTGGCTGCGCTGCTATCAATCTATCCAATCGGGAGACGAGACACCAGCTACAGGTGATGTGCTCATTCCTGGACAGAGGATAACAGCGTCCAGGTAAGTAAAACGGGGGGGGGGGGGGGGCTGAAGGGCTGCAGCAATAAAGAAAGGTTTTTGACCTTAATGCATAGAATGCATTAAGGTCAAAAACCATGAGGGTTTACAACCCCTTTAAGCTTTGACAAATAAAACCTGGAAATTGATTGGTTTCTATGCAGAGCTGCTCCAGATTTTGCACTCTTCAGTTTTAGTACATCAACCTCCTTGTATGTATTGAAAGAAATGCAATGTGTTCTATGAATGGCAGTAGTGCACATTGAGTGCCCGTCTGTGGTCATTGTGCACAGGGAACCCATTTGATAAGTTTCGCAGAATCTGAACAGGACCTGGAAGATCAGTTATCACTGTAGTAGTACCCACTACTACAGTGACTGTCAGCTTTGTCAATAGCCCCTTGAGTGTGAGATATGCATACTTATATTTGGTCCAAGCTGGTCGATTGTGAGTGTGCAATACAAATCATACCTGGAGTTCAGCTTTAAGGCTGCATTCACACCTGAGCGTTTTCAGCTCATAAAACGCCTGAAAAATTGCCTGAAAAACACCCAACAAGCAAAATCCCAAATATTTCAATGGCACCTGTTCACATCTGAGCATTTGGTCACCCGAAGCAAAACGCCTGAAAAATGTCTGAAGCTCAAAGTACATGAGCTTCTTTTTGGGCAGATTACAGGCGTTTTTCTGCTTTTTACATTGGTGACCTTTTGACCTGTACAAAATCGCAGCAAAAATGCACGACTTTTTGTCTAAAAATGAAATGCTCAGGTGTGAACGCAGCCTAAAATTCTGCAAAGTGATCTTTGCAGGTCCAATAATTCTACTGCTTCATTGCCATGGTGTTAGAAATGTACCCTGGCCTCTATGTGTCTAAGGGGCGCTTCACACCTGTTCGGTGCCTTTTTAGGTGCGATACCATTGAACTCTATAAAACGCATTTTGATGAAAGCGCATTAAAGATGCAGCAAGCAAGATTTTTTACATTTGCACTAATGTGCTTTTAGTGGTCTGACAAATCCTTTGTGCTTCCCTGAATTGGTGTTTCCTCTGTGGCACTTCATTGACTTCTTTTCATTTGTGGGTTTCTTCCAGGGCACAAGAAACATTCCTACAGTGGGATCAATGCCGACGCTTATACAACTTCCTCATGGCTGACAACATGAAGAAGATCATTCTGTCTCATAGGTATTTACTTGTAGAAGTAATTCAATCAAGTCATGTCTTGGATGCCTCTGCTGCTCTGCACAAAACTTGTAAAAATAACTGTATGTACTATTTATGCCTTCCATTTAGGACAATGTCTGTCTGATTTAGTAGTTTTGTACAAATGGGTTTAAACTAGGGATGCACCGAATGGGTTTTTTGGTGCCAAAACAGATACCAAAAATAATAAATCTTCCTTGATCCAGAAAACTGATACCGCCCCTCAGATGCAGCCTGCCAGTGCCCGTCAGTGACATTGGGTCAAGAAGGCTTAGATGATCGAAGAGTTGCTGCGGTGTATTTCCTTGGATACATTGTACCTCCAGTCCTGCAGAGTTTCATGAGGTCGTTTGATGATATCCGTGGAGACCCCGGACTTCCATCTCCATCAGAGGGAGCCACTGATTCGATCATCTAAGCCTTCTTGACCCAATGTCAATGACATTTGGGTCCACCTTATCCGGTAAGAGTACCTCATCTTTTTCATCTTTTGGATTCACCACAGTTTAAGTCCTATAAAGTCATTTGCACAATAGAATATTGACACTTCATTGCCACGCTCTTCCCTTGGACTTTGTTGATTTTATTCACTTTATTTTGGACTTTTCATTTGGAGATTGACTCCTCTCATTTTTGGGTTTATTTTCCATGTTTTGGGGTTTATTTGTCCCCCCTTTTTTCCTTGCACTGTATTATAGAGTATATATTATGTTAGCGCTACATTTTTTACATTTTTTCATGGCAGTAAAAACCCTAAGTGCAGAATCTCTGCTCACATATACAGTGCCTTGAAAAAGTATTTATACCCTTTGAAATTTTCCACATTTTGTCATGTTACAAACAAAAACGTAAATGTACTTTATTGGCATTTTATGTGATAGACCAACACAATGTGAAGTGGAAGGAAAATTATAAATGGTTTTCACATTTTTTACAAATAAATATCGTATTTATCGGCGTATAACACGCACCCCAAGTTTAGGAGGGAATTTTAAGGAAAAAAACTTTTAGGAGTAAAGTTTAAGCAAGAAAAACTTACATTAAAATGCCCATCAATGCAGCGTTATCGGTGTCCATCTGCAGCCTTGTCAGTGTCAGTGCAGCCTTGCTCCAGTGTCTATTGCAGCCTTGTCAGTGCAGCTTTGCCCCAGTGCAGCCTTGTCAGTGCAGCTTTGCCCCAGTGCAGCCTTGTCAGTGCAGCTTTGCCCCAGTGCAGCCTTGTCAGTGCAGCTTTGCCCCAGTGCAGCCTTGTCAGTGCAGCTTTGCCCCAGTGCAGCCTTGTCAGTGCAGCTTTGCCCCAGTGCAGCCTTGTCAGTGCAGCTTTGCCCCAGTGCAGCCTTGTCAGTGCAGCTTTGCCCCAGTGCAGCCTTGTCAGTGCAGCTTTGCCCCAGTGCAGCCTTGTCAGTGCAGCTTTGCCCCAGTGCAGCCTTGTCAGTGCAGCTTTGCCCCAGTGCAGCCTTGTCAGTGCAGCTTTGCCCCAGTGCAGCCTTGTCAGTGCAGCTTTGCCCCAGTGCAGCCTTGTCAGTGCAGCTTTGCCCCAGTGCAGCCTTGTCAGTGCAGCTTTGCCCCAGTGCAGCCTTGTCAGTGCAGCTTTGCCCCAGTGCAGCCTTGTCAGTGCAGCTTTGCCCCAGTGCAGCCTTGTCAGTGCAGCTTTGCCCCAGTGCAGCCTTGTCAGTGCAGCTTTGCCCCAGTGCAGCCTTGTCAGTGCAGCTTTGCCCCAGTGCAGCCTTGTCAGTGCAGCTTTGCCCCAGTGCAGCCCTGTCAGTGCAGCTTTGCCCCAGTGCAGCCCTGTCAGTGCAGCTTTGCCCCAGTGCAGCCTTGTCAGTGCAGCTTTGCCCCAGTGCAGCCTTGTCAGTGCAGCTTTGCCCCAGTGCAGCCTTGTCAGTGCAGCTTTGCCCCAGTGCAGCCTTGTCAGTGCAGCTTTGCCCCAGTGCAGCCTTGTCAGTGCAGCTTTGCCCCAGTGCAGCCTTGTCAGTGCAGCTTTGCCCCAGTGCAGCCTTGTCAGTGCAGCTTTGCCCCAGTGCAGCCTTGTCAGTGCAGCTTTGCCCCAGTGCAGCCTTGTCAGTGCAGCTTTGCCCCAGTGCAGCCTTGTCAGTGCAGCTTTGCCCCAGTGCAGCCTTGTCAGTGCAGCTTTGCCCCAGTGCAGCCTTGTCAGTGCAGCTTTGCCCCAGTGCAGCCTTGTCAGTGCAGCTTTGCCCCAGTGCAGCCTTGTCTCAGTGCAGCTTTGCCCCAGTGCAGCCTTGTCTCAGTGCAGCTTTGCCCCAGTGCAGCCTTGTCTCAGTGCAGCTTTGCCCCAGTGCAGCCTTGTCTCAGTGCAGCTTTGCCCCAGTGCAGCCTTGTCTCAGTGCAGCTTTGCCCCAGTGCAGCCTTGTCTCAGTGCAGCTTTGCCCCAGTGCAGCCTTGTCTCAGTGCAGCCTTGTCTCAGTGCAGCCTTGTCTCAGTGCAGCCTTGCCTCAGTGCAGCCTTGCCTCAGTGCAGCCTTGCCTCAGTGCAGCCTT
The DNA here is from genome assembly GCA_037952925.1 of Lithobates clamitans. Taxonomy (NCBI): domain Eukaryota; kingdom Metazoa; phylum Chordata; class Amphibia; order Anura; family Ranidae; genus Lithobates; species Lithobates clamitans. Next base: position 2,401,374 of record JBBGZY010000301.1, on the reverse strand, counting down.
GCCTCAGTGCAGCCTTGCCTCAGTGCAGCCTTGCCTCAGTGCAGCCTTGTGCAGCCTTGTCTCAGTGCAGCCTTGCCTCAGTGCAGCCTTGCCTCAGTGCAGCCTTGCCTCAGTGCAGCCTTGTGGGATCGCCGCGATCCCTGCCGACATACACAGCCGTGTGTAAATTCAAATATGGCGCTGAGACTGCAGGGACTCGGCGGAGCCGAGATACACATACCCGAGAGTCCTCCGCTTTTCTCGGCGCCGCTTACAGTCCCGCCCTTGGACCTGTGTGATGTCCATCATAGTGCGGGACTGTAAGCGGCGCCGAGAAAAGCCGAGGACTCTCGGGTATGTGTATCTCGGCTCCGCCGAGTCCCTGCAGTCTCGGTGCCATATTTGAATTTACACACGGCTGTGTATGTCGGAGGCAATCGCCGCGATCGCTCCGATCACACAAAATTTGCGGGGATCGGCCTATAACACGCACCCACGATTTTCCCCTGATTTTCAGGGGAAAAAAGTGCATGTTATATGCCGATTAAATACGGTATGTGAAAAGTGTGACGTGCATTTGTATTCAGCCCTTTTTGTAGAATCGCCTTTCCCTGCAATTACAGCTGCAAGTCTTTTTGGGGATGTCTCTACCAGCTTTGCACATCTAGAGAGTGATATTTGTGCCCATTCTTCTCTGCAAAATGGCTCAAGCTCTGTCAGATTGGATGGAGAGCGTCTGAACACCAATTTTCAAGTTTTTTCCACAGACTCTCAATTGGATTTAGGTCTGGACTTTGACTGGGCCATTCTAACACATGAATATGCTTTGATCTAAACCAGTGGTTCTCAACCCTGTCCTCAAGTACCCCCAACAGGCCATGTTTTGGGAATTTCTCTTTGTTAAAATAGCCTTCCAAAATACCAAGCCATTGACTCTGATTTAAAGCACCTGTGCAAGATAAAGGAAAACCTGCAAACATGGCCTGTTGGAGGTACTTGAGGACAGGGTTGAGAACCACTGATCTAAACCATTCCATTGTAGCGCTGGCTGTATGTTTAGGATCATTGTCCTGCTGGAAGGTGAACCTCCACCCCAGTCTCAAGTCTTTAGCAGACTCTAATTCCCCGTACACACGATAGGATTTTCCGACAGAAAATGTTCTATTGGAGCTTGTCAGAAATTCTGACCGTGTAGGCTCCATCCGACATTTTCCATCGGAATTTCCAAAACACAAAATTTGAGATCTGGATCTCAAATTTTCCAACAACAAAATTTGTTGCCGCAGATTCCGATCGTGTGTACACCGTTCCGACGCACAAAGTTCCACGCATGCTCGGAATCAAGCAGAAGAGCCGCACTTGCTCGTCGTACGTGTTGTACGTCACCACGTTCTTGACGTTCGGAATTTCCGTCACGATTTGTGTGACCGTGTGTATGCAAGACAAGTTTGAGCCAACGTCTGTCGGAAAAAAAACATGGATTTTGTTGTCGGAAAATCCTATTGTGTGTACAGGGCATAAGAGGTTTTCTTCTAAGATTGACCTGTATTTGGCTCCATCCATCTTCCCATCAACTCTGACCAGCTTCACTGTCCCTGCTATGTTTCACGGTGGGGATGGTGTGTTCAGGGTGATGTGCAGTGTTTTCCGCCACACATAGCGTTTTACTTTTGGGCCAAAAAGTTCAATTTTTATCTCATCTGACCAGAGCACCTTCTTCCACATGTTTGCTGTGTCCTCCACATGGCTTCTCGCAAACAGGACTTCCTATGGCTTTCTTTCTTCTTGCCAATCTACAATAAAGACCAGATTTGTGGAGTGCATAATAGTTGTCCTGTGGACAGATTCTCCCCCCTAAGCTGTGGATCTCTGCAGCTCCTCCAGAGTTACCATGGGCCTCTTGGCTGCTTCTCTGATGTATTGCTCTCCTTGCCCGGCCTGTCAGTTTAGGCGGATGGCCATGTCTTGGTAGGTTTGCAGCTGTGTCATACTCTATCCATTTTCGGATGATGGATTGAACAGTGATTTGTTTAAAACAGGGTTAGGTTATAAAAAAATGATCCCAAGGTTTGAACTTCTCGACAAATTTATCCTTGACCTGTCTGGTGTGTTCCTTTTCCTTCATGATGCTGTTTGTTCACAAAGGCTCTTTAACAAACCTCTGAGGGCTTCACAGAACAGGTGTATTTATACTAAGATTAAATTACACACAGATGGACTCTATTTACTAATTAGGTGACTTCTGAAGAAAATTAGTTCCACTAGATTTAGTATCAGGAGTATCAGAGTAAAGGGGGCTGCATAAAAATGCACACCACACTTTTCACATATTTATTTAGACCCCTTTCACGCTGGGGCCGCCCGTGCGTTTGTGCTGCTCATTTTAGCGGCGCTTTAGCACTGTTTAAGCAGCACTTTAAACCCCCGCTAGCGGCTGAAAAAGGGGTTAAAACTGCCCATGTTGCGGCACTTCTGAAGCGCTGCCCATTCATTGCAATGGGCAGGGGCATTTTGGGAGCAGTGTATGCAGCGCTCCCAAACTGCCCTAAAGATGCTGCGTGTAGGACTTTTTCTAACGTCCTGCAAGCGCACCACCCCAGTGTGAAAGACACTTGGGTTTTCACATTTGGGCGGCATGTGAGGCAGTTTTCATGCGCTTTACAAGCGCTATTTATAGGGCTAAAATGCCTAAAAACTGCCTCCGTGTGAAAGCGCTCTTATTTGTAAAAAAAACTTGAAAACCATTTATCATTTTCCTTTCACTTCACAATTATGCACCACTTTGTGTTGGTCTTTCACGTAAAATCATGATAAAATAGATTTACGTATTTGGTTGTAACAAGACAAAATGTGGAAAATGTCAAGGGGCATAAATACTTTTTCAACGCACTGTATGTACAGTATCTCACAAAAGTCAGTACACCCCTCACATTTTTGTAAATATTTTATTATATCTTTTCATGTGACAACACTGAAGAAATGACACTTTGCTACAATGTAAAGTAGTGAGTGTACAGCTTGTATAACAGTGTAAATTTGCTGTCCCCTCAAAATAACTCAACACACAGCTATTTAATGTCTAAATCGCTGGCAACGAAAGTGAGTACACCCCTAAGTGAAAATGTCCAAATTGGGCACAAAGCGTCAATATTTTGTGTGGCCACCATTATTTTCCAGCACTGCCTTAACTCTCTTAGGCATAAAGTTCACCAGAGCTTCACAGGTTGCCACTGGAGTCCTCTTCCATTCCTCCATGATGACATCACGGAGCTGGTGGATGTTAGAGACCTTGCGCTCCTCCACCTTCTGTTTGATCCCCCACAGATGCTCAATAGGGTTTAGGTCTGGAGACATGCTTAGCCAGTCCATCGCCTTTACCCTCCACTTCTTTAGCAAGACAGTGGTCATTTTGAAGGTGTGTTTGGGATTGTTATGTTGGAATACTGCCCTTTGGCCCTGCCTCTGAAGGGAAGGGGATCATGCTCTGCTTCAGTATATGCCAACATGTACACAGTACATGTTGGCATTCATGGTTCCCTCAATGAACTGTAGCTCCCCAGTGCCGGCAGCACTCATGCAGCCCCAGACCATGACACTCCCACCACCATGCTTGACTGTAGGCAAGACACACTTGTCTTTGTACTCCTCACCTGGTTGTTGCCACACACGCCTGACACCATCTAAACCAAATAGGTTTATCACCGAGTCGATGAGACTCAGCTGATCATAGATGATCGATCCCGGCCCCTTACCATGTGATCAGCTGTCAGCCAGTGACAGATGATCACGTATTGTAAACAGAAGATCGGTAATCTGCTTTTCTTTTTTTTTTTTTTCTTTTTTTTTTTTCTCTCACGCTGACAGCGTAAGGGGGGAAAAAAAAGCAGATCACCGGATTCTGACAGAGGGACATCAGTCCCAAACATGGAGAGGCACTGCTGCTATGCAGTGCCATCTACCAGTGCCCACCAGTGCCACCTACAGGTGCAGATCAGTGCCCACCAGTAATGCCTATCAATGCCCATCAGTGCTGCCTCATCAGCGCACATCAATGAAGAAGAAAAATTACCTGTTTTCAAAATTTTATAACAAACTGCAAAACTTTTATTTCTTTTTTTTCAAAATTTTTGGTCTTTTTTTTTTGTTTTGTTTTGTTTTTTTAGCAAAAAAACAGCGGTGATTAAATACCACCAAAATAAATCTTTGTGTGAAAAAAATGATAAAAATTTAATTTGGGTACAGTGTTGCATGACTGCGCAATTGTCATTCAAAGTGCGAGAGTGTTGAAAGCTGAAAATTGCCCTGGGTAGGAAGGGGGTTTAAAGCAGAGTTACGCCTAATTTAATTTTTTTTTTTTTTTTTTAAATCGGCAGCACTTACAAATACTGCAGATGCTGAGTTTTAAAATAAGGACACTTATCTGTCCAGGGCCCCTGCGATGTCTGCACCTGAAGCGACCCGTCCCTCTGCTCTCTGTATGACTCCCAGAAGACAGGGGGGCGCGGAGAAGGCACCGAAAGTGGCGTAGATACCCGCGGGTGGCTCAGCTATCTGTAGGAGCAAAATACCTGTGTTAGACAGGTGTCTGCTCCCCCCTGAAAGGTGCCAAATGTGACACCAGAGGGGGGGGATTCCGAAAAGCGGAAGTTCCATTTTTGGGTGGAACTCCGCTTTAAGAGCCCAGTAAGCAAGTGGTTAAACCATGTACTTAGTGGTTTTTTTTTTTTGGTTTTTTTTTTGTCTGGAGCTTGGCTTTGCAATAATGTTGCTTTCAAGATGTCCCTTGCTACTAAATATACTTTTATTTTTTACTGTCAACAGTCACAGCAACATTGGTCTCTCAAAGCAGAGTTTGTTGACTTCCATATTCTAGAATATCGTGTTTTATCTCTGTGGGGTGGCGTCTACTCGATGTTCTCAGCTTTCCTTCTCCGTATGATATCCGCTGCTGTCTGCCTTTGTTTGGGTTACACTGCAAAATAGAGATTTTCTCTGTACCCTGAGAGAACGCACACAATGTTTTGCCATAACTATGTACTTTTAATGAAAGTTAATCTATGTAAGTTTTACAGCATAGTTGAGGTGAGTTCACACTATTTACGGTGACAGACGTTTTACTGCGTTTTATAAAACGTCTGTCACCGCAAGGACCACAGGAAACAATTGTTTGTGTCCCATTCACACTGCAACACACGAATGTAGCATATCGTGCTCCTGTACATTGTTATAAATGAAGTGTACGTTTTGTACATTTCACATAAAGTTTGTACAAAAAAAATGAATCTGTGTAATGCGTTGAATCGCGCACCACACTGCCCCCTACTGCAGCCAGGAATGGAAAACTGCTGGATTGGTAAAGTGCTGTGGCAGCTCTCTGTTCCAGTGTGAATTGACCCTTATAGAAAAAAAATACTTACTGTATATAGAAGTTTATTCATTAGTCACTTGAAAACATTAGCAAACCCTAGCATTGGTGGTTCAGTGGTAGAATTCTTGCCATGCAGAAGGTCTGGGTTTGATTTCTGGCCAATGCAGCTTTGGTCTCCTTGTGTTGATACCAGCAGAAGGAAGGAAGACCTGATTCCCTTATTCCCTTATTTAGAATACTGTGTCCAGTTCTAGGGACCTCACTTACAAAAAGATATTGATCAGATAGAGCGAGTCCAGAGACGGCTAACAAAATTGGTGAAGGGTTTTAGGGATAAAACATATCAGGAGAGACTTCAGGAACTTAATATGTACAGTCTGTAGGAAAGAAGGGAAAGGGGAGACATGACTGAAACCTTTAACCACTTAAAGCGGAGTTCCACCTGTTTTTTTAGTGTATTAAGTCAGCAGGTACAAAAAGTATAGCTGCCAACTTTTAATAAACAAACACTGGCCTGTCCCATGGTCTAGCGATGCGGGCGCCCGGAGCCTCGCTCCTCTCCCCCTTCTCTCCGTGGCTTCACAGACGGGCGCACACTGCACTCTGCTATTGACTAGGCGTGTCCCGGAAGAATGCTGGCAGGGAGGGCGAGAGGAGGAGTCGCTTAGGCGGCCAAGAAGAGGAAGGTGAAAGTGGGACGGGAAGTCCCACTAAAAAGAAGGTACACACTCCCCTCAAAAAAAATTACATGCCAATTGTGGCATGTTGGGGGGGCGAGGAGTCCTTCCTTTTTTTTTTTTTTTCTAGTAATGGGCGGTGATCAGCGATTTTTAGCAGGTCTGCAACATTGTGGCGAACAGATCGGACACTTTGACACTTTTTTGGATCAATGACATTTATACAGCGATCAGAGCTAAAAACAGCCACTGATTACTGTATAAATGTCACTGGCAGGGAAGGGGTTGACGCTAGTGGGCGATCGAGAGGTTAAGTGTTCCCTAGGGAGGTTTTTCTAACTGTGACGGGGGAGGGGACTGACTGGGCTGGGAGGAGAGAGAAATCGTTGTACCTGATCACTAGAAACAGCAGATCCCTCTCTACTTCCCTGTCAGAAAGGGCATCTGTCTGTTCTGGCTCTCTGAGGAGTGATTTGTGGGTGGCTGGCGGACATTGCGGCCGCTGGCCACACTCATCAGCTGCAGGGTCCCTTGTGCACCCCCTATACCCCTTAAAGCAGCCGCCGTTCAGCTATGCCGATTCGCGCAGGGGAGCCAACCTGCCACCGTATAACAGCGGCTGGACGGCAAGTAGTTAAATACATCAAGGAGGTGAATAAGGTTCAGGAGGGCAGTTGTTTTTTTTTCATTATGAAACCAAATTCAAAAACACATAGACATGACCTCAAACTAACTGGAGGAAAGTTCAAAACTAATCTTGGAAAGTATTATTTTACTGAATGGGTAGTTAAAACTTCCAGCAGAGGTAGTGAGAAACCGTAAGTGAATTCAAACCTGTTTGGGACAAACCTAGATCTATACTCCCAGTGTAAAAAAAGAAAAAAAACACCTTAATGTGTACAACCTGCCTGAGTCTAGCTATAACACACTGGCCTGCAGGGTGAACAAAACACATTTTAACAGATTCCTTCATCCATGTAATGCTGCTCAGATGCGAAAATCCCCCTTCTGGATTATTTTGTTCTGACCTCCGCTGGTGGCAGCTGCCAGAACACTTGAAAGTGGCTCCGTCTGAAGCAGCCGCTGTTTTGCTGACTTTTTTCCCCACCCACCTTCAGTTGAAAGATGGGCAAGAGAGGACCGACAGGGATACCCACTAAACAAATTTAGGTGGGTTCATCAGGAACCGGCGAAAATTTGAACAGCCATCTTTTATCCTGGACTGGTAGAGACTTTCTCCTGCTTGTCACGCTAATTTATCTGTCCTGCAATTTGGTGGACAGACTCTTTGTGCAAAAATCCCAGGAAAGAGCAGGGCAAAGCTTTGTTTTTACAAGGAAGGTTGAGATTTGCATATAACGTCATCCATCTATATCAATGGATCTGTTGATTGTTTCACATGGTTTTCACAAAAGGTAACCTTTTACCGTGTATATCACGCTGTGTCTTTATAAACAATGCGTTTGATCATTATCTGTTATTTTAGTTGGTATACAGTGTGTTTCCTTTAACCACTTCAGCTCTTGCAACAAATTCCATGGGCTTGAGCAGTGGTTCCCAACCTCAGTTCTCAAGTACCCCTAACAGGTCTTGTTTTCATGATTTCCTTCACCTTGCACAGGTGTTTTTTGGTCAATGTATCCGTAATTGACAGCTCTTTTATCTAAAGCCGGGTACACACGATCAGATTACTAGACATGTTTTCGTCTGTTTTTTTTATGCTGCTAGTCTCCTATCGAAAGTGAAGAGGTTACTCAACATACGAAAATTCTTGTACCACAGAATTCAACGCCAGAAGGGATGTAATGTGCTGAATTGTTTTGTATGCATTTCGTTTCTGAGCATGCGTATTCTTGCTCTTACGATTTTTTTTTTTTCGAACAAAAACTGTACTAATCAAGCGAAAATCGGACTTGGTGTTCACGTATGGCAAACATTTTAGAGCATGCACATACTTTATTTATTTTATTTATTTCAGGTACTTATATACAGTTACATACAGTTTTTGTTGTCAGAAAATTCGGAATCAGCTTTTGAAAGCGCCATACTAACGATCAGAAAATCAGCAGATCGTTCATCCGACAAAATTTTACTTCCGATTTTCTAATCGTGTGTACGGGTCTTAAGGCTGGCCATACATTTTACAATTTTCCTATACATTTACCAAAACCATATAATAGGAGGTCAAACCTAAACACTTTTAACTTGTATGCAATCAGGCAGGCCCTTGCACTACTTGGTTGAAGGTAAATCTGAAGGAAATTGAACAAGAAAAATGTATGTTTGGTCAGCTTAAGAAAAATTCACAAAACAAGGCCTGTTAAGGTACTTGAGGACTGGGGTTGAGCACCACTAGACTAGAGCAATTTGATGAGCCTTTTAAATCACCAAAAACTTTTTTTTTTAAATATAATATCTACAGTATATAATATGGGTTTTTCTATTTTATGGACAAACAAGGCTTTAGGTCAGTTGCATTATTTTCCAGAAAGTACACATTCTATTTATTTTCTATTTTATTTTTAATTTGATATTTTTTTTTTCATTGTATTTTATGATTTCCAAAAAAAATCTTTTTTTTTTCATTTAATTTTAATTCAGCAAAAATTTTATTGTCATTTATAATATATATAGTAAATGATATGGGTTTTATTCTTTTAATGGGGCAAACAAGGAATTTAGTTGCATAATTTTCATTTCAAATATACATTTATCTACATATAGATAAATATGTATATATATATATATATATATAATGTGTGTATATGTATGTGTGTATATATATAATGTGTGTATATGTATGTGTGTGTGTATATATATATGTATATGTATGTATGTATGTGTGTGTGTGTGTGTGTGTGTGTGTGTGTGTGTGTGTATATATGTGTATATATATATATATATATATATAATGTATATGTATATATGTGTATGTATATATGTGTATATATATATATATATATATATATATATATATATTATATATATATATATATATATATGTGTATGTGTATATATATATATATATATAATATATATGTGTATGTATATATATATATATTTATATTTATATTATTTTTATTTATTTTTTGACAAAAAGTTATGTTACGTTTCTAAAGGAAAAAAAAGTTAGTTTTCTCATTTGACCAGTAATGGTTTTAGCTACTAAAGATGAAGAAAAAAACTTTTATTCTGTCTTATTTAGCTTACTCATTCTGACACTAAACTGATTATAAAGGGGGAAAAAAACTGCACTGTATGCTGGTGGATCCTAAATAGCAGCAAACTCTGCTGTGAGATATACACAGGGAAAATACTGTTTAAAAAATAGAGTTGCGCTCTAATACTTGAATATGAAATAATTAATCGAGTTAATTAATGACATATAAACCTGTGATGAATGTGACAATAATAAGTATGATGAGCCACTTATACTATAATGATAGAAGTCCACATATATTCATAAAAAAAGTGTTCCTTGATGAGTAACATAAAATGGCATGATGTCCCCCATATAGATGGGTACAATATAGTCAAAAGGAAATCCTCCTCGTGATGTATCAGATCACACTGACAGACAAAGTGAGTATCCGCCACCACATGAGTAACGCGCTTACCAGCTTGCACGTCCCTCCTCCCTGGCGTCACCACGTTGTTTGATATCCCGGAAGGACAGGCGTTCGATTCAGCCGGCCGGCTTTTTTTTTTACAATTTGCTTATTATCATCCATGTTGATGTAAATGCATTACTTTTATTTATTATATGTATAGTTTGGTTTTGTGGCGAGTCTCTCTCTTTTCGGATTTCCAATGTACGGTGCCTGTGTGATGATCCTAATACCTATGGAAAGATATGCCTATTTGGGTTCAGAATGTGCAGTGAAAGCTCATCTGGTCAGAGTGTCACCTCTTTGATATCCTATGAGGAAAAGGCCCTAGCTGGGTATTCGCAACATGCGATTCAGCTGGTAAGCGCGTTATTAATGTGGTGGCGGATATTCACTTTGTCTGTCAGTGTGATCTGATGCATCACGAGGAGGATTTCCTTTTATTGACTATATTGTACCCATCTATATGGAGACATGATGCCAATTTATGTTACTCATGAAGGAACACTGTTTTTTTCTGAATATATGTGGACTTCTATCATTATAGGATGAGTGGCTCATCCTACTTATTTTTACAATTATCACGGGTTTATATGTCCTTATTTGACTCTCTTAATTTCATATTCAGGTATACGAACACAACTCTATTTTTTTTTAAACACTGAACTGATTTTGTTTACAGTACAAATTATATTGGGAAAGAATGTCCTAAATCTGGAGCAGCTGTTGTAACCAATCAGCTTCTATCTTCAGCGTGGTCGTTGAACTTTGAAAATGTATACTAGGAGCTGATTGGTTTCCATTTGCTTGCTGCTTCGGACTCTGTCTCTTCCATTCTTAGTAAACTCCCCAGTGTAATTTTTTTAAATAAAAACCCTGCAATTTAGGATTCTTTAAATTTCAACTTTATGCCAATCCATGCCCCTGGAGTCAAGTCCAATCCACCTTCCGTCATCCTGTCAGCCTTAATTCCGAGGGTAGGGCAAATGGGAGGCCACAGGTGCAGACAGAAGCGCATTTTCTCTCTCTCTCTCCTTGCAGAACTTTGCTTTAAAAAGGTTAAAATGGTTTAGAGATTTGCTTAATTTCAAGTTGTTTGATGTGGTTTTTTTTGTCTGTTCCCTACAGGCATGCTCTGTTTGGTGAAGCCAAAGTAAATAAAATCTTTGAGGATTCAGTCATAAGCCGATTGTACACAGCTACATCTCTCATGCAGATCGATGATACCATCATGAGGTAAGCAATGTAAAGAATATTCTTTAAATGTCACAGGATTCATATTCTGACCTTTTATCTTTTTGATTAGCAGTGATCTACAAACAGCTGGTCTTATAAGAAAATATTATACCTTCCACTTAGATAAGTGGCAGAGGTATAAATTGTTGATGTGTTGTACTTGGCAGTCAGACATACAGTATATACTAGTGGTCAGCTGACAAGGTTAAATAAAATATTCATCTGACCAATTACACTGGCTATTGCCTTTATTCTGCCTCATCATATGTGACAAAAAAATAGTTTTTCAATATATATGTTTGAATATATCATTTTGTGTTCTATTGGTCGGTATTTCCTGTGGGGAAGTGAGTACAAAAAGGAAATGGTCTCAAGTGTGACGCTTAAATCTATCACCAGCATTGCACTGCAAATGAGAAAAATTGTTTTAGGGTTCCTTCACACCAGGCAGCCGGGGGCAGTAAAAACAGTCGGCTGGGCAGTGGCCTTACCACACCCCAGACCACTCAGTGCAGTTATAACCATACAGCCGAACAGGGCTGTACCAGTGGCATATCATCCATGGTTGCAGGGTGTTCACTGTACACGGGTCTCCGAGGTGAGAGGGCCCACTGTGACCCACCCTGCACACATGGATAATTGTCCCTTGGTTCACAGCCGGGGATGATCGGTGCGACGGGAGGGACAGCTGCAAACACCGCTTCTCCTCCTCTCCCTCCCGCAGCTATCAGTGCTTACAGCTGTCCCTCCCGCCACACCGATCCTCCTAGGCTGTTCTAAGTGTCGTCCTCCTCCCGTCCTCCTCCTCCTCCTCCTCCTCCTCCTCCTCCTCCTCCACCACCTCTGCTCCCCGTGTTCTCTCCCATCCCGCTGTCTCCTCCTCCGCCCCCGTTCTCCTCTGGCCCATTGTGTCTTCCTCCTCCGCCCCCCCTCATCCCCTGCAGCCAGCTTCCCTCCTCTCCCGCGGGGGATGTGTTAGGATGGAGAGTGAAGGAAGGGGCCGGTAAATATGTCATGTCATTTACTGGCCCCTTCCTTTTCTGAATTGGAATCAGAGAGCTATCCTTACCGAATGCTCTCTATGACCTGTAGTAACTGAGCAGAGTAAGCCGTGTGTTATTCTGCTTCAGTTTTTGGATGGAGGGGAGCCGCTGTCCCCTTTCATCTTCAATCTTGAGAAAAAGGAAACGGGGAATCTGTGTCCTCGGCCTCTTTCTCTGTCTCCAAGGGGAGATGTTGGGGGTCTGTTTAGACCCCTTGATATCTCACCAAAGACCACAGACAAGGGTGATTAAAAAATATATATATATTGCAAAAAGTATTAAAAAAAAAAAAATTGTAAAAAATATAATTGTAAAAATGACTGCCCCAACACCCCCCCCCCCCAAAAAAAAAAAGATTAAAAACAAAATAAATTGTAGAAAAAAAACAAAGAAATAAAAAATTGACACCAACCTCTGCCTTATTAACACCGTCCACTGCCTCATACAGCCCCCCCCTCCCCAGAAGCACTGTGAAAAAAAAATATTAAGAGAAATATAAAAAAACAAAACAATGAACAACAAAATTGTAAAAAGTAAGAGATCAGATAATAACAAAAAAAAAAAAACTGACACCATCCACTGACATGACACTAAACCCCCCAAGACATTGTGAAAAAATATATAATACTAAAAGAAATAATTCAAAAAATTAAGAAGAACTAAGAAAAGAGGTTTAACCGTAAACTACGTAGAGGGTTCTTTAGTGTAAGAGCGGCAAGGATGTGCAACTCCCTTCCACAGGCGGTGGTCTCAGCGGGGGGGGGGGCGTCATCGATACCTTCAAGAAACTATTAGATAAGCACCAGAATGACCACAACATACAGGGATATACAATGCAATACTGACACATAATCACACACATAGGTTGGACTTGATGGACTTGTGTCTTTTTTCAACCTCACCTACTATGTAACTATGTAATAAATAGCAAAAAAATTATAACCCACTGGCCGTCAAAGTATTTTGGGGGGGGGGGGGGGAATGAATTGTAAAAAATAATAAAAAAATAAACTGACAACGTTCACTGCCCTACTGAAACAATCCTGAACATAATACCCACCACTGTACACTCTACACTCCTCACCTGCACACAATACCCACCACCACACATACTCCACACTCCTCCTGCACATACTACTCACCACCATACATACTTCACACTCCTCTCTCTGCACATACTACTCACCACCATACATACTTCACACTCCTCTCTCTGCACATACTACTCACCACCATACATACTCCACACTCCTCTCTGCACATACTACTCACCACCATACATACTTCACACTCCTCTCTCTGCACATACTACTCACCACCATACATACTTCACACTCCTCTCTCTGCACATACTACTCACCACCATACATACTCCACACTCCTCTCTCTGCACATACTACTCACCACCATACATACTCCACACTCCTCTCTCTGCACATACTACTCACCACCATACATACTCCACACTCCTCTCTCTGCACATACTACTCACCACCATACATACTCCACACTCCTCTCTCTGCACGTACTACTCACCACCATACATACTCCACACTCCTCTCTCTGCACGTACTACTCACCACCATACATACTCCACACTCCTCTCTCTGCACATACTACTCACCACCATACATACTCCACACTGCTCTCCTGCACATACTACCCATCGCCATACACTCCGAACTGTACATTCCCTATTTATCATTACTGTATTCTGCACTATAAGTAATCTCAGACTCTATTAAGCCACACCCAACTTTAGCACAATTTAAGCCACACCCATTTTCACCACGGCACGCTACGCAAGCTGCATTTTCTTTTCTGTGCCTTGGGCCCACTTTTTATCTTGCACACGGGACCACTCATTTCATAAGCCCCTGGGCTGTACATATGGTGCGGCTGAAATGCTTTGCTTTGTAGTGGCTGCAATTTTAACTCGGTCACCACAGGTAATCGCTGGCTGTGCAGACACATGCACATTAATGACGTCATCCCGAGCCGACCAATAAAGGCAGCCAAACAAGGGCACCCGGAAAAAGCTAGAGATTCTGCAGATGGAGGATTATTACTTTACGAGGGAGACCCAAATGTATTGGCCTACATGCAGATGAATTTGATAAATATTCCAGCCTAAAGCTGGTTCTAATGCCTTTTATCTTCTAAATCCTCTATAGATGGCAAACACCCCCATTCCTTGAAAATTGTATCCGCCTTTAAAGTTGTAAAGGCACAAGGTTTTTTACTTTAATGAATTCTCTACATTAAGGTAAAAACCTTTCAATAGTAGCAGCCCCCCCCTAAACACTTACCTAAGTCCTGTATTGATCCAGTGCTGATCAATTAGTTCTTACTGCTGTCGGTCAAAACCATTGAGGAGAGAGTGGGTGGGGGGGTTGTATGGGCCAAGCTGCTCTGTGTGTATGGACACATACATGCCTATGTGAGCAGGGCCGGCGCCACCATAAGGCAGTTAAGGCAGCCGTCTGTGGGCACCAGGGTGGTGGGGGCTGGATTAGTCCTTGGCGCCACTTGACTCCAGTCACTTGCCCGGCAGGAGCACGCTAGTGTGGGCACCAGTGTCACCAGCCCCGCTGCTTATGCAGGGTGTTTAGTGTCCCACACACCGCGATCTCCGCTCTGCACGGCACCTGGCATCCGTCCCCGCCCACCACTTACCTTTCACAGAGTCTCCTCCTCCTCGGCTGTGATGTATTCCTGTACACAGACAGGAGGAGAGACCTCGCTGATCTGAAGCATGTAAGTGCACACAATACAGATGACACTTACGGAAGGAGGGAGAGGGAACACAGTAGGAAGGTGAGGGAGACGCGCTGAAAATAAATACTGGCAGTGATTTGGGGGGAGGATACTGTATCTCCCAGGGGGCATTTTGAGAAGAGAGAGGACTTGTGCTGAGAGATTTGTATTAAATCTGAACACCACCACCCCAGAGCAAGTCCTCTCTCCTCTCAAAATGCCCCCTAAGTTGTGCCATGCCCGCAGTCTCTGCCCACCTCTGGTGCCATGCCGGCAGTCTCTGCCCACCTCTGGTGCCATGCCTGCAGTCTCTGCCCACCTCTGGTGCCATGCCCGCAGTCTCTGCCCACCTCTGGTGCCATGCCCGCAGTCTCTGCCCACCTCTGGTGCCATGCCCGCAGTCTCTGCCCACCTCTGGTGCCATGCCCGCAGTCTCTGCCCACCTCTGGTGCCATGCCCGCAGTCTCTGCCCACCTCTGGTGCCATGCCCGCAGTTTCTGACCACCTCTGGTGCCATGCCCGCAGTCTCTGCCCACCTCTTGTGCCATGTGGGGGTTTGCATTGTGGAGGAGAGTGGGCTGGCAGGAAGATGGTTGGTGGGGGGGGGGGGGGGGGCACCAAAATGCACCTTTGCCTAAGTAGACAAAAATCCTTGCATCGGTCCTGTATATGAGAGCCATCATAGCAAGCCATTTGCTATGGGGGCACACTCCCAGGCCAGATGGCTTGCTACGGGGCACTCGAAGAAGAGGAGGAGACAACAATTCCAGAAAAAGAGGTTTAGGGCTGCTCTGTGCAAAACCATTGCACAGAGCAGGTAAGTATAAACCCATGTTTTTATTAAATCTACAAACCAGCAAGCGTAGTACAGGTCCCAGCTTCTAATGTCCAATGGCAGCAATATCAATGTGATGCACTCCAATCGGAATTCTAATCCAGTCATAAGGGTGGTCAGGAAATATGAAAGGAGGAATCCTGCAGCTTTCAGAGGAGATCCGGGATGGTCCAAAGCAACTCAAAACAACAAGAAAAATAATTTCTTAAAAGAAAATAATAGCACACTTAAGCTTAATACACACGGCTGAATGTCATGCGATATCGGCCTGTTCAGTAAAAACCAGCCGACATTCGGCCCATGTGTATGGCAGCCAGTCCGATGAGCATGCTGGAAAACCAGCAGCTGATTGGCTCCCGATCAGCACTCTTAGCCAATGGCAGTCCCCCTGTCAGAAAACAACAGCTCAGCGGGGGGGGATCATTAATACAGCTGCTCTGACCGGAACTGTCAGGATTTTTTCGTTCAACCTGCTGGGTTGAACAAAAATAAAACTATGAGTATGTACTAGGCTTTACAGTTAAAATTCTTGTAAATCATTGGTGGCTTTTTGACAGCTGTCATAGGGGGTCACTGTGATGCCGGCCAGCGGATCTGGAGTTGTTGTTTTTTGTATACAGCCTTGATTTGTCTCCACTTTGGTGATTCTTACCACCTATTTCCAAGAATGTTAACTGTAAGCCAGGAACCAGCACGATTCCCGTACTGGTTCCCGCATCGCATTTTCCTTGCAGGCAGTTCACACTGCCCTATGTAAACCGCAGCAGCAGTCAATACAAAGTTGGTGACACCCCAGATCGGATCGCAGTGTGAACTGTGAATTCGGACAGGAATTGGATTGCATGGGTGTGAACACCCATGCGATCCGATTCCAGTGCCGGGGAAATATAAAGGTTCCTGCACTTGTTTTCGTGCAATTCCAATGCGATTTCAGCCATTCAACTGTATTGCTGAATTTGCATTGCACAGACATCGCATGTGATCTGCACAGCAATGTGGTGCGAATCACATGCAATGTCTGTGTTCGCAATAGTGTGAACCCAGGCTAAGTGTGCTATTTTCTTTTTATAAATTATTATTGTTATGCTTTTGAGGATCCCATGCTCCTGTTTTCTTGTCGGTCCCCCTACATAACCCCTCCCACTCCCTGCTAGCCTCATTTTGCTAGTATGCTAAGGCAGGGATCTCTAAACAAAGGGCCAGTTTATGGTCCTTCAGGCTTTAGGGGGGGGGCTGGACTGTGGCCTGTGGGATTTGAAAATGCCCAAACGCCAATGAAAGTAAGCAATGCCCCATCATTGCCCCCAGCTACATCACCAATCTCTTATGCAGATATCACCCAAATCCTCTCTGCTCCTCCCAAGACCTCCTACTCTCTAGCTCCCTTGTTACCTCCTCCCATATCCACCTCCAGGACTTCCCCAGAGCATCTCCCATCGTCTGGAACTCCCTGCCCCAGTATGTCCAGTCAGCCCCTACCCTGTCTGCCTTTAGGCGATCCTTGAAAACTCACTTTTTCAAGGAAGCCTACCCCCCCCCCCTCCCAACCTAAGAACTGTACACTGGTCACCTCCATCGGATCATCCCCTCCAGTGATTACCTTTTGCACCCCCCCCCCTTTAGATTGTAAGCTCCATGAGCAGGGCCCTCCTACTCAGTCTGTATTGAACTGTATTGAAATTGTACTGTCCACCCTCTACATTGTAAAGCACTTTGTAAACTTTTGGCGCTATATAAATCCTGTATAATAATACTCATTGGTTTTAGTGAGAGGAATATTGCCCCATTGTTGGTATCAGTGGGAGAAATCGTGCCACATAATTTGTGTTGGGCTGCTTTCACACTAAGGCACTTTACAGGCGATATAGCGCTAAAAACAGCGCCTGTAAAGAGCCTCTCTTCTCATTCCAGTGTGAAAGCCCGGGTGCTTTCACACTGGAGCGGTCCGCTGGCAGGACGCCATAAAAAGTCCTGCAAGCCGCATCTTTGCAACTCTGTAGGAACTGTGTATACACCGCTACTAAAGCGCTCCTGCCCATTGAAATCAATGGGCAGCACCGCTGGCATAGCACAGCTTTAACCCTTTTTGGCCACTAGCTGAGGTTAAGTGTCCCACTAGCGGCCAAAAACCTCTGCAAAAATGATGGTAAATCACCGCTACAAATAGCGGCGCTTTACCGCCGACGCCCCCAAACTGCCCCAGTGTGAAAGTAGCCTTAGTGGAAGGAATTGTGTCCCAAGGGCCAGATGAAGGTAGGCAAAGGGCAGCCACCTCTAGCCCCTTGGCTGTAGTTTGGAAACTACTGTACTAAGGTGATGGACTTTATCACTTTAATGTTTTTGCTGCCAGAGCCAAGTTTGCATTTTTTTTTTTTTTTTTAACACGCATGTTAAAATGCACATTTTAGGTCTGAAGATTAGTTAAAACCAACAAACCTATATTTTATGAAAGCATTCTCATTCCTTCCTTCTGTCCTGCTCCAAAACATCAAATGGAAATTTCTCTCCGCTGTCTGGACATGTTGCACACTGTAAGCATTTACCTCTCAGCTGCTGCCTCCTCAGATTCCCCTTTGTGCATCCTGAAGGTGACGGCAGGAACCTCCTTGCTTTTTTCTGAACCATTGGATCAATTGGAGAAGTTATTGGGTCCTATAGTCTGAAGTATAGGATTCCTCCCTTCCCTGTTAAACCCCTTTCACACTGAGTTTTTCAAGCGCTTTTGCGTTAAAAAAAAGTGCCTGAAAAGCTCACAAAAACTGCTTCCCCTTAAACTCAATGGATGCTTTCACACTGGGGCGGTGCACTGGCGGGGAAGTGAAAAAACTTCTGCAAACACCATGTTTGGAGAGCTAAAAAAAAAAAAAGTGCCCCTCTCCATTGATATGATAGGAAAGCGCCTGAAAAGCTCTTCAAAAGCGCTCAGTGTTTTACTGGTAGTTTAGAACTGCCTCAGTGTGAAAGGGGTCTTAAAGCATACACTGCTACATCTTTTAGGCTACTTTCACACTGGGGCATTGGGGGCGACAGCGGTAAAGAGCAGCTATTTTTAGCGGTGCTTTACCGTCGTTTTTGCATAGATTTTCGGCCGCTAGCGGGGTGCGTTTAACCCCCGCCAGCACCCTTAAAAGGGTTAAAACCACCCGCAAAGCGCCACTGCAGTGGCGCTATGCCGGCAGTTCGGCGGCGCTGCCCATTAGTTTCAATGGGCAGGGGCGCTTTAGGATCGGTTTATTCACCGCTCCTACAGCGCTGCAAAGATGCGGCTTGCAGGACTTTTTTTTGGCGTCCTGACAGCGCACCGCTCCGGTGTGAAAGCCCTCAGGCTTTCACACTGGAGTGAGAGGAGAGGCACTTTACAGGCACTATTTTTAGCGATATAGCGCCTGTAAAGCGCCTCAGTGTGAAAACAGCCTAAGTGCTTCATGGGCTTTCCATCATCATTTGTTTCTCAGATTTGCACCATCACCATCACAGCCACCTAGGCATCTGTTCACACTTTTCTTGTACCAGGTAGATTTTCAGGTCTTTTCCGATGCCAGTTTCAGGTGTAGGGTGCCACAAGCTGCTCTCTTAAGGCCCCTCTCACACTGGAGCCACCTGTTCGTTAATGCTAAAGCACCGCTCATTTTAGCGGCGCTGTTTAAGCGGCGCTTTTTATGGGCCGCTAGGGGGGCCCTTTAATCCCCGCTAGCTGTCAAAAAAGGGGTTAAAAACGCCCGTGTATCTGTGCTTGCGAAGGACTTTTCAGGCGCTTTGCAAGCGCTGCCCATTCACTTCAACGGGCAGGGTGCTGTTTACAGCACTACTACACCGCTGCTTGCAGGACTTTTCCTAACGTCCCTCAAGCGCACCGTCCCAGTGCGAATGCACTTGGGCTTTCACTTTCGGCGGCATGGGAGGCAGTTTTTCAGATGCTTTACAGGCGCTATTTCTAGTGCTAAAATGCCTGAAAACTGCCTCACTGTTAGGGGTCTGTCAACATTTTGGACCCATTTGTTATGTGGGCCTGTAGGCTTTGTTAGCTGTGTTGGCCCCTTCTCAGTTGGACTGTGTTCGAACATCCCCAGTCATAAGCATTCATTGGCCTTTGTCCTGGACTTTGACAAAGGAAAAAAACATTTTTGACTTGGTTGTAAATACTATTTATTGGAGTAAAGTACAGGACACAGGTCCCCTCCCCTCGGTTCTTATGATCTCCCTATTGCTACAAATTGAGGCTAGCTGGAATTTAGAGGGGTTATATGGAGGGATGTCAAATGCCAAATTGTATTCCCTTTTGTAGTATCATGGCGACATCCCACCCTCCCAAACTTGTATCTGCAACTCCTAACTTAAACACACTTGTGACACTTGCAGGTCACTCCACCTTACCAGAAATACATATGGCTATTCTTGGTGATGGGTAAAACTGACCTGGGTGATCCAAACAGTGAGCTTGTTGCTCATATCATATCAGATTAGTAAATTTGATTGAGCTGTATAATATGCACTGATGTCCTTGAGCATTCATATGTTTCAAGCAAAGGCATCACTGGTGTCTACAGATAAATTCCGCATGTTGATTG
Source organism: Lithobates clamitans (assembly GCA_037952925.1). Taxonomy (NCBI): domain Eukaryota; kingdom Metazoa; phylum Chordata; class Amphibia; order Anura; family Ranidae; genus Lithobates; species Lithobates clamitans. Next base: position 2,381,303 of record JBBGZY010000301.1, on the reverse strand, counting down.
GCTTATTTTAGTATTTGATTGTATTGCCTGACACATCCATGTGTTCTCCTCCTTTTTAAAAGTGATTCTCTTCTGACAATGCAATCTATCCAGTGTTAATAGTGAGGCATTTTGTCAGTGCTTTTATTTGATTCTTGTCTATTTGCTTTTCCCTTGTCAGAAAATTCCATGGCTACGAGACCCTTAAGGAGTACTATGAAGCAGAAAGTTGTGTTCGCTATTTACAGAATGTAAGTTTTTGTTATAGCACAAAACGCCAATAATTAGGGTTCATCTCTTAGGTAGTGGTGTAGAGTGAAGACATTGGGGTAATAAGGCCTCTCATAAATGCCTTAATTGTGAAATGGTGAAGGAGGGTTGATTAAGGACTTAGAAAATATTTTATTTTTGAGGGAATGTCTGTGATTTGAATCTCCTGTTGGCTTCTTATAGCGGGTGTGTGGGGTGGGGGGTGGGGGATGCCCCACTTTTACTGCTGTGTTTTCTGTAGGGTAAGGGTCCATGCACACTGGGCTTAAAGAAACGCTTCTACAGGAGTTTTTCGTTTTGCCTGTAAGGAGCAGCTTAAAGCAGATCTTCGCTGCATCACAAACCAAAAACACTATTTAATTTTGTTTTTAATACACACAGCAAACTCTTCCATCCATTTCATGTCTCAATTCTTTATTTTGTTGAGAAATCACTTTGAAACCCCCCCCCCCCCCCTAGCATTTCTGGCCATAGCCATCTTGAGTAAGGGCAAGTGATTCATGTAGCATTTACTTCCTGGAATCCAATTGCCCTTAGCTGAAGCATGCAGGTAGGAGGTTCTTAGCTGAGAAAAACCCTCCTCCTCTCCCCCCCCTGAATATTCCTGGGATGTATGACATCATTTGCCTAGGCAAGAAACCAGGAAGTAATTGAAAAAAATGTAAAAAAAATAAAAATGTAAAACAAGTAATTCGGAAAATATATAATCTATTTACTCATTGGTGTGCGCAGCTTATTGCATTAGGGGGTGTGTGTGTGTATATATCAGCAGAGAAGTGGACAGTGTCAGTAGGTTTTTTTTTTTCTTTAATTTTTTACTATCTTTTTTTGTGTACTTTTTTATTTTTATTTTTTTGCTCCATCATGGGGCTGTGCTGAAATATCAAGAGTCTAAAAAGACCCCTAATGTCTCACTTTTTGAGACTGAGAAAGAAACTGGGTACAGATTCCCCAGTCCCTTTCTCTTCAGCCTGCAGTTAACATCGTTTACTATGCTTCAGTTAACATATGAAGACAGGAGCGATCGGTACAGATCACTCACTGTGTTCAGAAAAGGAAAGCCAATTAATGAAATATTTACCAGCCCCTTCCCCAGCTCCTGAGAGAGGAGGGAAGCTGGCAGCACTGCCGGGGGGGGAACAGGAAGCAGGGGGAACCGGCATCGCTTGGGGTGTACCCAGGTACACCTGGCACACTCTTTGCACATGCCTATGTGTTTACTAATGCTAGCAGCATAAGGATTAAAAAAAAAAATCAATGTTTATTGGGAGACCATGCACATTGGGACATTTAGAGGGCTATTTAAAGCGGGGGTCCACCTATCTATCGTTTTTTTTTTGTTTTTTTTGTTTTTTTTTTTGAGTTCATTCACAAACTTTTCTTCCCAACATTACATACTCACATATTGTGTGTAATATGTCCGCCTGTGTCAGATTTCGTCGGAAAGAATAACTTATATTATTCACTGCAGGCGGTTTCCATCTTCATTGTGGGCATTTGAAGCCCACAAGCATTTGTTTCCTGGATGTGGTGAATGCTGTGCTTCCAGCATTCACCGCTCGTTCCCGCACATGCTCAGTGGCATCCTGGGAAGCCTGAGACTAGCTCCCAGGAGTCTGGGAGAGGCTAGAAACACGCCTACTCCCACGGGAGGAGAACCAGGAAGTGCAAAGAAGAATAGAAAAATAAAAGGTAATTACGGCGATTTAAATTTTTTTAAACGGAATGTCAGCATCTAGGCAAGGAAGAGAATACATACAGATATTGTTCAAAATTTGGGTGGAACCCCGCTTTAAAGCTCAGTGTTAAGGCTACTTTCACACTGGGGCCCTTTACAAGCGCTATAACGCTAAAAATAGCGCCTGTAAAGAGCCTCTCCTCTCACTCCAGTGTGAAAGCCCGAGTGCTTTCACACTGGAGCAGTGCGCTTGCAGGACGGTGAAAAAAGTCCTGCAAGCCGCATCTTTGCAGCTCTGTAGGAGCGGTGTATACACTGTTCCTAAAGAGCCCCTGCCCATTGAAATCAATGGGCAGCAGCGGAAAAGCGATGTAGCGGTGGTTTTAACCCTTTTTCGGCCGCTAGGGCATAAACCTCCGCAAAAACAACAATAAAGCGCCGCTAAGAATAGCGGCGCTTTACCGCTGAACACACACACACACCCCCCAATGCCCTAGTCTGAAAGTAGCTTTAGAGGCAGAAAATTCTTTTGGTTTGTGTTTTTGAGAGGAGCTAAACGCTCCTAAGCGCCTGTACAAAAATGCCCTAAAATATGTCTATGGAGAATCTAGTAGTGAAAGTTAGACTTGTAATTCTTGTAGCAGGTGGGTGTTGAGTTATTACTTTACTGCTAGGACATAAAAGAACATTTATGTGTAAATTGATGTACTGTAACTGTAGGGGGAAAAGTTATAACCCCTGCGGTGTGCCCACAGAAGCATTTAGTATTGTGATTCTTCAGTCCTACACTGTATGCCGGATGCAACCGATCTGTCTGTAGAGGCAAATTATTATTTTCTTTCTCTTAACGTGTTTTTGTCAAAGCACATGGGTAGAGCTCTACAAAACATAATGATTCCCTATTATAAGTTCTTGTTTGCCATTATTACAGGAGGTTTCTCAGAAGCACTGTGAACATGCTGTGCCAGTATGTGGGTTGCTGACACTTCAGTGATTTTGTGCATTTGTTAATTCTCATGAAAATGTATACTTTTTCAGACTTTATACAGACAAGTTAAAGGGTGACTATAGAAAAAACTATACAGCTGTAACACTCAGTAAATGTAACTTATAATTAGCCACATGGTTCACATTCTGTTATTTCCTTGATTTCAAGTCAGGTGTATTTTAATATTATTCCTATGCTGATCAACAGTTTATTTCTCGTTCTAGATTCACATTCCTCTCATGTTGGTGAACTCAGTGGATGATCCACTAGTCCATGACAGTTTGCTGTCCATTCCTAAGGCTTTGGCCGGTAAGTTTCTCTTACATCTTTATTTCAGGAATGTTGCTTCATACCCAAGTAGCCATTGCTCCAAATATAGAAAGTGACTTGTTAACCACTTCAATACCAGGCACTTTCACCCCCTTCATGACAAGGCCAATTTTCAGCTTTCAGTGCTGTCTCAATTTGAATGACAAATGCACGGTCATGCAACACTGTACCAAAATGAAATTTGTATCATTGTTTTGAGACAGAGCTTTCATTTGGTGATATTTAATCACCACTGGGGTTTTTTTTTTTTTGCTAAACAAACAAAGACCAAAAATTTTGTTTCTGTTTATAAAATGTTTTAAATAATATGCAAGTAATTTTTTCTTCACTGTTGTGTGCTGGTGAGGCTGCACTGATGGGCACTGGTGAGGTGACGCTGATGATCAGTGCCCTTACCAGTGTAAATGTGCCCTGTCAGCCTTGGCGGTTATTGGCTCTCCTTTCCTCACACAGTGACAGCGCGTGAGGTAAGGAATGCAGATAACCAGCAAGTCTGTTTACATGTGATTAGACACAGCTAATCGCCTGGCAAAGGGCTGCTGTGATTGGCCTTTTACTTGGATCTGTGATCAGCTGTGTCCAAAGAACACAGTAGTTACAGAGCACGCCCCAGGGGCACATGCGAGGCATGTTCTGGGAGGATGTCCATGGATGCCTTCCCAAAACAAGAGAGCCGCTCTGTAGAGTTCTTTTGCCTGTGGCGCGGTACTGATGTGGTCACGAACTTTTGCTGATCACAAAACAGGTTAGTATTTAAAAATTTAATTTTATAAATGTAACCAGGGTTGCACCTCTCCAGGTAACCCAAGAGATCTCTTGCTGCTGTAGTGAAAGCCGGGTGCCAGCCTACGTCCACGACCAGGATGTAGAGCAAAGAAGAAGGTGGCGGCGCTTCCAGCATATAAAAAGTAGCTTTATTGGAAATCCATTGAAATCGATGATATGACATGTAAATGCAACTCGTCAGAAATTCAGCAAACGTGTTTCACACCTGTGCTTAATCATTGCTGGATGCATTGATTAAGCACAGGTGTGCGAAATTAATTTGCTGAATTTCTGAAGAGCTTGCATGTTCATGTCATGTCTTCTTTTTTAATGTATTTCTAATAAAGCTACTTTTTTATATGCTGGAAGTACCACCACCTTCTTCTTGGAGCTGTAATGTAACCTGGGCCAGACTGAGGCAGAGGCAGGAGAGGCTCCCAGCTATGTGCTTAGGCAGAGGGTGTTTATGCTTCTGCATTGCCCCAGCTGTCTCTTCTGCTGTGCAGGACTGATCAGCTGTCGCAGCGACGGGGTGGGGGGGGGGGCCCTTATTACACTGAAAGAGTTGCACTGGTTCCGAGTGTAGTGGAGCAGAGGTGGTGTGCCTAGCCCTATGTGGATAAGCACTTTTGGAAATTCCTTATCTGTATACTTATTTTAGGGCCCTTCAGGGGTAAATCAGGACAGCAGGCAGAGCTCTGCTGGTGAGAGCAGATGCCTTATGTTGACTGATCTACAGCTTTACAATTTCTTTGATCAGGTGTTGGTTAGTACAGAGGTTTTGTGTTATGAAGTGTAAGGCCTCTTTCGCACAGGTGGTTTGTTGCAACCACCGGGATTCCTGCAGGTTCTTGCTGGAATAATCGGTTTTGTGATCAGCATGTAGCCACACACACTGCATTTAGCTGCGGTTCGAGCTGACCGCGCCCAGGCTCAGCCTTCTGTTCCAAACCACTGCTAATCGCACTGTGTGCGGCTACATGTGATCAGCAGCAGCTACTGTCAGCCCGTTTATCTAATGGGCTGACATTGGCCGCTGCAGATCACATAACCTGGTCATTCCAGCAGCAAGAATTTGCAGATTCGTGCCACAGGAATCTGGCGGCTGCAAAAAAACGGCCTTGTGAAAGGGCCTAATTGTGTACCTTTTACTAAATGTTTTTTCTGTTTTAATTTTCAGCAAAAAAAGAAAACGTGGTGGTGGTTTTGCCGCTTCATGGTGGACACCTGGGCTTCTTTGAGGGTGCTGTACTCTTCCCAGAACCCCTAACCTGGATGGATAAACTTTTGGTGCAGTACGCCAATGCCATCTGCCACTGGGAGAAAACCAAACCACATTGCTCTGATGCTGAGCCAGTAGAAACGGATCAACAGTAGACTAAAAGCACTTCTGTCACCTTCCCAAAGACTTGCCTAAAGGGTCGCTCTTTTTAAACATGTATAGTACTTTACTAACAATTAGTCTTTTTTTTTTTTGTTTGTGATACTGTGCATCACAATATGGGTCTATCCATGTTATCTCTGCAGTAAAACAATCGGGGAAGAGGTCAAGACTCCACTGTGAGCCTTCAGAGTTCCTGCATTCTCTTTATGATTGGTTACTGCATTGCTTTATGTATTTGCTGGTTTCAACAGCAAGGCCATTATGTTTCCACCTATACTGTCAAATATCTGGAAAACCTAGATTTGTTACGTATGTGTTCGAGTGAGACCTTCAGTGGTGATTGTTCATTCCACTTGGAGATCAGAGAAGAAAAATTCACACCTATGTAATACCAGATGGAATAATTTTACTTTTGGGATTTGTCAATCTGGGATTTCATGTGTAGCATAGTTATTTCTGCAGGTTCAAAAGATTGTGGGATTGTTTTGTTGTAGAACAAACTCTAGCTGGTTGAGAAAAATGTTGGCCTTGCTGGTTAAAGGAAACTTAACATGTTATCCACTTTAAACGAAATTTGAATCTTCGCTTAAAGGGACTTAATCATTCAAGACACTCTTATAAAAAGCCTGTTGTATGTGAAGTCTTTCCCGTACTCCTGAAATAGAAGCAAAGTCAGTGCCCTAGAACTATCAAGGCTTTCTCACATGAGTTTCATGTTTTGAGGTTTCTGGTTAAGACCATTCTGTATAGTAACAAGAAGGGTTCAGTCTTCTAAACAATAGCAGAACTTTTGTCCAACTGATATAAGTAACTTTTCGTCCAGATAAAGTTGTGCTCAAATTTTACTATAGCATGTGAATAGAGCGTTCCTTCTGTCCCCTTAGCTCAAGTAAAATTTGAGATTGCTGCTAAAGGTCCCTACAAGCAGATCAAATTTTGGCTAAATCGGCAGAAATTTAAAGGCCAAGTTCACATTTTATGTTACATGTTACACTCCTATTTACAGTGTAATATGTTCAGTTTGCATGCAACGATTTACACCCCCCACGAGACAAAGGGTGAGGAATCCTTTCTCACCTGCTGTCTCTGCCCACATAGCCGCTCCATTCATTCACAATTTCCTCTGAATGAATAGACTACAAGTACCATCATCCATTGCGGGTGATGGTTTTGTAGGTATCAATGAACTGCAAGGGCATTAGTGACCGCTCCCGTAGTTCATTGATCTTCCTGCTCTCAAATGGCTGCCTGCCCTTATCAGAGGTACGGGCAGACAGCTATCCTGAGAGTCCGCAGGAGCCTGGCATTGCGTCAGCAGATCGCGGGTGCAATGCAATTCTGGCTACTTAGAAAAATATAATATGAATGAACATTTTTTTACCTGTATAAAATGTGCATTTATTTATTTATTTTTTTAAAGGTGAACTTATCCTTTTAAGCCACTGATGGCCCTGCAAACACCACCCAGCTAAACAAATCCGTTTAAAAATTGAGCAGGGGGGGAAATTATCAGTTGAACAGTCACCACATCTTATCAGATGCAGTCATTGTTTGGGTATTCAGGCAGCCATGGTTGTGTGTGGTGGCCTTTAGTCCTAAAATGGTATGGAGGTTCCCATCGGGTTTAAGATGAAGTCCCTTTTTGGTTTAAAGTGGAAACCCTTTAATCAGTCAAGGTCAAATCACTCTGGATTTTTTTTTGAGTTCTACAACAAAATGTCCACTACCTGCCATCTAGAGGATTTTTGAAGATTCCTCTTTCACTTAAATAGAGAAGTCCTCCATGAATTGTGTGACAGAATAGTTCTTTGTCCAGCAATGCACTGATATCTTGATTCTAGCATAGTTGTTTGCTAGAAGCACAGTACTTATTTAAAGTGATATTTGCCCTTGTAGATTTGAGACGTGGTTATTCTATTTTTTTTCTTTTCCTATTTTCTTTTGATCTAGCGTTGCCATAATGTGGGCACCATACTGCTTCCGCTTTGAATGAGACAGTTTGAGGCATTGAGAGATTATATTTTTCAAATTGTATTTTTGTTTAAGTTAAGGGGAGCCACACATGAGCTGTGCTGTACATAATGAACCTGCACTCTTAGCACTATGTTAAGTTGAGATGATTTGCTGCACTTATTTTTTTTTTTTTTTCTTTCCCTTTTACCAAAGCCGTGAGCATATTTATGGAAGTTGTCTAATGTAGAGGTATTTATTTTGCTTCTGTAGGTGCACGAAGGTTAAGATTGATCACATTGAAATCTATAGTGCCACCGACTGTGCTACATAGAAATGCCATCTAGTTGGCAACCAATTTCTAATATTTTGGACTTTTCCAGGTGAACTACAGACCTTGACTAGAATGAGTTGGCTGAAGTCTGGAAGTCCCCAATTTTGGATATTTGGATACCAAATTATGCCTTGTTTGTCATGTTATTGGCATACTATCTGCTTGTGATAATGAAAAATAAGAGATTAGTTGCCATGTGCAATGATGTACATGGTGTCAGCATAACTGAGCTAGTACTGAATAAACCTTGTGTCTTCTGTTCAGGTTGAAGCACCTTAGCAGGGTCGTAGTTTGGCTTGGAATGCTGGTTGTTTAGAGTTGTGGTTTAAAAAAAAAAAAAAAACATTTTTTGTCATAGCGCACACTTTTTTTATTTTGTTTGTTCTGTGTACTTGGTGTTTTACTTTGCATACATGTTTCACAGTGGGGACAAGCTTTCATATCTCCTTTGAATATAAGTTAGTAACTCGTTTAGAAAATGAGTCCAGCTTAGTGAATAGCACAGATATCTCTTCTAAGATTGAGACCATTGTGATGGTCATGGGGAGGTCTGAAGCTGGCAGTAGAAGGAAATCTGGCACTAAAGGACCCTTTTGATCTACCCCGTTGTAGTTGCTGGTAATGTTTTATCAAATCTATAGAGAAATTTGTATGACTGCAGCAAGCAGTGTTAAAGCGGAGCTCCAGTCTACCATAACTTTTTTTTTTTATAAACCTCCCCCCGTAATTGTTAAACCTTCTACTATAATATTTGCATAATGTTAGTAGTGTCTTCCTGCTTCTTTCTTAGATGTCAATAAAATATTACCTGATCTCGGAAGGAGGCAGGGGCCATTGAGGTTGTGGGCATCTGAAGCCCACTTCTGTTTATTTCTGGGATTGGGTGCAGCTGGCTACCCAGCATGCACCTCCCGATCTCGCGCCTGCGCAGTAATGACACTGCGTGGTGCAGTTTCTTTATGACAGGTTGCCACCTGCTGATGCCGCTCATGCCACCGCCGCTACCAATTCCTTCTCCGTTGCTGCTGGGTACCTGGTATAATGACAAAAGACCCGTCAGTTCAAAAATGGTGCCTATTTTTGAAATAACACGATGCCAGAAGCGAAGGGTGCCCATTGACTCCA
>JBBGZY010000301.1:1610000-1770000 GCA_037952925.1 Lithobates clamitans | reverse complement strand
GTGTGTTGAGGTATTTTGAGGGGACAGCAAATTTACACTGTTATACAAGCTGTACACTCACTACTTTACACTGTAGCAAAGTGTAATTTAAAGTGTTGTCACATGAAAAGATATAATAAAATATTTACAAAAATGTGAGGGGTGTACGTATGTATGTATGTATGTGTATATGTGTATATATATATATATATATATATATATATATATATATATATATATATATATATATATATATATATATATATATATATATATATATATATATATATATATATTACAGCACAAGAACATGTAAATTTTGCTGACCTGTTACCTTTTAAACAGGGTTACCTTGTAATTGAATTGTGTTTAATGATTTAATATCTAACTACTGATTGCTGTGCTTAACACAACCATCCTAGATGATTATCAGAACTTTGAGCTAGAAACCATTAAGGTCCTTGGTCACCTTCCTTTCACCTTGTATGCGGTGTCTTGCTTGAGTAAATTGAGTCTGTATGTGCTGTTAGATATTCATTACAGGTGGAAGTAAACTCCGAAAGTGGAGAACTCTTCCTGAAAAAGTGGTCCCATTTATTATATGTATGGTATTGTGATTTTTGTATGAATGTCCTATATCATCACTTGTGTATAGTAAGGTGTGCTGTTTGGGTGGGCATTCAAGCAATGAGTAAACTAAAGCATACAAGATAGTCCTTGCGTTCTATGTTACAATTGTATGTGGACCTACTGTCATGTATAGATAGTCACAGGGCCGCTGATAAGGCAGTACATCCAGCCCTCCTGTACTGGGCCCGGGCCCCATCAGTTCAAAAGGGGGGGCCCAGACACCTGCTGAGCAGGAGGGCCAGCTGTACTGTCTTACTGCAGACATTGATCCTCTTCTGTCCCCCCCTGTGCTGTAGGGGGATCCGTTCTAGCATCCGCATACCCATTCCCCTGTTTTCCGGGCCCCCGTGTGCGCCCCTTTTACCTGCAGGATTTCCGGCTTCCCTTCCCTCCTCTCCCCTCCCCCCAGAAGCTGATGCAGGCAGAAAAGGGATGTTTCAGGATGGAGAGCGGGGGAAGGGGCCTGTAAATATGTCATATAATAAGCATTTTATTCATATCTTTTGATATTATTATTATTATACAGGATTTATATAGCGCCGACAGTTTACGCGGCACTTTACAACATGAGGGCAGACTGTACAATCACAATACAATTTAATACAGGAGGAATTAGAGAGCCCTGCTCCTTAGAGCTTACAATCTAAGAGGAAGGATCAAGAGATACAAGAGGTGATAACTGTGGGGGATGGGCTGATGGAGAAAATAAATAATCAGTTATTATCTGGGGTGGGGGAGCCCTGTCAGGTAGGCATTATGGAGCCCCGTGATTTCTAACAGTAGCCCTGGGTAGTCACGTAGTAGGTACTTGAAATGATAGGCATATAGGACACACTTTTACAGATTTATAGCAATATGCTTCCTGTTGCAGTATTTGTAGGCCTCATTCACACTGGATGTTTTTCTGTCTCTCCTAGATGCCTCTCCCCCTGGCAGTGGCATTTTAGCAGAAAAAGCGCTTGACGCTTGTACATATAATGTGTTTAGGCACGTCTAACCACGTCAAGTATTTGGGCGTTAATTCAATTAATTGGCCATAATAATAATTTATTATTGCTATTTAAATTAATGTTCAAGTGCTAAATACGTTTAGTGTTAATGCTTGATACTAGACATGTGCAGAACGAAAAAAAATTTGTTTTGATCCATTATTTAAAAAAATTAAATTGGTTAAATTTGTTTAATTGTTTTCGGAATTCGTTTCGTTTATTCGAGTTCGAATTGATTCAAACTTTCCAAATTCGGTTGAATTGAACTCAATTCGACCGAATTCTGAAAATGTAAATCAATTCAAATTCCATTGTAAATCAAATTTATTATATTCGAAATTCGAATTTTGAAAGATGGTTATATTCTTTCTATGCCATTGTATTCTATTGTTTTTTTTTTTTATATTCTATTCTTTTTTCTGTTACAGTCTATTCTTTCCTATTCTATTTGAATTCAAATTTATTGTATTCAAATTTCGGAAGATGGCTCTATTCTTTCTATTTTATTTTGTTGTTTTTTCTATTCTATGCTTTTCTTCTTTTTTTTTTCAATTGTTTTTTATTGAAAAATGTTCACATTAGAGTATTCAAAGAACAAGAAGTACAACAGTAAAAATAAATGACAATAAAAGAATATACATTCAGTTGGGTGTGTTGGCACAAATAGTCATTCAACATTGAGTGATTTGAACCTCTCTGTCCCAGATAGTCGGCCTAATTGTCTCAACTATAGTATAAATGACCACTGGGCCAAGAGGTACTGTAATATTCTATGCTATTCTTTTCTATTTAATTTTCTATTCTATTCTTTTCTATTCTTATTCAAATGTATTCAATTCAAAATTAGATGGTTATTTTCTTTCTATCTTTTTATTCTATTCTATTCCTTTATTTTCTGATGTATTTTATGCTGTTCTTTTATTTTCATTCTATTTTGTTCTGTTTTACTCTATTCTTTTCTATTCTATCCCTTTTGAAAAGTGTACTCTGCGCCAAAACTAGCTTAAATGGTGAATAAGACGAACTGTGTATAATCAAAAAGCTGCTCCCCTAATTAAGTAGGTAGACTACTCAAGGAACTAATATAATAAAATATAGAGGGCGCTCTAGAACAAATAGTAATTACGGTAACTTGGACAAAGGTTGAATGGTTAAATTAATTCAAGCAACTATCATTGAACAAACAAAATGCAATGTGCCATAAACACTTGTATAAACACAGGTGGTATATAAAATATATGGGCCAAAAAGGCCGTAGAAAAAAAAAGAAAAAAGTCCCAGAATCACAAAGAAATCCAAAAAATCTTCTTTGTTAAAATTCTTCCAAAAAATAGTGAATGTTCCTTCGACTGATAAAAATACACCCAGCGTGTTCCTTATATGTATTCTGCTTACCAGAGAATGGTGACCCCTTTAATTAAAAAGCAGGTCAGAAAGGCTTTAGTAAGATAATGCTTGCTACAATGGTGAAGACTGTGGATGTAGGAAACCCCTCCTCCGCAGAGATCATGGATGAGATATGTGAAGAGATAATAGGAACCAATAGCGTAATCCTGTTTGTTTAAAAATGTATAAAAATACAAATGCCAAATGGTTATAGCATCTACAAAATAGGGGATAATTTTATTTATTTTTTTTTATTAGTAATGGCGGCGATCTTTATCAGGACTGCGACATTATGGCAGACACGTTGGACAATTTTGACACATTTTTGGGACCATTGTCCTTTATACAGCGATCAGTGCTATAAAAATGCATTGAAAAAATGTCACTGGCAGGGAAGGGGTTAACACTAGGGGGTGATCAAGGGGTTAATTGTGTTCCCTAGTGTGTGTTCTAACTGAAGGGGGGAGGGGACAGTGTAGGGGAGATGACAGATCGCTGTTCATACTCTGTTTGAACAGACGTTCAGTCTCTTCTCCCCTCAGTGAACCAGAAACTGTGTGTTTACACACACAGATCCCGGTTCTCGGTGTGCCACGAGCGATCGCGGGCCCGCATCGGCTCCATGAGCGAGCAGGCCTAGTGGCCACAGGGCAAAGGGACATTACATAACACTGTTTCGCCCAGCCGTGCCATTCTGTCGCAATATAACTGCGGCTGCGGCGGCTGGTTGGCAAGTGGTTAAAGTAAATTGTTGTACAGGGTCATTTTTCTTTTTTGCAGGCTACCCAGTAAGTGTGCTGGGAAATGTTTTGTTTGTGATCTGCCCATCCCTGGCCAGCTTTAGGTTAACTTCAAAGGTATCTGCATTTTTATGCATTTTTTTTTCTTTTGTTTTTGCATGCATTTCTCGTGTATTTTCATGTGTTTTTCTTGGGCTCCCACTGAAGTCTATGGGGACAAAACACACTATGTCGCACCAAAATAAACTCCTACACCGTATATGCAGTAAAACATGCTTGTTATACTCGCTGTGGAATCAAAGGGGTTAATCCTCCGCATTGTGTAAAAAGGCTGTTTGATCCTTTCTGCTCTGATCCTCCTCTCCTTCCACTGACTCCTAATTATTTTATGATAACACAGAGTCTATGGAGTCAGGCTGCACATGCTCAGTTTTGTGTTTTGCTAGAAAGGTTTTTTATTTTTTGGGAGGGTGGATGTGATGAGCATAGGGCCAATCAGCACTGTCCAGACAGAGGGTCAGGAGTCTTGTAGTCTCATAGGGCAGTCAGAAAACTTCTCCTACCAGCTTTAACCAGTGCTTGACTGGACACTGATAGAAGACACAAAACTGCTATATACTGCTGTTGAGAAAAGGTATTTAGCATTTTATATTCACTAAAATGATTGCATTTCCATGTTCTGTGTACTGTGGGAGACCAGATATAATGAATGCAGGGTCCTGGGTTTAGTAACTCTTTAAGGGCTGGGGTTCAAAGGTTAGGAATCTTTTTATTTATTTATGTACTTATTGTTTATTGGTTTGTTTTGTTAGGTTAGGGGTTAAGGTTAGGGGTTATTATTAGTGTTAGGGGTTAATATTAGGTTTAAGGGTTGTTTTTCTTTTTAATGTATTTTGTATTGTTTTATTTATTTTAATCAATTATTTTTGTATTTATTTTATTATTAGTTTCATTTAATTATTGCTTTTGAGCAGAAAATCACGCAAAACACGCAACAAAACGCACTAAATCGCTCAAAAAAGCTTGAACCAACCATTTGCCATGCATTTCTATACAAAAAGCGCTTAAACACATCAATCTGACCAATTTTGAGCTGCAAAAACAGCTCCAGAACTTTTTTGAGCTTCAGGCGTTTAGCTTCAGGCAACTTGGAGTGGAGATGTGAACCATTTCCATTGAGAATAATAGATTTTTCTTTTGTCCTCCAGTGTTTTGGAGCTTCAAGCTCCAACGCGCTGAGGTGCGAACGGAGCCTAACTGCGAACAGCATGCTAAAAAGTGCACAAATGAAGGCAGTGCCCAATTTATGTGACATAACTGTGGAGGAATCATTTTATGATGTGTTCAAGGACCACAATTATTGTAGCAAAACCAATAAAGAAAAGTTGAGGGATAAACATTGTCTGATTACCGTTTTTGAAAAACAGCACACCTGCACGCAGGTACGGCATCTGAATGTTGCCTGACATGCAGATTTTAATAGTAAAGGGACTAGTTAAAATCAAGCCTGGAGCAGAAACTAATGTGATTTCAATTGCAACAGTTAAATCACAGCTTACTAATTTAAAACTGAATCTGTTACTATGCATAATGTAATACTTTGGGCAATCCAAACCATTGCAATGAATCCTTTTTAATGCTGAACTCCAGGAAATCCGAAAAAATTCACCCTTGCAGTTATGTCTAGGGGACATAGAAAAAAAAAAATTTACTTACCTCATCCTAAGGTCTAAGATCAGGACGTCATGTGGGAAAAAGAAATGTCCTATGAGCCACACATCACTGCAGGACCCTGTATGTGTGTGACAGCCTCAGCCCAGGCTCCAGCCAGGCCAAGCCCCCCCCCCCCCCCCCCATGTGTTTCGCTCTGCCCCCGGAGCTTAGTCATGGCCCTGCACTGGACATGATGGCGCTGAGGAAAAGTCTAACGAGCCATTGCTTTATTTATTAAAATAATATGAAATGCACTCTCAGGAGACAGGCTTCGTCAGGACCCCAATGGCAGGAAAAGGACTCTAGGACCTAGCATCTCTACCAGCATTTCACATGGGCCTTTATAAGAAAGTTTTACAGTGGCTGAAGTTGTTGATTAATCTTCAGCTTGTACCGTGTTCCTTGTTCCTGAAAGTTCTCTGCTACCGACCCGGCTTGTCCTTGACTATTCTCCTGCCAGTTTCCGGACCTGACCTCGGCTTGTCCACAGATATTCTCTTCTGTTCTCCTGTGTCTGACCTCGGCTCCCCCTCTGACCTTGCCTGCTCTGTTATCCTCCTGACTCCGAACTCTGGTTTGAACGGACTTCCCATTGTCGCAGTGCTACTACAGACCTGCCACGGCTCACAGGCGTCACCTGTCTGCAGTTAAATCAGAAACCCTTCTGAGTTCCTCTGCAAAAAACATCACAGACGACCTGTGCTACTTTGAGCCTCACTCCTCCTGTTCTCACTTTCAGGGGAGTCTGGAAGTTAGCCGCAATGGAAGCCCTCTCTCCACTGGCCTCCAGCACCAGGTACGTGATGGTATCAATCAGCCACTGACAGACTTCCTTATAAAGGCCCATGTGAAGTGCTGGTAGAGATGCTGGGTCCTATAGCCCTTCTCCTGCTGTTGGTGTCCTGACAGATGCTGGACGGGTCCTAGAGGCCATTGATGCCCTGGCAGGCTTTTCTACTCAGGCTGTGGCTGTTCTAGAAAGAAGAGGAACTATAAGATAATCATGAACAGAAGACAGAACTGAAGACATTGCTTTGATGCACCCATAATGTACCGTATTTAGCTGAACATTTCTTTAGGCTTTAAAATTATGCATTTAGACCAGTGTTTCTCAACTCCAGTCCTCAAGCCTTGAGGACTGGAGTTGAGAAACACTGATTTAGACACATGTGGCCAGGGTCACTTTCATGGTAACAATTGATGTAAGGGGATTACTGAGGGGAACAATTAATGTAAAGGGCACTCTGATGGGGACAGTTGATGTAAATGGCACTCTGATCCCCATAAATTGGTTTAAGAGGGGCACTCTGATGGGAACTTATGAGAACAATTGATGTAAGGGGGACTCTGATGGGGACAGTTGATGTAAGGAGCATGATAGGGATAACTGATGTAAGGAGGACTCTGATGGGCACAGTTGACGTAAGGGGGACTCTGATGGGGAGAGTTAATGCAAAGGGCGCTCTGATGGGAACAGTTTATGTAAGGGGGGAGACTGATGGGGACAATTGATGTAACGGGCAGGGCCGTCTTTAATATTGATTGGACCCTGGGCAAAACTTTTCTTGGGGCCCCCCCCCCCAATGCAGTTTGGCTCTCCACCTGCTCTGAGACATACAATAAATAGCAGCTGGACTTAAAACTTAAAAAATCAGTTTACTGAATCAGATCAGGCAGCAATTGCGATTGGTTGCCAGAGGTTACAGTGTAACATTACCGCTCAGTGACTGGTTGCTAGAGGTTACAGCACACATTACGACTCACTGATTAGTTGCTAGAGGTTATAGCACATGATTTCTGCTTGTTGATTGGCTGCTAGAGATTACTGTGGATATGACCTCAGAGAGGCATGATATACATATTAATGCTGCCGGCCGCCGCTATTTACATATGAATGCCGCTGCTATTTACATATGAATGCCGGTAATTTACTTGCAAACACAGGGTCTGCAGGTGAGTCATCTGTACACAACAATAGGGCAGAGCTGGGCAGCATTAGTAGCCGCACTTCACACTGAGATATTGGCACACAGCACGGGACTAAAACCTCAAGGGACGAGGGAATTTAAACCAGGATAGTTTGCAAATATGAGGCACCTGCTTTGGGCCCCACAATGACAGGGCCCTGGGCAGCTGCCCCTTTTGCCCTGCCTTAAAAACGGCCCAGGTAACGGGGGGACACTGATGGGAACAATTGATGTAAGGGGGACTTTGATGGGGATAGTTGATGTCAGGAGCACTTTCATGGTAACAATTGATGTAAGGGGGTTACTGATGGGAACAATTGATCTAATGGGCACTCTGATGGGGAAAATTGATATAAGGGAGACTCTGACGGGAACAGTTGATGTAAAGGGCACTCTTAAAGGGATAATTGATGTAAGAGGGACTCTGATGGGGACAGTTGATGTAAGGAGCATGATAGGTACAATTGTTGTAAAGGGATATCTGATGGGAATAATTGATGCAAGGGGGACTCTGATGGGAACAGTTGATGTAAAGGGCACTCTGGGAACAACTGATGTAAGGGGGGGCTCTGATGGGGACAGTTGATGTAAAGGGCACTCTGATGGGGACAACTGATGTAAGGGGGACTCTGATGGGGACAGTTGATGTAAAGGGTACTCTGGGGACAACTGATGTAAGGGGGACTCTGATGATGACAGTTGATGTAAGGAGCATGATGGGGACAACTGATGTAAGGAGGACTCTGATGGGAACAATTAAGTTTATTGACAATTGAGTTTATGTAAGGGGGATACTGATGGGAACAATTAATGTAAGGGGACTTTGATGGCAACAGTTGACGTAAAGGGCACTCTGATGGGGACAATTGATGTAAGGGGGGCACTGATGGGAACAATGGAAGTAAGGGGATACTGATGGGAACAATAGATGTGAGGGGGACTCTGATGGGGAAAGTCGCTGTAAAGGGTACTCTGATTGGGACAGTTGATGTAAAGGGCACTCTGATGTGGACAATTGATGTAACGGAAACTGTGATGGAGACAGTTGATGTAAAGAGCATTCCAATTGGGACAGTTGATTATTATTATTATACAGGATTTATATAGCACCAATAGTTTGCATAGCACTTTACAATATAAAGGCAGACAATACAGAAACAATACAATTCAATACAAGAGGGTTGTAAAGCGCCACTCTGATGGGACAATAGATGCCAGCAGGGGCGTTGATAGGTCTACAAAAGATCTGGGGCTAGAGCCCATAGCCGCGTAGTAAAGAAAGTCATACGCTTGGGTGGGCATACACATGTATATACAGTAATATACGTGTGTGTGTGTGTGTGTGTGTGTATATGTCCCCAGAGAGCCCCCCACTTACATCAGGGTCCGCAGAGAGCCCCCCCCTTACATCAGGGTCCCCAGAGAGCCCCCCCTTACATCAGGGTCCCCAGAGAGCCCCCCCTTACATCAGGGTCCCCAGAGAGCCTCCCCTTGCATCAGGGTCCCCAGAGAGCCCCCCCTTACATTAGGGTCCCCAGAGAGCCTCCCCTTGCATCAGGGTCCCCAGAGAGCCCCCCCTTGCATCAGGGTCCCCAGAGAGCCCCCCCTTACATGAGGGTCCCCAGAGAGCCCCCCCTTACATTAGGGTCCCCAGAGAGCCCCCCCCTTACATTAGGGTCCCCAGAGAGCCCCCCCTTACATTAGGGTCCCCAGAGAGCCCCCCCTTACATTAGGGTCCCCAGAGAGCCCCCCCTTACATTAGGGTCCCCAGAGAGCCCCCCCTTACATTAGGGTCCCCAGAGAGCCCCCCCTTACATTAGGGTCCGCAGAGAGCCCCCCCCTTACATCAGGGTCCGCAGAGAGCCCCCCCCTTACATCAGGGTCCCCAGAGAGCCCCCCCTTACATCAGGGTCCCCAGAGAGCCCCCCCTTACATCAGGGTCCCCAGAGAGCCTCCCCTTGCATCAGGGTCCCCAGAGAGCCCCCCCTTACATTAGGGTCCCCAGAGAGCCTCCCCTTGCATCAGGGTCCCCAGAGAGCCCCCCCTTGCATCAGGGTCCCCAGAGAGCCCCCCCTTACATGAGGGTCCCCAGAGAGCCCCCCCCTTACATTAGGGTCCCCAGAGAGCCCCCCCTTACATTAGGGTCCCCAGAGAGCCCCCCCTTACATTAGGGTCCCCAGAGAGCCCCCCCTTACATTAGGGTCCCCAGAGAGCCCCCCCCTTACATTAGGGTCCCCAGAGAGCCCCCCCTTACATTAGGGTCCCCAGAGAGCCTCCCCTTACATCCGGGTCCCCAGAGAGCCCCCCTTACATCAGGGTCCCCAGAGAGCCTCCCCCTTAAATAAGGGTCCCCAGAGAGCCTCCCCCTTAAATAAGGGTCCCCAGAGAGCCTCCCCCTTAAATAAGGGTCCCCAGAGAGCCTCCCCCTTAAATAAGGGTCCCCAGAGAGCCTCCCCCTTAAATAAGGGTCCCCAGAGAGCCTCCCCCTTACCTCAGGGTCCCCAGAGAGCCTCCCCTTGGGGACCCCTGCAGAGACTTCGGGGCTATAGCCCCAAAAGCCACCCCCTAGCGACGCCACTGGATGCTAGAATGACTCTGATATGAGGAGGCACAGGTTCTGTTTAATCATCATAATCTAATGACAGCCTAATAGATACTACCGTTCTTTGTTCACCCCCCCACCACCTCTGTACTACCTGTCAGACGTTATTTCTGGGTTGTGACTCATGGCACATAAGTGTTCTGAGTACAACTAAGAATACCAGGATGCAGGTTTCCCGCATCTATGCTAGTGCTGACATTATGCACCCTAACTTTTTCTAATGCACCCTAGATTCGGCCTTGGTGCGGAGCCCGCTCATTAATGCCTGGGAACAGGTGGGGACTGCGGTCATGTGAAAAGTCAAACATTAGGGCAGCTCCCCAACTTGATAAGCCTCCATGTGTGTACCAATAAAGTGCAGAGTTCCTCTGACAGACGATTTGTCCCATATTGCTACACATTGTGCTTGTATATTTTGCATTAGGAGGGGCATGTTGAGCTTGCACCCACTCCACCAGTCCAGCGTACCTCACTCCCAGTAACAGTATGGGGTCTCGACGAGCACATAGTGAAGTCCTTATGTGTGCTCTTTAACTTCTTCAATTCTCCTATCTCATGTCTAGGCCTTTAGATCTTCATAACGTTGATCTGCTCCCCTGTTACTATGGACTGCTAGGGAGGGACCCAGTACACCGACCCCCTCGCTACCAGATGACCTGTCACCTTACCAGGTGCTGTGCCTAACTACTGTTTGCCTGTAGCGTGTTCTTCCCTTTGGTTACCC
Source organism: Lithobates clamitans (assembly GCA_037952925.1). Classification (NCBI taxonomy): domain Eukaryota; kingdom Metazoa; phylum Chordata; class Amphibia; order Anura; family Ranidae; genus Lithobates; species Lithobates clamitans. Next base: position 1,759,270 of record JBBGZY010000301.1, on the reverse strand, counting down.
ATGACAACTACCTCCTCTTCCTTGTCTTGCTGAGTTAACCTTTAGTAGTGATGTTACTTCATACCACCTTGGTGCATTTACAAACCCTAGTTCTTTTGATACGCCAAAACCCAACATGCACACCTTTTTGAATAACTGCAGACAAGGCTCATAGTGGTTCAAAAACTTTACTAAATAAAAACTCAACAGACTTTTTAACAGGCGAAAGGGCTTTTCCCTAACTGACCCTAACTGCGGCTGCCCCAGCATACCTGCATAGGAAGAGTCCATAAATGGTAAGTCCAGAATGGCAGTAGTCAATAACAACAGTGTCTCGAGGAGCCAATGTTACCTAGAGCGGACCACAAGTCCCAGCAGCCCTACTACCTAATGGTGATGTGCATAAGCAAATCTTCTTGGAGATTCATCGGCTGCTCTCTGGAGACACTGTGGCCCATGGGGTCTGGAGCCCTCTCCCTTTTTTAATTACACAGGATGGGACTCCTGAGGCCCGGACTTTGAAAAAGCCTGCAAACTTAGCCCGGGGGCAGCCAAAACTGACTAACTTACAGTAGGCAACCTGCCTATACACATTTGGCATATTTAATCAAGCTGCAATATTGTTTATGGTATGCTAAAAGGGCATATAATAATATTGGTTGAGACTGAACTTTAACATGTCTTAGATGCTGCTGCAGCTTGACGTATTGGGGCCATTGTTGTTACATTGTTTCCTACCGAATGAATAAAGTAAATAAGATGAGCTTCGGGAGAACAGGAACATGACAATATCCTAAAGTTCCAGTTACTCTAATAAATCTTCATAAAAGTTTAGAAGTCATGGGGAAACATGGGAGAGATTTAGCCTTCCAAATGTAATTCTATAAGGCTTTGTAATAATGAAGAGGGCACAGTAATAAAGACAGAAACACATTTTGAATTATTTCAAACAAATATTTACTTTCAATGGGTAATTGTGGTCTTTTTTAATGTTTTAGCTATATCTGTGTATTAATATGTATATTGTGTAATTATCTACTGTATATATGTGGGAGCAGCCATATATGCTCCATAGTGATAAGCTAAAGTTCTGGCCGAACCCCCAAAAAGCTGTCACATGACAGAAGGCTACAAGCCTAGCTGGCTGGGATGCTGGTGATATTATTACAAGGAAATAAAGTGTGCTGTCTCAATATTAACCACTTCAGCCCCGGAAGGATTTACCCCTTTCCTGACCAGGCCATTTTTTGCGAAACGCCACTGCGCCGCTTTAACTGAAGATTGCGCGGTCCTGCAACACTGTACCCAAACAAAATTTATGTCCCTTTTTTTCCCACAAATAGAGCTTTCTTTTGGTGGTATTTGATCACCTCTGCAGTTTTTCTTTTTGGAGCTATAAACAAAAAAAGGGGGACAATTTTGAAAAAAAAAACAACATGTTTTACTTTCTGCTATAAAACATTTAAAAAAAAATGTTTAAAAAAATGAATGTATTCATCAGTTTAGGTCGATATGTATTCTGCTACATATATTTGGTAAAAAAAAATTGATTGGTTTGCGCGAAAGTTATCGTGTCTACAAAATAGGGGATCGATTTATGCCATTTTTATTACTTATTTCTTTTTTATTAGTAATTCCGGCAATCAGTGATTTTTAGCGGGACTGCGACATTACGGCAGACAGATCGGACACCTAACTGACATTTTTGACACTTTTTTTGGGAACCAGAATATGCATTGCTATCAACAAATTCGGCCCCGAAAGAATTTACCCCCTTCCTGACCAGCTCCCGCCGCTGTTAATCAAATCCAGTGACACGGGAGCTGGGGGGGCGGGGCCGAGTCCTGCTGTCTGTGTCAATGGACGCAGCAGCAGGACTCAGGAGCATGCCTGCACAAGTGTCCCCTTGGAAAGCTGCTCTCCGAGGGGGCACTTGAGAAGAGGAGGAGCCTGGAGCGCCGCGGGGGGACCCCAGAGAAGAAAGATCAGGGCTGCTTTGTTGAAAACCCTTGCGCAGGGCAGGTAAGTATAACATGTTTGTTATTTAAAAAAAAAACAAAAAACAAAGCTTTACAATCACTTTATTAAGTATAACGTACACTACACGTACGTGATACATAACAAAAAGTGATACATATAAACACTAATCAAAAATATCACAATGTGAACAAAACCATGTTGCAAAGGCATATGCAAATACTTCCCACATATGCAAATGAAAAACATTGGAAATGGGGGAGTGAAAGCAAAATCAAAAAAAGTCCAAAAATAAACTCTGTTGATAATTAATTAAAACAATCAAACAGTCCAAAGTAATATTTATTTAGTTCTGATGATGATGCTGTTCAAGTAATAAAGTGGCTGCTTACCAGACCCCAAGGGTCAATGGGCATATATGCTGCTCTCAGCTGAAAGACATCGATCTGTGTTACCGCCTGTATGGAACTCCAGATGGTCAAAGGCTCCCAGCTCACAGATGGATGTGAAAATGAAAGGAGGACTGATAGTGCATTATCATTTAAAAACAAGTGTTTATTAAAGAAAGATTGCACTTACAGACTATTTTCTTGGGTAATATAGCACAGAATCTCGTGGTGGCACAGCCGTCTGCAGTACGGTCCGCTGACAGTCCGCTGACATCACGGCTATCTCTACCCAATGCATTATCCCTCAGAAGATGTCAACTGGGATTGGAGCTCCCTATGTGGGGTATGGGTAGCTGTCCCGGCCAGAAGAACACAATGACTATTGCTAGCGGCTATAGCCGCTGGCAATAATTGCATGCTAGAAATCTGACAAGCTGGCTGTGTGCAAGTCAATCAATCGAATTGCGTACAATCAGCCTGCCCATAGATGGTTCGAATCTTGGCCAGTCCCTGCTAAACCAGCCAAGATTCTAACCTATCTATGGCCAGCTTAAGTATGGAATTTAGATAATGCTGACATATTTATTAACATGAAGCTGGTTATTAGGAAAAATTTCTTGTTCGCACAGTTGTTACATCAATTAGTGTCTAGGGATTATCACAGAGAACCAACAAGTCTAATCATTGTGATTTTTTTCATCCACTTTAGGTTTTCAAGATGTCCATGTCATGATCTTTGTTGGCTTTGGCTTCCTGATGACCTTCCTGAAGTTATATGGTTTTGGCAGTGTTGCGTTCAACTTTTTGCTTGCTGCTTTTGGAATACAATGGGCTATTCTAATGCAGGGTTGGTTTCATACCTTTGAAGGTGGCAAGATCCATGTCAGCGTAACAAGGTGAGCAGATATAATGTGTTATTTAACACACTGTGCAAAGGAACATCATTTAGCAGAAAGATTCACAGCAGAGTTCATTAACGACAGAAACATGTATTTGGTCTTAAAGGCTAAGTTCACTGTTCACTAAGTAAACTGTGTTTACTATGCTTCAGCTTGTGAATGAACGGGAAGCTATCTGCAGAGCTATTCCTGTCCATTCATTCTGTGCAGCTGAGGCTGCAGAGATGGAAATTGAGGGCTGTGTTCTTGATCTCCTTTCTCTTTTTCAAAGGTGAAACTTCAGGTCTGTTTAGACCCCTGATACTTCACCAAAGCCCCCAACAGGGCTCCTAAAAAAAATGGTAACAGTAATTAAAATAACAAAAATAAAAAACGACTGACACCAGTGGTGAAACTACCAGGGTTACAAAGATCACTACCGGGCTACGCCACTGGGCTTGGAGGGAAGCACCCCGGACGGGGGTCAGAGAGACTCTTTATGGCTTCTTGCAATGGGGCTACGCCACTGGTGGGTCCTCCTATTTCATAGTTTTGGAAAATCTAAAGGAAATTGTGCAGAGATTGTACAATCAGATTATAGATATAGTCTCTTGCCACGCCAGGACTGAGGTAAGGCCTTGTTCTAAAAATCATAGAACGCTTTTACTTTTCTGCAACAGAGGTACATTACTTGTATATGGGTACATATGGAAGCTGAAATTTTGAAGAAAAAAAAAAAAGAGGTGAATTTAGCCTTTAATACTTCAATTTAGTGTAATAAAAAACAAACACTTGTAGCCTATATAAAAGGCTGCTTGAGTACATGGCACTAGTTTTGTGGCAAGATAAAAGGTTAGGAATGAAAGAACCAAGGCTGTAATTGGGCCCAGAGCCAAACTGGTTTAAACTGGCCGCAGTCTAGCTGTTGCTTTCGTGTTTGTTGGATTCCTTTGGTCATGGATACCCTTGACCTAAACTTGTGCTTCTAATGTAAACCTGTTCCAAGTTCTCAACACAACCCTCCTTAAAGGATGCCTAAAGTTACAAACACCTCATTAATCTCCCCACACTGTGTGACACAGTGGGGTTGATTTACTAAAACTGGGGAGTGCAAAATCTGGTGCAGCTGTGCAAGGTAGCCAGTCAGCTTTTGACTTGTTCAATTAAGCTGTGGCAAAAAAAACAAAACTGGAAGCTGATTGGTTTCTCTGCAGAGCTGCACCAGATTTTGCACTCCTTAGTTGTAGTAAATCAATCCCCATATAACAAAACTGTAGTAGTGTTGTGCGTACATTTTCAGTAAATGGTTGCAGAGTTTGTTTTTCATTTATATGCAGGGCTCATCCCCCAAGGGGCTACTGAAAATACGCCCAGGTCTTCCTTGATAGTACAGAGACTGCCTGCCAAAGACAAAGGGGATGTCTTTTTGGAATTTATTGCTGAATAACATGAACAGGAGAGGGGTTTAAAGGCCTCAAGATGCTCCAAAATAATAATGGCAAGCAATAGGAGGACAATCTTTACACCTTATAACTGCAGTCACACTTGAAAGTCCCAAATCAGGTCTTACAGTTTCTCCGGAGCCATAAACAACAGCTGGGAGAGTGAGGGAGATAACTGAATCTTCTCCAAACCAAGACATCTGGCAGTGCCTCCAGCACTGATCTGTTACCAGCCTTCCCTAGGCCCGTCACCCAACTCCTGATGAAGCCCAGACTATAGCAAAAATCATCTTTGCAATTTTCTCCAGGCCCACAGCCTAACTCATGCTGAGACCCTCACTATAATCAATCCTTGACTCAGTAAGGCTGCCTCCAGGGGCAGCAGCCCCAAGAGAACTGAAACCCTCCTGGCAGAGGAAAGAGCCCCCAGCCATCTTCTGGATGCCTCCTTCTAGGGATTGACTGGAGCATGATAAATATTAATACCGTTCATTTGACTCTTCCTGCCCTCTATTCTGGAGGCAGGTGGGAGAAATCAAACAACCATCTAAGAAACCCTGACCAGACAAAAACAATCAACCGCTGCCCCACTGACTGCAGAGAAGCCAAAAACTAACTTTAGCCTAACAGCCTAACTAGAGAAGGGTGCTACACATAGTGAGTTACTCATTAAAAATTAACTTCACTCTGTACATTTTTTATTTTCCATCCCTACTGCTTCAATACCGGAAACTTATACCCCCTTCCTGCCCAGGACCATTTTCAGCATTCAGCACTGTCAAACTTTGAACGACAATTGCGCGGTCATGCAACGCTGTGCCCATATAAACATTTTTTTAAATTGATTCTATATAACAGCGCTCTATCCAAGAAATAAATAATTTATAACAATTTCTAAATTAGAATGTCCCATGCAGTGCAACATTAGTGTAAAAGTTCACTGTTAACAATATTCAATAAGTGTCTCTTGCAATTTTCCTCTTGCTTGTGCAATGACTAGTAATGTTCAAAAGTGCTCTATGCAGAGTGTGCAAACCAAATTCTTAAAAAAAAAAATGTTTAAAAAAACGAATTTATTCATCAGTTTAGGTCGATATGTATTCTGCTACGTATTTTTGGTAAAAAAAAAATTGATTGGTTTGCGCGAAAGTTATCGTGTCTACAAAATAGGGGAACCATAACTCCATCCGGGTTATCATAGAATCAGAGGAAAAAAGGATCCAATAGTGTAAAAACCTTTTTATTTAAGCGACTAGTATACAGCGTGGCTTAGTTTGCCGGGAGGGCATCTATTGATGCGGGGGTGCTTTGTGATAGCTGAGTCAGTGATCCGCTGATCACAGATCAGGGTAAAGGGTCAGTCACAGCTGCCATTTACCACGTGATCAGCTGTGTCCAATGACAGCTGATCACGGATGTAAACACAAGCCAGTTATCGACCTTTTTTTTTCTCATGTTGACAGCATGAGGAGAGAAGAACAGAGCCAATAACCGTCTTGTTCTAAAGGGACATCAGCACTTATAATCAGGGCACTGATTATCAGTGTCTATATTATCAGTGCAGTCCCAACAGTGCCCACCAGTGCTGCCAACCAGTGCACATCAATGCTGCCAATCAGTACCCATCAGTGCTGCCAATCAATGGTCATCAGTGCCTCCTCATCATTGTCACCTATCAGTGCTCATCAGTGCCACCTATCAGTGCCCACCAGTGCTGCCTCATCAGTGCCTCCTCATCAGTGCCCACCAGTGCTGCCTCATCAGTGCCACCTATCCGTGCCTATCAGTGCTGCCTCATCAGTGCCACCTATCAGTGCTCACCAGTGCTGCCTCATCAGTGCCTCCTCATCAGTGCCCACCAGTGCTGCCTCATCAGTACCACCTATCCGTGCCCATCAGTGTCACCTCACTAGTGCCACCTCATCAATGCCCATCAGTGCTGCCTCATCAACGCACATCAGTGAAGGAGAAATATTACCTGTTTGCAAAGTTTTATAACAAACTATGATTTTTTTTTTTTTTCAAAATTCTCCATCTTTTTTCATTTGTTTAGCATTAAAAAAAACAGTGGTGATTAAATTCCACCAAATGAAAGCTCTATTTGTGTAAAAAAAAAAAAAAACAAAGCTTTTTTATATGGTTACAGGGTTGCATGACCGCGCAATTGTCATTCAAAGTGTGACAGCGCCGAAAACTGGCCTGGGGAGGAAGGGGGTGAACCAGTAGGCAAGGGGTTAATTGTACGATCTGCAGTGCGCCCGGGTTGTGTAGCATTTTTATCATACAAAACCAACTCCACAATAGAAAGTGTGAAACCTGTTTGTTCTCCCGATCGCTCAGACTGCTCACTCACCACGTCCGAGTGTCTCCAGCAGATCAGCGTTCCTTCCTGTAAAACCACCTCGACGTACATTTTGTTGTGCAGCGTAGGGAAGCTGGAATTTAGTGAAAAAAAAGTGAACTTGGCCTTTAAGTAAATAAACTAATAGAAATGATATAATAAAGAATGCAATACAATTTATCACATTGTTCTGTATTTGTTTTGAATTGTATTGCTACTAAGGTATCATTTTGTATATTTTTCTTGGACCATTTGACTACTGTTATGGCTTCCAATCACTTTGCCAATAGTAGTATGACTTCTATGCCAAAGATGACTCCCTATGTTTTATTAGTCTTTCAATGCTTTCCCCCACGCTTTCCTTCCTAAATACTGTACACAGCAATAAAACAGAGCTGCTGGATTTGCACAGTGTTTGTCTAGTTTATTCAATAACTTTAACAAGGTTTTCTAGTGTTAGCTAGCTTGTTTTACTGAAATGTAAATATTTCTGACAATACATGACATTTTGACTTTGATTGCTAGCATACACGAGAGATCTTCACCGTGTTCGGTTAATGATTTTCAGCAGGTAGACGTAAAGATAATGTTCAAAATCTTTGAATAATCCCAATCTATGCGTGCCTATTCCTTTTTATCATCATCAACTGTGGTCCAAATACCTTTTTAGGGCTAGTTCACACATCCTTTGATCTCCGAAGAGCAATCTGTGTTCAGTCACTCTCCAGAGAGCATTTGACAGGCGGTGAGGAGGCGTTGTATCACTTTCTCACCGCTGCTTTCAACTCTTGTACTCTGCACTGCAACTGTGTGCATTGTATGCAGTTGTCGGGCTGTTGCAAAGCGACATGGAGTATACAGTCACTCCTGTACATCCCCAGCCACTGCCTCTGGAGCTCATAGGGGGCCGCTAAAAAAGTGGCTCAACTGTGGGGTTTTAATGTCCCTCAACTGCTAGTGTGAACAAGCTCTTAACTACCTTCTCTGCTCTTTACCTTTTAGTAAAATGACGGTGGGCGGGATCCCCTCTCGTTCTAGGGCAACGTCATATGATGTCGACCAGTGTCACCGCTCTCGCACGCTTGTGGGGGTGCGCAGTGCGGCGGTCGCACCGTGTCCACGGGACACGACGCGACCCCGATCTGGGTAAAGAGCCGACGACGTCACTCTTTAACCATGTGATCGGTTGTGTCCAATCACAGCCGATCACATGTAAACACGGAAGTGCCATTTTTCGCAAGTGCCGATCAGTGGCATCTCCTCGCAACAGAGAGCGTACAGGTAATCAGGGCACTGATTATCAAAGTAGCCCCAGCAGTGCCCATCTGTGACACCAATCAGTGCCCATCTGTGACACCTATCAATGCTCATCAGTGATGTCGGTCAGTGCTGCCTTTCAGTGCCCATCAGTGCCCTCCATCCGTGCCGCCTATCAGTTCCCAGAAGTGCCGCCTATCAGTGCCCATCAGTGCAACACATTAATGCCTCTTCATCAGTGCCCATAAGTGCCCCCTCATCAGTGCCCATCAGTGCAGCCCATCAGTGTGACACATTAATGCCTCTTCATCAGTGCCCATAAGTGCCCCCTCATCAGTGCCCATCAGTGTATTTTCGTTTATTTTTTATTTTTTTTAGCAATAAAATAAAAACCCAGCAGTGATTAAATATCACCAAAAGAAAGCTCTATTTGTAGGAAGAAAATTGTAAAAATTTCATTTGGGTACAACGATGCATGGCCGCGCAATTGTCATTCAAAGTGTGACAGCGCTGAAAGCTGAAAACTGGCCTGGGCAGGAAGGAGGTGAAAGTGCCCTGTATTGAAGTAGTTAAAGTATAACTGAAGGCAAAACTTTATTTTTTTATTACACAATTTGGCACAAATACAAGCAATTCTGTGTCAAATACAAGCACAGATTTTTTTTTTTTTTTTTTTTATCTGCACATTATTGTATGTTTTAGCACCTCCAGCAGAATTTTGCACCAAATACCTTTGCACAAAAGACTCTTTTGTATTTTTTGCACATTATATGTATGTAGTGTATGTATGATGTTAATGTTTTAAGAAGCCTAAGGAGCACAGACACTTTTTTTAACTATAGCACTTTAGTTTAAAGTGGTTGTAAACCTCAGCCACTTCTGACAAGTTTTGCCAACACCAAGAGAAAAATGGTGACAGGGGAGAGTGCCTAATGCCGCGTACACACGGTCGGACTTTCTATCCTACTTGGTCCGGCACACTTTCCAACGGACTTTGTCCGCCAGGTGCGCCGGACTTTAAAACGGACGGACTTGCCCACACACGCCGGGACTTTCCGGCGGGCTAAGTTCGCCCGTCTTTCCGACGGACTTTCGCCGGAGTTCCGGCGGACTTTCAGAATGAACGGACTTGCCCACACACGGACAAGTCCGTTCATTTTGAACGTGACTCAGGTGCGACGGGACTAGAAAAGGATGTCAATCTTGCCGCTTTTATCGGCGAGATTGACACCTTGCGAGCCCCGTCGCGGGGCATACCAGGCCCTTAGGTCTGGTATGGATTATAAAGGGGAACCCCTACGCCGAAAAAACGGCGTGGGGCCCCCCCTAAAATCCATACCAGACCCCGATCCGAGCACGCAGCCTGGCCGGTCAGGAAAGGGGGTGGGGACGAGCGAGCGCCCCCCCCTCCTGAACCGTACCAGGCCGCATGCCCTCAACATGGGGGGTGGGTGCTTTGGGGGAGGGGGGCGCCCTGCGCCCCCCCCCCCAAAGCACCTTGTCCCCATGTTGATGAGGACAAGGGCCTCTTCCCGACAACCCTGGCCGTTGGTTGTCGGGGTCTGCGGGCGGGGGCTTATCGGAATCTGGGAGCCCCCTTTCCTGACCGGCCAGGCTGCGTGCTCGGATCGGGGTCTGGTATGGATTTTAGGGGGACCCCACGCCGTTTTTTCGGCGTAGCGGGGTTCCCTTTATAATCCATACCAGACCTAAGGGCCTGGTATGCCCCGCGCTCGCCGCAATAGGAAGATTTGTTTTTCCTATTGCAGCGAGCGCGAGATGCAATACCCTGCCCTCGTGTCGTATTTGGTCTGTCGGACCAGCCTACACACGAGCGGGCTTTCCGTCGGACCAGCACACACACGAGCGGACTTTCCGCCTGAAACTGAGTCCGACGGAAAGATTTGAAACTTTCTTCAAATCTAGGTCCGGCGGGCTTTTGGGAAGAAGTCCGCCGGAAAAGTCCGCCGCCGCCCACACACGGGCGGATTGTCCGGCACACTCTGGTCCGCCGGACCAAGTATGCCGGAAAGTCCGACCGTGTGTACGCGGCATAAGTTCCCCTTCCTTCCAATAGAACTCTCCTCGCTGAACTCTACAGAGTGTAACTTTTTCAGATCTTCGCCCCATTTTTTCTGTAATCTCAGACAAGCTTTAAAATTCTGGACTTTGAACGAATGTAGAGAAGAGAATACAGCAGATAAACTGGTATAACTTATGTAGGAGGATTGTCATTTCATCATTTCCATGTTTGTAAGGGTAGGCGGGTGACACTTCCTCCATGTTTCCCTACTCATTGGAAGTGTGGGTTACATGTAAGGCTTACCCCGGGGTGGGTTCTTCTGGGCTACGCTAGGCACCTTGGATAGGGTCCCTGCCTTACACGCGGGGTACCTTTACTTGAACAGATGACTAAACTCTCTGGATGTTAATATACACCACTATGGTCACTGTAGCATCTAGGAGGGACACGCAGAGCCAATACCCTCGCCACCTGTCCAGCATAACCTCATTCCCAGTAATTGAATGGGGTCCCGCCATTCACCTAGGGCAGACTTCCTGTGCCCACTCACTCAACTCTTCCTCTTCTGTACCTGGGCCCAGGCTGAGGACCTCTGCAGTGCTGATCTGCTTCCGTTGCTATGGAAGACAGACTGCTCATAGAGAGTGCTGACAACAACTCCTCCTGCAAGAGGCTATCCCACCTGTCACATGTACACACTTCTGACAGGCTACATGCAAAAACTTTGTTACCCTTGGTAACCACTTGTGTCTTCACACTGTATTACCTCTTGTACCGCTGTCTTCATACTCCAGTGTATTTACTTGACCCCAGTGTATTTAATTGACTATAAGTGCCGGTTACTTGCATGACACCCCTTGAGTTACTTCAGACCAGGCAAGGACAAAGTTTTAAAAACTTTACTGGAATTTTGCAGCATACAGAACAAAGTACAGTCTCTTCCTAACATTTCTAACCCCTAACTCAGGTTTGGTAGCTGCCCCAGCATACCTGCACAGGAAAGAATCTATTATAGCAGATTCCCAGAACTGGTGTCTTTGGGCAATTTGTAGATCTCAGTGGTCCCATACTCTGCAAAAGGCTCTTTTTCCATGGGTGCATCCAGCTTCGGCAGTAGGCTGTAAGGATGTACTCCAGTAACAGCGTCATGTCTCATATTTTGTGCACCTCCGGATCGGACTGCTGTCCCAGTTTTTACAGTACAGGACCAGTGGATCGAACCCAAAAAGTTCACAAAGAAAAACCCAGGACGCATATTAACTCTTAACCTTCCCTTCTGGGGCAACGCTAAACTCAACCCGCTTACATGTTTCCCAGCGCTCACTTGTTATTAAAACAGCCAGTCAATCAAATCTCATTTTAATTGGCTTCTTTTGAGGGCAGAGGAGGGATCCAGAGTCTAATAGACCTCAGTTCTCTCACTAAAAAAGTACCTGTCGCTGCCCATACTATCACAAGGAATGTTCATCCCTTGTAATAGCAATAAAGTTGATCCAAAAAAAATGTAAAAAGACAGTAAAAAAAAAAAGGAAAATATAGTAAGTAATAAAATGTAAAAATGTTAAAAGCACTGCTGTCCCCTGTGCTCATACGCAAATGTGAGCATACGTAGGTTCCACATGCAGATGTAAATGGTGATCGGACCACACATGTAAAAAATTGCCACGTGATAGTGAAAGCAATAATTCTAATGCTAGGCCTCCTGTTTAACTCTAAGCTGGTAACCTGTAGTGTAAAAAGGTGTTAAAGTGTCACCTATGGATCATTTCATGTACCGTAGTTTGCCGTCTTTCCACTGACACGTGCAATTCTAAAGCATGACATGTTAGATATCTATTTAATTGGTGTAACATCCTATTTTATATTTTACCAAAATGTGGGTATTCTTTTAGGTTTGTGCTCACTAAAATTGATTTTCCCGAAAAATTGCATTTTATAAATTGCTGTGTGACATAAAATTTGTAACGACCATCATTTTATTCTCCATGGCCTTTGACTTCAGAAAATATATGGCATTTGGAGTTCTAAGTCATTTTCTATCAAAAATGCAGGTTTTTTATAATTGCTCGCAAAAGAGCTAATGGTCTTATTTGTGCACTTTTATTCTTGGATTCTGCAAGCTTTCTGCTACTTTTCCCAGCTCACCAATATATTCCTCCCGTTTTTTCAAGGCCATTTGAACATTTTTATTATAAAACTCCATTAGGACATTCTACTTTTTGATAGTAAGGCCTTGTATGTAGCCTGGAAGTGCTTATTGTCACTTGGAACACGCTCCAACAGGCTCTAGCAGGTTTCAGCAAGGTTCAGTATATTATTGAAGATAAGGCTAATGCATTAAAAACATCTACCATAGCAGACAATGTATTTTATAATGCATGTGCCTCATTTTGAGGGAAGTATTTTGAATATGAGTGCTGTGTGTGCGATTTATGCTTTTATTGTTGGATATGTGGACAGACGGGGATCCTTCTTTGCACCTGCACCCCCCTTTAAAGTTAATTTATGGCAAGGTTGAGCAGGTACACTGTCTCCCTTTGTTTAAGGTTCAGTATGAAACTTGTTGAAAAATTAAAATATAAAGCTATAGCCAATAATATTCAACAATATCACTAGAAGCTTGAAATTTGTAAAAGTGCTTCATAAAAGCTTGCTGTACACATTGCAGTTATAGCAGTGAAGTTTTTCATGTACAGCCGTGACCAAAGGTTTTGAGAATGACACAAATATTATTCTCACAAAGTCTGCTGCCCCAGTTTTTATGATGAAAATTTGCATATACTCCAGAATGTTATGAAGAGTGCTCAGATGAATTGCAAAGTCCCTCTTTGCCATGAAAGTGAACTTAAGACCATAAAAAAACATTTCCACTGCATTTGAGAAGAGGGCTTCAGGGCGCCCAAGAAAGCCCAGCAAGCGCCAGGACCGTCTCCTACAGTTGATTCAGCTGTGGGATCGGGGCACCACCAGTGCAGAGCTTGCTCAGGAACGGCAGCAGGCAGGTGTGAGGTGAAGACTTTTGGAGGATGGCGTGGTGTCAAGAAGCCACTTCACTCCAGGAAAAACATCGGGGACAGATTGATCTTCTGCAAAAGGTACAGGGATTGGACTGCTGAGGACTAGGGTAAAGTAATTTTCTCTGATGTATCCCCTTTGCGATTGTTTGGGGCATCCCAAAAAAAACCTTGTCCGGAGAAGAAAAGGTGAGCGCTTCCATCAGTCCTGTGCCATCAGTAAAGCATCCTCAGACAATTCATATGTGGGGTTGCTTCTCAGCCAAGGGAGTGGGCTCACTCATAATTTTGCCTAAAAACACAGCCATGAATAAAGAATGGTACAAAAACATCCTCCGAGAGCAACTTCTCCCAACCATCCCAGAACAGTTTGGTGACGCTTTAAAGAATGCCACATCTAAACAAATGGAACGAAACTAAATAATATAATACTTTTTTATTATTATTATTATTATTATTTATTATTATTATTAATTTGTTCCTTTCCATTCCTTTAGATATGGCATTCGTTATTACAGATAATTTGTAACTTCAGATAAATTCATATTCGTTATGTTCAATAACAGCCAAATTTGAAAGGAAATTCCAATACCTATAATTCAATAGTTAATAATAGTTAAGTTATTATTTCAGATTTTCGAGTTTTCGGGTTTTTGAATTTAAGATTTTTGTTCTTATTTTCTGAATTTCGTTCTTTTGAATTCTCAGATTTTCATTCTTCTTTTTGGATTTCTGAATATTTGGAAATTCAAAAATTCGGATATTTCCAAATAAACAAATTTGTCTAAATTTGTTAAACTAATTTGGAACTAAACGAATTGCACGTGTCTAGTATTTAGCGTTGATATCCAAAAAATTCTCTAAACAGGGGTTCAGTGTAAATTTAGGAGAAGGCCTCTAAGAAGTTCCGCATATCCGACAACAAATATGCGGCCTTACTTGATACAATAGGAAGCGAGTAGGTGGTTACATAGTCAGGAAATTATCCTACCAAGGTTGCCAGATTTGTAGAAATGTATCATATGTATTGGTAAGAATAGCTGTAAGTTTTTGATTCACTTACCTGACGTGTACTTGCTTTTTTACCTCGAAGGAGAGGGCCTACGATTTCCAAGCCTTTGCGGTGGTCTTTGTTTTGTGGCCATAAAGATATGAATCTGTAGAGCACACTCCCTTGTTGTTAATCCAGTTATAGGCTTGTGTAGCAGTGCCTCCCAGGGACCTTTACGTAAGTTTAAGGCCGGGCTCACACCTATGCGAATGGCATCCAATTCGCATGGTAGGGGATTGTGACCGGCTCTCTATGGAGCCGGTTCACATATCTACGCTGCGGCTCCGTTGGGAATTTGCACAGGGGTCCTGTACGTCTTTTGGTCCGTTTTCAGGTCCGAATTCAGCCCAAAAATTCGGGCTACAATCTGACCTGAAACGGTGAATGAGGGCACACCGGACCCCTGCTGTGAGCCGCATGCGGCAATATGGTGAACCCAGCCTAAAGTATTATTAAATTTTTTTTTTTTAGTTTTGGATAGAATGAGGGAGTTCATGCGTCCGGAGCTCCACATGTAGATTAGGGGGCCGGACGCATGGATTAAGGGCGCGGCGCCCCTGTGCCCTGCATTATGGGCCACCACTGAAAAAACCTTAACCCATGTAGCGCGGTTTCCCCTAGCTCTCAGGTCAGCCCAAGGACACAGGAAAACATTGAAACATTATAACATTTGCACCTAACTCGATCAACTAACATGAAGAAATGAGCTCAGCCAAGGGAAACAAGTGCTCACAGAGGTAGACAAATTAACCCCTTGTAGGCGCCTGCCTATACGCCCACGGGGGACCGCTAAAGAAGAGGTAAGAGCCTGCTCTGTGCAATATCACTGGTATCAGGTATCAGGTAAGTATAAACATTTTTTTTATTTTGATTAAACCACTTGCCGCCGGTAGGCTGTCATATAACTTTCTGGACTTTGAGTGGAGATATCTGAATGATGCCTGCAGCTACAGGCATCATCCAGATATCTTTTTCTTCAGCCAGCAATTCCCTCACATGTAAAAGCCATCATAGTGGCTGTTTAGCCGCTTGATTGCTTTTACAGGCAGCACCTTCTCTGATCTCTCCCATGCGATCGTGGAGCCAGAGAATAAATCCACCGGCAGCGGCTTACCATAGAGCCTTTTCTATGCCCCAGGGGCGGATCCAGAGTCTAATCTTGGGAGGGGCACTGCCAGAAAATTTTTGCGGGCAATTTGTCGGGCAATGGCTGGTGTTGGCGCTTCAATCATCACAGCGCCATGGTTGATATGGTGTCGGGGTGATTGAAGCGCATTATTTTTATTATTTTATTGTAATATAAAATTAAATAGTTCAACTCACCATAATGCAGAATCATTGGGAACCCTGAGCGTGTCACTTGCTACCGTCGCTTGTCACCAGGTGCAGATTGTCACTTGCCATCTCACTTGCCACATCCACTGCCACCAGATGTGGATTGCCACTTGTCAGTGGCCAGAATGAGGGCAGGCAGTGAGAGATGATGTAATCTCTCTGCTGCCCGCGCCTGCACAGTGATCGCGGTGTTCGGTCAGAAGCTGAGCTGCGGTGATGCAGAGCGGGCGGAGAGAGATGATGTCAGAAAGCCGCTACCCATCAGAATATGCAACCAAAGTGAAGTTGCATTGCGGCCATCTTGGTACACCCACACTTGTCCGCAGTAAGCCTAGAGTTAGAAGTCGGCAAGCAGACATCTTTAAACACCCACCGGAGTCTTTCTTTTCAGTTATTTTTAACAGTAAACTCAGCTTCTATAGCAAAATATAAGTTGAGTTTACTGTTAAAAATAACTGTGAAAAGCAAGCCTCCGGTGGGTGTATAAAGATGTCCGCTGGCCGACTTCTAACTCTAGGCCTACTGCGGACGAGTGTGGGTGTACCAAGATGGCCGTGACGCAACGTCACTTCAGTAGCATATTCAGATGGGTAGCGGCTTCCTGACAGAACACCTGCTGGCATGCTCACTCACTCACCAGCCTGCCCGTCTGCTCGCTCACCCGCTGGCCTGCTCAGTCACCCGCCAGCTCATTCACTCACTATTTTCTCGGGGGGGGGGGGGATTGTCCCGTTGCTCCCCCCTGGATCCGCCCCTGCTTTGACCCTCAGATGCCAAAAGCCTTGTCACTTCCGGCTCTCGCAGATGTAAACATTGCCATTTTTTTTTCTGAAAAGCTTGAGATCCATTTATTTATTTATTTTTTGGTCTTAGGCTTTTCAGCATAGAGGAGAGATGTGGGGACTTCTAGACCACAGATAGCTCTGTAAAGAGGACCGATCATGCCCTATCCCTATTACAAGGGATGTTTACATTCCTTGTAATAGGAATAAAAGTGATCAAAAAATTAAAGGGAAAGTGTAAAAAAAAAAAAATATATATATATATATAATATTTATTAAAACACCCAATTCCCTCGTGCTTGCATGCAGAAGCAAAACGTAGGTTGTGTCCGCATATGTAAACGGCGTTCAAACCACACATGTGAGGTATCGCCGCGAACATTAGAGCGAGAGCAATAATTCTAGCACAAGATCTCCTCTGTAACTCTAAACTGGTAACCTGTAAACCTTTTTAATACGCCGCCTATGGAGATTTTTAAGTATCGTAGTTTGTCGCCATTTCACAAGTGTGCACAATTTTAACATTCAAAAAATTTTTAATAGCAGTTTAAGGAGCAAAAAGAGATACAAAACAGGCAAGCCAATGTACATGTCAGCAAAATCACATAGTATCATACAATTCACGCCAGATTTAACAAGTCATAGGGGATCATAACGCCAAGAAGTCAGAGGCTGTTATGAGGTATATCTGTATCTATACTAGCAGGGGAGCTCCACTGTTTCACATTGGACTGGTATGTTGAACGCCATTGCCCCGAAGAAGAAATGAATAAATCAGCTCCATAGAGCGGGGAAGAGAGATGCAAAGAAGTTGATGCGAGAGGAAAAAAAGGGGGGGGGGAGCAGGGGGAGGAAAAAAGAGCAGTAAGAAAAACAATACAAAGACCTAGAAATCTTGGTGGGCTGTGATGCAATCTATTCAACCAAGTACAGGTGACAAGGGTGTCTTAACCCCTTCCCGCTGTATAGTCATATGACGCCCGCAGGAACCCTTCGTCCCTCCGGGCGGACATCATATGACGTCCTGGGATTCCCTGCATTGTGGAGAGCGCGCGCGTGCCCGCCGCATCACTTGGGACCTGATGCGCGTGCCCGGCGGCCACGATGCCCGCCGGGCACCCGCAATTGCTTGTCACAGAGCAGGGACATGGTTCTGTGTGTGTAAACACACAGATCCACGTCCTGTCAGGTGAAAGGAGACCGATCTGTGTGTTCTCATTACAGAGGTACACCGGTCTCCTCCCCTTGTGAGTCCCCTCCCTCCAAGTTAGAATCACTCTCTAGGACACACAGTTAACCCTTTGATCACCCCCTAGTTTTAACCCCTTCACATTTATACAGTAATCAATGCATTTTATAGCACGGGTCGCTGTATAAATGTCACTGGTCCCAAAATAGTGTCAGAAGTGTCCGCCGCAATATCGCAGTCCTGATAAAAATCGCACATTGCCGCCATTACTAGTAAAAAAAAATATAATAAAAATGCCATAATTCTATCCTCTATTTTGTAGACGCTATAAGTTTTGCGCAATCCAATCAATATACACATTGCGATTTTTTTTTTTACCAAAAATATGTAGAAGAATACATATCGGCCTAAACTGAGGAAAAAAATATAAAAAAAAAAAAAAGGGATATTTATTATAGCAAAAAGTAATAAATATTGTGTTTTTTGTTTTTTGTTTTCAAAATTGTCGCTTTTTTTTTTTTTTATAGCGCAAAAAATAAAAACCGCAGAGGTGATCAAATACCACCAAAAGAAAGCTCTATTTGTGGGGAAAAAAATTATCAAAATTAATTTGGGTACAACGTCGCATGACCGCACAATTCTCATTCAAAGTGTGACAGCGCTGAAAGCTGAAAATTGGCCTGGGCAGGAAGGGGGTGAAAAGTGTCTGGAAGTGGTTAACATAACTTGCCTGGGGTTCCCATGTTTGCTCAGTTTCTGTTTATCATTAATGATACTAGCCACTTTTTCATGCAACATTTTCCAGGATATCTTTTGCTTCATGCTGCCGATAAATAAAGAGGAAGATTTCCAAGCACCAGCAATGGTGATCTTAGCCGCCAGCAACATAAATGAAATGTCTCGTGTGACGCGGCATATTGTCTGTCACATCCTTCAGCAGGCCAATAGAGGGGAGTTGTGCTAGTTCAAGGCCTATTATTTTGCATATCATAGAAAAGACCTTATTCCAATAGCCTCTAATCCTGGGGCATTCTCACCATATATGGAGCATAGTACCTCATAGAGAACACCCTCTAAAGAAGTCTGCTGATCAGGGGTGTTGCTAGGTCTGCAAAAGATCTGGGGCTAGAGCCCATAGCAGCGGTCACCAACCTATTTGCATGCCCGCAGGGGGGGAGGGGGTGGACCGGTGGTAGGCAATTTTTCACAGGCGATGGCTGGTGTTGGCGCTTCAATCATCATTGCATAATGGTTGACATGGTGTCAGGGTGATTGAAGTGCATTATTTCTATTGTTACATTCTAATATATAATGAAGTGCTTCAACTCACCATACTGCAGAATCAGTGGGAGCCCTGGGCGTGTCACTTGCCACTGTCACCTGTCACCAGATGCAGCGTGTCACTTGCCACTGTTGCCTGTCACCAGATGCAGCGTGTCACTTGTCACCATCGCCTATCACTAGATACAGCGTGTCACTTGCCACCATCGCCTGTCACCAGATGCAGCGTGTCACTTGTCACCATCGCCTATCACTAGATGCAGCGTGTCACTTGCCACCATCGCCTGTCACCAGATGAAGCGTGTCACTTGTCACCATCGCCTGTCACCAGATGCAGCGTGTCACTTGCCACCATCGCCTGTCACCAGATGCAGCGTGTCACTTGCCACCATCGCCTGTCACCAGATGCAGTGTGTCACTTGCCACCGTTGCCTGTCACCAGATGCAGTGTGTCACTTGCCACCGTTGCCTGTCACCAGATGCAGCGTGTCACTTGCCACCGTTGCCTGTCACCAGATGCAGCGTGTCACTTGCCACCGTTGCCTGTCACCAGATGCAGCGTGTCACTTGCCACCGTTGCCTGTCACCAGATGCAGCGTGTCACTTGCCACCGTTGCCTGTCACCAGATGCAGCGTGTCACTTGCCACCGTTGCCTGTCACCAGATGCAGCGTGTCACTTGCCACCGTTGCCTGTCACCAGATGCAGCATGTTACTTGCCACCATCACCTGCCACTAGATGTGGATTGTCACTTGCCATGTCGCCTGCCACCAGATGTTTATTGTCACTTGCCATTTTCACCTGGCAGCAGATGTGGATTGTCACTAGCCACGTCACCTGCCACCATTTGCAGATTGTCACTTGCCACGTCTCCTGGCACCATTTGCAGATTGCCACATCTCCTGCCACCATTTGCAGATTGTCACTTGCCACGTTACCTGCCACCATTTGCAGATTATTACTTGCCACATCACCTGCCACCATTTGCAGATTGGCACTTGCCACGTCTCCTGGCACCATTTGCAGATTGCCACATCTCCTGCCACCATTTGCAGATTGTCACTTGCCACGTTATCGGCCACCAGATGTGGGTTGTCACTTGCCAACTGATGTAGATTGTCACTTGCCATGCCAGCCAGTGCCACCAAATGTGCATTTACGCTGCATTGGTGGCAAGCTGACAGCACTAGTCTATTTAGTGAGAGCAGAAGAGCGGTTATGCGGGGCGGGCAGTGAGAGATGATGTCATCTCGCTGCTCCCCGGCGTACCTTCAACATTGAAGCAAGGGGGTCTGGCTGCAAAGTGGGTCTGGCTGCACGATGACAGGAAGCACGTGACCTCCACTCCACCATGCTGTGAGGGCGGAAGAGCGCTGATGTGTGGTGGGCAGTGAGAGATGATGTCATCTCTCTGCTGCTCGCTGCACCTCACTCCCAAAATGAAAAGGCACAGCTGTGAAAAGCACTGACGTGGAGCGGACGGAGAGAGATGTCATTTCTGCTCGTCCGCCCGCTCGCTTCTCTCTTCTCCTCTGCCTCTCTCATGCAGCCAGCCCGCCTGCTGCAGCAGCCACAACCTGCTGGTTAGGAGGGACCCTGCGGAAAGAGACTCGGGTCTATGGGCCTCAGATTCGGGGCTATAGCTCCAATAGCCACCCCTTAGCAACACCCCTGCTGCTGATGATGATGGGTACATCTTAGCTAGGTAAGTGGGAACCAGATGCCACCTTGTCAAAACTTTAATGCTCGCCTCTATTAACCTCTTGCCAACCAGCCACCGTCATTATATTGCAGCAGGTCGGCTCTCCTGCGCAAACCACCGTAGGTGTACATCAGTCTGTGCAAGGAGGATAGCGGGCGTGCTCGCGCCGCGGGAGCATGCTATAATATATATAAATTTGTATATGTATTTTAGCAGAAAGTTTTAAAAAAAATTCACAATTGTCGGCATTTTTTTGTTAATAGCACAAAGAATAAAAACTGCTGAGGTGATCAAATACCACCAAAAGTAAGGTCTTTTTGTGGGTAAAAATGGACATCAATTTTGTTTTGGGTCAGTTAACCATCTCAATACAGGGCATTTTCACCCCCTTCCTGCCCAGGCCATTTTTCAGCTTTCAGCGCTGTCACACTTTGAATGACAATTGCGCGGTCATGCAACACTGTACTCAGAGCTTTCTTTTGGTGGTATTTGATCACCTCTGCGGTTTTTATTTTTTGCGCTATAAACAAAAGAAGAGTGACAAGTTTGAAAAAAAACGCAATATTTTTTACTTTTTGCTCTAATAAATATCCAATTTTTTTTTTTTTAAACACATTTTTTCCTCAGTTTAGGCCGATATGTATTCTTCTACATATTTTTGGTAAAAAAAATAGCAATAAGCATATATTGATTGGTTTGTGCAAAAGTTATAGCGTCTACAAAATAGAGGATAGATTTATAGAATTTTTATTATTATTTTTTTTTTACTAGTAATGGCGGCAGACATCATCACTGCGAAATTGCGGCGGACACTTTTGACACATTTTTGGGACCATTCACATTTATACAGCGATCGGTGCTATAAAAATGCATTGATTTCTGTATAAATGTGACTGGCAGGAAAGGGGTTAACACTAGGGGATGATCGAGGGGTTAATTATGTTCCTAGGGAGTGATTCTAACTGTAGGGGGAGGGGATTCACAAGAGGAGGTGAACGATCGGTGTTCCTCTGTATTGGGAACACACCATCGGTCTCCTCTCCTCTGACAGGACCATGGATCTGTGTGTTTACACACACAGATCCACGGTCCTGCTGTGTTACCGGGCAATCACGGGTGCCCAGTGGACATCGCAGCCGCCAAGCACGCGCACCAAGTCCCCTGTGACACTGTGGGCGCACGCCCCCTGGTGGGCCGAGAAGGCGAGGGCGTCATATGACGCCCTCCCAGAACGAGAGCCACGCCCAGCCTGCCCTTGGTTTGTGGCGTCTATAGAGTGGTGCGGGACAGCCTATGGCCCTTAGGGCCCCATAAAAACTTGAGCACTCCAGATTGGAAGTGTGCTAAGTCAGTTTTATTAAGGGGGAAGTGTGCGCAATTTTAAAGCGTGACATGTTGAAAAAATTGGGGTAAAAATTGTGGGTTTTTTTTATTCAGGAAAGTGTTTTTGTTTTTTTTTTACATTCAAAAGTGTTTGAAAAATTGTTGTGCAAATACCGTGTGACATAAAAAAATTGCAATGACCACCACTTTATTCCCTAAGGTCTCTGCTAAAATGTGTGTGTGTGTGTGTTTGGGTGTTTGGGTGTGTGTGTGTGTATCTTTTTTTTTTTTTTTTTTTGGTGTTCTAAGTAATTTTCTAGCCAAAATACACAGATTTTTGCATATATGAGAGAAATGTAAAAATTGGCCCGGTAGCAAGTGGTTAAAAAACGATATATCGTTTTAAATTGATATCCATTAAATGTACAAACCTAACACCTAAAAGTAAAGGTGAACATGGACTGTATTTTTACAAGATTTAGCTTCAGACTGCTTTAAAGCCGAGGAATTTTTTTAACAAGGACTATGCTACCACAAATTTTTCTTATCTTTTAACATTTCTGTGGCATTTTTCATAAATACTCAACACACCGCACGCAGATGTTGCCGGCTATGTTATGAAAGTAAAGTTTATAAGTAAGACGTATCTTTGAGGTCATGGGGATTCCTATTTCTCAGCAGAATGTCATCCTGCTTATAATACAATCCTCTTAATCTTAATGACATAAAATTGATATCATTGTGCTAACAGGGCAGTATAACGCATAGTCATTTCCCCCGGGCCACAAAACTCTTCTGAGTTTCCTGTCAAAAACATGCTTGCATGATAACAATCAGATCTTTGCTTTGTCTTTCTTGTACGTCTGTTGTCTCACTGGAAATTGAGTAACTGTGCACATTGCTTCATCCTATTGCACCAGAGGTGTTTTTTTTGTACTGCTTCACAGGGTGGGTCTGCATTTTTTTGTTTCACAGGTGCACAGCCAAAGGGAAAAGCAATCATGTTGCTTTTTAATGTGACAAGAAGGACAGTTTACAATCTCCAGTCCCGGTGCATGAATTGTTTTGTTAAGCAGTATGACACATGAGTGGTATTAAATACTGAGAGTACCACCTGCCCAATTTTAAATAGATAATATTTATGCTTTTTGTCACACTGGGACTATAGACATAGGGAATGCTAGGTTTAAATCTGAAGTGTAGGTATAGATACTTTTCCATGGTTACATTGGTCCAGCCTGTGCCATACCTGTGCCATACCTGAGCCATACCTGGCTGATCCCAGTGGAAGCTGGAAATTAACTCGTGGGACGGATCATCGTGGATCTGCATATGGGGGCCACCTTTAGTGCAGAACATGCTCATCAATGCCCAGGAAGGGACTGCGGTCATGTAAAGAATCTAACATTAAAGTGATTCTAAAGGTTCAGTTTAAAAAAAAAAAAAAAAAAAAAAAGATATATATATATATATCTATCATACTTACCTGCTCTATGTAATGGTCCATGAGACACATACATACCTCCCAACTTTTTGAGATGGGAATGAGGGACACCTATTAGCAAAAGTATGTAGGTGTAGGACACACCCCCTGCCACACCCAATTATTAGTTAAACCACCACTATTCCTTGGCTTATGAAATTTACAAATGCAACAATTTAGAAATTGAATGAAAGGTTTAGCACCTGGAAACCCTTTTTGAAAGATAAATAGTGCATTTTATTTACTATATAGATCAGACCAAAATGAGGGACAATTGAGGAGGAAAGAGGGACAAAGGGACTTTGTTCCAAATTAGGGACAGTCCCTCGAAATCAGGAACAGTCGCACGTAGAGCTGCGGCTCGGCCCTGCCCCCACTCTCTCATCATTGGCTTACTGGCTGTGATTGACAGCAGTGGGAGCCAATGACTCCCGCTGCTGTGTCTCAGCCAAGAGAGGAGAGAGAGACCAGGGGGTGGCTGGGCAGCAGAGGCCCAAGAGGGGGCTCGGTTGAGTATAAGGGAGGGGCTGTGGTGGGAGCCTCCATAGAATGCATGAGGGTAAAAAACCTTCAGCCTTTACAACCACTTTAACCACTTCAGCCCCGGAAGGGTTTACCCCCTTACTGACCAGGCCATTTTTTGCGATACGGCACTGCATCGCTTTAACTGGCAATTGCGCGGTCGTGCAACGTTTTATCCAAACAAAATTGATTTCCCTTTCTTCCCACAAATAGAGCTTTCTTTTGGTGGTATTTGATCACCTGTGGTTTTTATTTTTGTGCTATGAACAAAAAAAAGCCTGACAATTGAAAAAAATATATATATATATATATATATTTTTTACATTCTGCTATAATACATATCCAAAAACAAAATAAAAAAAAACTAAAATTTCCTCATCAGTTTAGGCCAATATGTTCTCTGCTTCATATTTTTTTATTGGTTTGCGCAAAAGCTATAGTGTCTACAAAATAGGGGAAAGATTTAGGGGCTTTTAATTTTTTTAATTGGTTTTACTAGTAACGGTGGGGATCAGCGATTCTTAGCGGGACTGCGACATTGCTGCCGACAAATCTGACCCCAAGTGACACTTTTTGGTGACCAGTGCCACCAATACAGTGATATAAAAATGCACTGATTACTGTATAAATGGCACTGGCCGGGAAGGGCTTAACACTAGGGGGCGATCAAGGGGTTAAATGTACCCTAGGGAGGTGCTTCTTACTGTCAGGGGGATGGACTAACTAGGAGTAGAGCAAGATCGCTGTTCCTGATCACTAGGGACAGCTGATCTCTCTCTCCTCCCGTCATCAAGGACATCAAGTCCACCGGACCTGCAGACGAGCTCCTGCGATGCGCGATGGGCGCGCGCCCGTTGTACCACATGCACAATGGTTAAGGCAGTTCCCCAACTTAGAGATGTGCACTGTGTGCAGTAAAAATACAGAGCTTCTCTGAAAAGTACTGTCCCATGTCACTACACACTTTAAATTTAGTAAATGTTGAATTAGGAGGAATATGCTGAGCCTGTACTGACTCTACCAGTCCAGCATACCTCTGTTACTTCACTCCCAGAAACTGAATTGAGTTCCACCAAGCACATAGCGCAGACATCATGCATGCTCATTAACTCCTTCACTTCCCATACCTCATGACCAGGCCATAGATCTCTGTAACCAGGCTTCAGGTCCGGTTGCTATTGGATACGACCACTAGGGAGGGAGCCAGATAATAACTTCCTCCCTGCTGGAGGACCTCTCACCTTTCTAGGTACCATACCTAATGACTGGTTGCTTTGTGTCTCAAACTTGTTCTTAGCAACAACAGTGACTCTTAGCAACTACACTCCAGGGACGTGCTGAGGTCAGTGGCTGATACACACAGGTTACATACGCCGCAATCAATAGAGCGAGAGCAATAATTCTAGCACTAGACCTCCTCTGTAACTCTAAACAGGTAACCTCTAAAAAATTTTAAAGCGTCGCCTGTGGAGATTTTTAAGTACAGAAGTTTGGCGCCTTTCCACAAGTGTGTGCAATTTTAAAGCGCGACATGTTAGGTATCTATTTACTCTACGTAACATTATCTTTCACATTTTACAAAAAAATCGGGCTAATTTTAATGTTTGTTTTTTTTTTTAAATTCATGAAAAAAAAATTACAGTGTGACATAAAAAGTTGCAACGACCGCCATTTTATTCCCTAGGGTTTGCTAAAAAGATATATATAATGTTTGGGAGCAATTTTTTAGCAAAAAAATGATGATTTTTACATGTAGGAGAAAAGTGTCAGGATTGGCCTGGGTCCTTTCTTATTAATTACTATAAGGAAGTAATATACAAATAATTATTATATATTGCTTTTAAGGTAATTTACTATATTTTCAAAAACTGTACTCAAGCAGGTGGCTTAATAGACAAATTACTGAAGTTTGAAGTTATAACTTCCAACCAGTAATTTCACAATAAATAATAAATGATTATCTTATAACAACATATAGCATGATAATATATGATTTAGCTTGTACCTTTTCAGCAACAGCAGATAATGATTCTCCCTCTTAACTGTTTGAGGAAAACATGGGATTGTGGGTAAATCTTATACACATAAATACATGTTTTTTCCTTCTAGTTAAGAGGGTTGGGCTGGAAGGGAGTATTTGTCTTTGAGACACATTCCACCTTCTATGACACTGCAATAAGAGGCGTGCCTCCACTGCAGCATTTTTATTGGACAGCTTGGGTCAATGGTGCTTTACCATTGGTCCAAAACTCCAAGCTGTCCATTGAGCTCAGTGCCTCTGACAAGAAGTGAGGAGAGGCACTGTAAACTCATCCTCTCAGTCTGCTGCAAACAGAGTGTGCCAGCTTGTATTTAAACTGGCCGCTCTGTATGTAGTGTCTGACAGGCTGCGCAAGGAGCCCTGTATCTCTGGAACCATAGGTCCTAGGAGCCTCAATTTTGGGGGTAGGATTTTAGCTACCTACCCCCAATCTCCCTCTGACCCCAGGTTGCCAAGCTTCGACCTTCAAAGTCGAAAAAAAAATTTTGTTTTTTTGATGGTAGATGCCACCCCTGACTGCACATCCCTGCTACACTCCTGTCCCTTGTCTGCTGAGATAACCCTTTTGTAGTGATTCAGCTTCATACAGCTTTGTGCTTTACAGAGCCATGTTCTTTAGATATGCCAGAACCAAAATGCACCCCTTTGAATAACTTCAGACCGGGCTTAGAACAGTTAATGTAACTTTACTGAACAAGTTGCAGCATAACAGTTCAATATGAAAACTGTTCTTGTCCCTAATCTAATTACAGTTGTGTGACTGTCCAAGCATACCTCTGAGGTGATAGTCCTTGCTGGTATTCCTTATGACTTGGACATCTTCCAAAAATCCCAGTGCCGCCCTTTAGCATACTACAAGGCGCAGCAGTCCCAATGCCACAAACCGTGAGCGGGAACAGAACCAAACAAGGACCTTGGCCTCAGCCTTCCCCTTTTTAAAGCACAGGTGGGCTGGCTGGGACCAAACAGCCCAAGAATTGAGCACACATGACTTAACCCTTTCCCCCGGTCAGGACCAGCCACTAACTTATTGTACATCTGCTTACAAATGTAGTAGGCATCGCTATTACAGTGATCACCATAGTTTTTTGAAGTTCAATGTTGAGTGGCTGCCTTGCTGCTTAGAGAACAGAGGAGGTCACTCAATTGACGTGGGCACTATTCAAAGAGCACTTTGCATTTTCTCAATTAATATGAAGTATCCACAGATTGGAGGAGATCGTGATGTTACCAGCCTGCCTCTTCACCTTGTCCAATTAGAGAGTGAGATTGTAGTTAAGGAAGGATCCATTTGACAGCCTTGTAGCTTTTACCTTGAAAATCAAGTGTGCAATGACAGCTCCCATATTGCTATCCTTACAACTTCTATCTTAGATTGGATTTGAGCAGTGTATCAATGAAAACAAAGGATATTTAGAGTCACCAGCATGATAGAGATAAGATTTTTCCAAGGGTAAGACTCTAGAAGTACCTGGTTTTCATCACGTGGTGAGATTGAAAACTTTAATCAGTGGACACGTCATGGAGCAATCCTTGTTTTTGTGATGGCCTTGCTGGTGCCTACTGGTGGTTAGATAGGCTAAAGCAAA
Organism: Lithobates clamitans; assembly: GCA_037952925.1. NCBI lineage: Eukaryota > Metazoa > Chordata > Amphibia > Anura > Ranidae > Lithobates > Lithobates clamitans. Next base: position 1,731,672 of record JBBGZY010000301.1, on the reverse strand, counting down.
GCAGAAGTCTTTAGACTAATTTATAATATTGGTCAGGTCATGGGTTCTTGCAAGCGAGATGGCATAGGTGCCAGACAGCAAGACAAAAGCTAAATCAGGGAGGTTTAACCTTAGATGATTGCCAGAGGTAACTAGAGCCGACCATCAAAACAGATAAAAGAACAAACATGCGGTCAGAAAACATAGCAGATGTAAGAATGGAACCCCAAGGTCTGCATAGAAACCAGAAATCAGAGGAATTCTAAGTGGTGGGAGCTTAGAAGTAAACATTAATAGAATGAGGCCTTGCAGATTGATTGCAATACTGACTGCCTGACTGGAGGAGAGGCTCACCAGTGCGACCCTGACAGTATGCACATGGCTTTGAAAACATGGTGGCCAAAACATGCTTACTGTACAGTGTTCTGTAAAAAAATTATTCACTTTTCAGAAGAAGAAACTGATAATGCCAGAAAGGGCGTAAACTTTAGAGGCTACACCTTACACACTCATTCTTTCCACCCAGTAAATAGCAATAAATATTATATTAAGCTTATAGTATAATTACATTTAACTCAGTAATTATTAAATCTTTTTAATTGCCAAAAAACAGAGTAGTGATGATATACGATAATCTTTGGTAACTGATGACAATATATGGTCATGTTCTTCTTTGTATTCTTACCAAGTTCATAAATTCAGTTCATTTTTTTATGTGATCATTATTTACCTGAAAAGCGTTAATTGCGTCAGAAAAGGAAAGGTTCCCACCGTAAAAGAACATCATGCACCTCACTATAGCATTAACAGATATTATACTTTATAGTGCAAGCACATTTTAGTAAACTGCATTTATTAAAAGTTTACGCACCACGGCACCGCAGATATCTAGTAGATGCCTGCAGGGCAGTTACAGGTATAATTAAATATTATTCAGCTCGGTGACACCTTACCTCTCCCTTATTAAATTATTAGCTGAAATGTGTGAACTCATTAACATTTATATTTTAAAATCTATACACTTGTTACACCCAGGGATGTTGCAATTTTTAAAATTGTATCTGTACTGGGTTTGATTACGGTTATCCTTTATCAGTGGAGTCAACTTGGACACAGTTAAAAGGGTAGTATGTCATCTTGGTGCTTAGTGCTCCCACAGTGCTGGTGCTTATGGTTAAATTGCTACAAGAGACTCTAGATCACATGTGTCAAACACAAGGCCCACCGGGCCATTTTATGTTGCCCTTGCACCTATCCTACAGCTGTGGTACTCCTAGTCTCCATCCCCCACTTTATCTCAGCAGTCAGCAGCAGAGAGGACAGAACTCCTCCACTAGATCCTGCGTCTCTCTGCGCAGCTGGGAAGAGACTCTTCTCTGATTTCCCCCCCCCCCCGTCTCAGCAGTTGAGTAGAGAGGAGGACAGAACTCATCCTATAGATCCTGCATCTCTCTGTGCAGCCACAGCACTCATCTCCGCCTCCCCTGGTCTCAGCATTCAGTAGACTCCGGCAGCTTACTCCAGCCTTCCTCCATTCCTCTTCCAGACCCTGCACTTTCTGCTTCCCAGCTCCGCCCTCAGCTACTTCCCGGCAGCAGCACAAGATAAAGTGGTGCATGGTGCACTGTGATGTAAGGGAAGGTGGGGGGCTCTTGACATTTGATGTGAGGGGGGGAGTTGCTCTGGACATCTGCTTGCACCTAATGCCCTGTACACACGATCGGACATTCCGACAACAAAATCCATGGATTTTTTCCGACGGATGTTGGCTCAAACTTGTCTTGCATACACACGGTCGCACAAAGTTGTCGGAAAATCCGATCGTTCTGAACGCGGTGACGTAAAACAAATATGTCGGGACTATAAACAGGGCAGTAGCCAATAGCTTTCGTCTCTTAATTTATTCTGAGCATGCGTGGCACTTTGTGCGTCGGATTTGTGTATACACGAATGGAATTTAACCAATCGGATTTTGTTGTCGGAAAATTTTATACCCCGCTCTCAAACTTTGTGTGTCGGAAATTCCGATGGAAAAAGTCAGATGGAGCCCACACACAATCGGAATTTCCGACAACGCAATCCGATCGCACTTTTTACGTCAGAAAATCCGACCGTGTGTACAGGGCATAAGTCTTAAGTTAATATTAAAACCAGTAGTAATCAAATCCTTCCAAGTAATCGTCTCCTTCCAAGTCCCGGCGGTCGCTTTTCCTCCCAGCCAATCGGGACTTAGGACTCACGGCCAATCGGGTCTTAGGACTCCCAGCCAAACTTCCTGATTGGCCGGGAGGAGAAACCGGAAGACATTAGCCAATATTAATTTTCTAATGTCACACAACCAAGCCCACCCTTTTTGAAGTCAATTGGAGCCTCAGGCTCTAATCGTGTGCTTCGAAACAAAAAAAACCCATTGGAATCTATGCGTCCAGCGCCCTGCATGTAGATTAGGGGCCGGGCGCACTGATTAGGGGGGCGGTGCCCCTGCGCTCTGCATGAGCTACTGACTATCAATGTCTTAAAGGGTGTTTTCTTCAATGACCCCCAGTGAATTGGTTTTAGCAAGAGTTCCATAAGACCCAACCATTATTTTAGGGGTTCATCTGTTGAAGAAAAAGTTGAAAGGGCTACTTTAGTAGCATTATTAGTCTCCTTGTGCATATGAATACATGAAAGAAGTATAAGCATTTGCATTGAGTAGTGGCATTTGGCAATGTCTACAAGTATAAGAAGATCTCCTAGTCACCTACAATATGTTTCCAATATTGTTGAACTTAGAGAGTAAATCTCATAGGTGCCCTTTTATGAAACAGAGAAAAGCCTCTCTCGTATGGGAATGTTTGACCATTCTTCCAGAAGCACATTTGTGAGGTCAGGCACTGATGTTAGACAAAAAGGCCTGGCTCGCAGTCTCCACTTTAATTCATCCCAAAGTTGTTCTATCGGGTGGACGTCAGGACTCTGTGCAGGCCAGTCAAGTTTCTCCACCCCAAACTCGCTCATCCATGTCTTTATGGACCTTGCTTTGTGCACTGGTGCGGAACAGGTGTTGGAACAGGAAGGGGCCATCTCCAAACTGTTCCCACAAAGTTGGGAGTATGAAATTGTCCAAAATGTCTTGGTATGCTGATGCCTTAAGAGTTCCCTTCACTGGAACTAAGGGGCCAAGCCCAACCCCTGAAAAACAACCCCACACTATAATCCCCGCTCTACAAAATGATTTGGACCAGTGCACAAAGCAAGGTCCTTAAAGACATGGATGAGTGAGTTTGGGATGGAGGAACTTGACTGGCCTGCAGAGAGTCCTGACCTCAACCCGATAGAACACCTTTGGGATGAATTAAAGTGGAGACTGCGAGCCAGACCTTCTCGTCTGACATCAGTGCCTGACCTCACAAAAGCACAAAAGTATGTATATACACACACACACTATGGGTCCTTTCACACTGGGGCCTTTCACACATAGCGCCTGCAAACCGACCCGAAAGTGCCGCTAATTTGATTCCAGTGTGAAACCCCGAGGGCTTTCACACTGGAGCGGTGCGCTAGCAGGACGGTAAAAAAAGTCCTGCTAGCAGCATCTTTGGAGCGGTGAAGAAGCGGAGTATATACCGCTCCTTTACCGCTCCTGCCCATTGAAATCAATGGGATGGCGCAGCTATACCGCTGGCAAAGCGCCTCTGCAGAGGCACTTTATGGTGGTTTTTAACCCTTTTTCGGCCGCTAGTGGGGGTAAAACCGCCCCGCTAGCGGCCGAATACCGAAGGTAAAGCGCCGCTTACAATAGCGGCGCTTTACCGCCGCCCCCACCTCAGTGTGAAAGGGCCCTAAGGGATTGATTTACTAAAGGCAAATCCACTTTGCACTACAAGTGCACTTGGAAGTGCAGTCGCTTTAGATCTGAAGGGAAGATCTGAAATGAGGGGAAGCTCTGCTGATTTTATCATCCAATCATGTACAAGTAAAAATGCTGTTTTTTATTTTCCTTGCATGTCCCCCTCGGATCTACAGCGACTGCACTTCCAAGTGCATTTGCAGTGCACTTTGTAGTGCAAAGTGGATTTGCCTTTTGTAAATAACCCCCCCATGCCATAAAAATGTATCTGAACAATACTAAAATGTAGTTTTCCAATTATCTGATACTTGGCATTAATCTTTCCTTCTGGTTTTCACTTAAATACTAATTTCATAATCTTTTTTTCAGCCTCATCAACGCTGATTTCTGTGTGGGATCTGTGTGCATTGCCTTTGGTGGAGTTCTGGGGAAAGTCAGCCCTGTACAAGTCATGCTGATGACCTTGTTCCAAGTGACACTCTTTGCAGTGAATGAGTTTATTCTTCTCAACCTGCTCCATGTAAGATTTACATTTCCTTTGACTTCCTATTATCTGAAAATGTTTGTAATGGAAAAAAAAAAGAGGAATTCGAGGACCTGATCATCTGATGTATTAATATATATAACCTTAATCATGCAGATTGGCGAATAGAGGATATCAGCCTATCTTTACCGCATTGCTTCTTCTCCCTGTGTCCCCTAATATTCACACAAGAAGAAGTTGGGAACAGTTATCTCAGCAGTTTATGCAATTTTGCTGTAGTACAATACTGTCAAAATAAACTTCTCCCTGAAAACGATTACCAATGGAATGGGTGTGTATTGGGAGGGAGGCAGATGCGGTACTCTTTGTTCAAACTATTATGAAAGGTGAAGTCTGAATTGCTAGTCATATGACGGCATTCCACTTAAATAGTTCTATAAGAAAATTGGTGTTTTTGATTGCATAATAATACACTGGATGCTTGACATCTTTCCAAAAATATTATGTAAGAAGATATTTAAATTGACTTTAACACGTAACAATATAAATAGCTGTCTGAAATTTGTTTTGTGGTTTTCCAAGTGAAAAATTTAGGCTCTCAGAAAAAAGTAGTTAAGAAAAAAACGGAAGAAAAATTCCGTACGAGGCGCGATTGTGTTTGATTTTCGTATAGTCTGCACACAACTTTTGACATCCGATTTTAGATTTTCCGAATGGAAATTTCAAAAGTGACAAACTCCTATGTGAACAGAACGAACGCTGCCAGAGCCGTTTTTGCGTTTTTTTGCACACATGCTTAAAAATCATGTTCGGCCTGAAGATTACACAAAACACCAAAAACGTTATATATTGTCGATGTTTGTTGGTCCTTCTATCTACAGCAGAGGATATGGAAGCACATTGACTGCATAAACTATGAAGGGAGATTCCTATGCATTACAACACGAGTCAATACTACGGAGCGGTGAGAGCCTCCGGGCAACGCTTTATGGCAATTCAATTGTCGAGTTCTCAGTGTTGTGCTAACTTGGAATACAGGACTGTCAAGTTCTTAAGGTGTATATTGCACGCTATACTGACAGCTATCCCTGCCATTGCACTGGCTGATCTGCCATTACGGGACAAGGACTCCAAGAGAGGAATCTCCTCTTAATGCTGACTAGACACTCACTGACAGTGCTCAGGCTATCCCAAGTAGACATTTGAATTTCCAAATTTTCAAATTCCGAATTTTCGGAATTCGGAAATTCAAAAATTCGAAAACCTGAAAATTCGAAAATCTTAAAAAAAGAAAGAAAATCAGTAAAATTTGAAATAATAATTAACTATTAAATTATAGGTATAGGAATTTCCTTTCAAATTTGGCTGTTGGTGAACGTAGCGAATACAAATTTATCTGAACTTACGAATTATCTGAAATAACGAATGCCGCATCTAAACAAATGGAATGGAACAAATGAATAATAAATAATAATAATAAAAAGGTTTTATTATTATCATTGTTATTTATTATGATTAGATCGTTATGTTCCATTCGTTTAGATGCGGAATTCGTTATTTCAGATAATTTGTAACTTAAGATAAATTTGTATTCGTTACGTTCACTAACAGCCAAATTTGAAAGGAAGTTCCAATACCTATAATTTAATAGTTGGTTATTTCGAATTGTACTGATTTTTCTTAATTTTTTTCTGATTTTCGAATTTTTGAATTTCTGAATTTTCGAATTCCGGAAATTCAGAAATTTGAAATTTGGAAATCTGAAAATTAGGAAATTCGAAATTCGTAATTTCGGAAAATGAAAATTCAGAAATTCGGAAATTTTGGAATTAACAAATTTGTCAAAATTTCTTTAGAAAAACCAATTCGGAACTAAGCAAATTGCACATGTCTAATCCCAAGTATTCATATATTGGACGGTACATGAACTGTAAACATCTATTCGATTTTTCTTCATTTTTTTGATTCTTCAGCCCAATTCATGAAAGTGCTGCACGTGCTCCCATATATTACACAGCATTCTGCCATATGGGTCCAATAACATACTACTGCTAAACATAGCTTCTATATGGGGCCCTGCAGCCATATCCACGTTCAGCGAACCAGTGGCTACACAAATGGATATTTTTATACTTACTCTCAGCTCATGATATTTCAATACATTCATCTCTGCACACCCGGTCATATTGACATTACAACAGCTGGGTATTTGACTCTGTGAGGCTCATCTGCTCTCTATACAATCATAGTGTTTACACCACAACCGCACAAGTCTATTGTTGGACATGCTAGGTTTAAAGCCCAGGCTCTTATACAATTAGCCCCAGATTAGTGACCTCGGACAACACCAGTCTTTCGATCGGTGAATGCATGGGTGTGTGTGTGGGGCCCATACGTTGGCACCATTTTTGTGACAACGTTGTCAATTTTGGTGTTTTTTAATGATGGGTACACTGGGGGGGGGAGTGTTCCAACTATTTGGTATAATGCATTTCATTAAGTGGGCTAAATATACTGCTTTTCAATAAAGTTCTTCTTTTTCTCTCCCAGTATATTACATAAATTAATAAAAGCTGACCATTGTAAGCACCCCTGTTTACTGTTAAATGGTTTGTCTCAACTAGGGATGAGCCGAACACCCCCGGTTCGGTTCGCACCAGAACCTGCGAACAGACCGAAAATTCGCACAAACGTTAGAACCCCATTGAAATCAAAAGAGCTCATTTTAAAGGCTAATTTGCATGGTATTGTCCTAAAAAGGGTTTGGGGACCCGGGTCCTGCCCCAGGGGACATGTATCAATGCAAAAAAAACTTTTAAATACAGCCGTTTTTTCGGGAGCAGTGATTTTAATGATGCTTAAAGTTAAAAAAAAAGTGAAATATTCTTTTAAATATCATACCTGGGGGGTGTCTATAGTATGCCTGTAAAGTGGCGCATGTTTCCCGTGCTTAGAACAGTACCTGCACAAAATGTCATTTTTTTTTTTTTAACAGAAAATTCAAAATGTCATTTTTAAAGGAAAAAAAGTCATTTAAAACTGCTTGCGGCTTTAATGTCCACTCCTGGCAATATGGATGAAAATCAGTGAGACAAACAGCATGGGTACCCCCCAGTCCATTACCAGGCCCTTTGGGTCTTGTATGGATATTAAGGGGAATCCTGCACCTATATTAAAAAAAGGAAAGGCGTGGGGCCACCAGGCCCTATATATTCTAAACAGCAGTATACAGGCGGTGCAAACAAGACAGGGACTGTAGGTTTGTTGTTAAGTAGAATCTGTTTGTAATTTTAAACTGGTACATTTTTAACGTGTTTAGCTCCAGCCAAAAAATCTATTTTAAGCTTTTTGGAAAACATAGGGAAGGGTTATCACCACTGTGACATTTGTTTTGCTGTCTGTGCTCCTCTTCAGAAGATTTCACCTCAGTTTTTGTCCCAATGACAAATGTTTTTTGAAAATTTGGGTTTTTTTGTGAAACAAGGATTGGTGATAAAGCATCAGTGGAAAGGAGAAATGTTTTTCCCATATTAACTCTTACAGGAGAGAATTTCCCTTCCTAGGGGTAGATTTCATCTCACTTCCTGTTGTCTCCTTCCGTTTGCAAGTAGGAGTCGTTTGTAAGTTGGATGTTTGAAAGTAGGGTCCTGCCCTATATACTCAGCAGAAATTTGGGCCTTAGGTGTTGTTGTGGCCACAATACGGTAAGCCCTCACAGGGCCCTGCTGTGAAATATTAGATCAAGAATTGTAATTACATGCCCCTGTTGAACAGGGGCAGAAAAATTGGGCCTTTGGTGGTGGTGGTGGTGCTGGTGCCACAACACTGTAAGTCCTCACTCGCTCTTGGTGGGTGCAGAAACGGGCCCTGCTGTGAAAACTTAGCTCAAGAATTGTAAATACATGCCCCTGTTGAACGGGGCTGAACAATTGGGCCTTAGGCACTGGTGCTGGTGCCACAACACTGCAACCCCTCACAGATACTCTAGTTGGAACGCAGAAACGAGCCCTGCTGCAAAGTATTGCATCAAAAATTGTAATTACACGCCCCTGTTAAACAGGGGCTGAAAAATTGGGCCTTAGGCACTGGTGCTGGTGCCCAGAACCAAAAATGTTCTTACAAGCTATCAGCGTGATCATTGAGGAAGAAGAGGATAATTACTCAGGATAGTCACTCAGCATCAGCATAGGCAGTCTTTGAAGGGATCTGAGATTTTAAAAAAAAATATTCGGTTACATCAGCATCAGGTGCTTGGTAGCTGGTGGTGAGCCAAGACTGATTCATTTTTATGAAGGTCAGTCGATCGACCGAGTCGGTGGACAGACGCACCCTGTGCACTCGGTTACAAAGCCTCCAGCAGCACTGAATGTGCGTTCCGAAAGAATGCTGGATGCAGGACAGGCCAGTAGCTCAATTGCATACTGTGCAAGCTCTGGCCAGTGATCCATCCTCAAGATCCAGTAACCCAGAGGATTTTCGGAGGGAAAGGTGTCCAAGTCAGATCTTGCCCCTAGGTATTCCTGCACCATGTAAAACAGACGCTGGCGATGGTTGCTGGAACCGATCATACCTTGGGGCTGCGGACCAAAAAATTGTCTGAACGCATTGGTCAGATGGCCACCTTCTCCACCGCTCCTTCTTTGACTGACCTAAGCCTCAGCAACACGTTGACCAGAAACAGGAGTTTGTAACCTCCCAGTCTCTGGGAACGCGTTGCACAGACCTTTCTGCAAGGCCTCCCGAAGATGTTTCATCCTCTGCTCCCCCTGCGCTGGCAAGATAGTCCGCAACCTTACCCTTGTAACATGGATCAAGGAGGGTTGCCAGCCAGTATTGGTCCTTCTCCTTGATACCATGAATACGAGGATCCTTACACAGGCTTTGAAGGATCAGGGAGGCAATGCAGCGTAGGTTTGCTGAGGCATTCGGTCCGGAGTCCTCTGGGTCACTAAGGACGACATGGTCCGCAGCCACCTCCTCCCAGCCACGTACAAGTCCATGTGTTTCTTGGGACTGATCCCTTAAAGACTGCTGCTGATGCTGAGTGCCAGGCTCCACCTCCATACTGACACAATCCTCCTCCTCGTCCTTGTCCTCTTCCTGTGTGATCGGCGGGCACGCAGGAACACTATCTGGATAAAGGGGGCCTTGAGAGCTAAGGAAGTCCTCCTCTTCCTGCCTCTGTTCTGCCTCAAGTGCCCTGTCCATTATTCCACGCAGCGTGTGCTCCAACAGATGGACAAGGGGGACAGTGTCACTGATGCATGCACTGTCACTGCTCACCATCCTCGTGGCCTCCTCAAATGGTGACAGGACAGTGCATGCATCCCTGATCATGGCCCACTGGCATGGGGGAAAAAAAACAAGCTCCCCTGACCCTGCTCTGGTGCCATAGTCGCACAGGTACTCATTGATGGCCCTCTGCTGCGTGTGCAGCCGCTGCAGCATGGCCAACGTTGAGTTCCCCCTGGTGGGCATGTCACAGATTAGGTGGTTCTTGGGCAGGTTAAACTCCTTTTTGGAGGTCTGCCAGCCGAGCACTTGCATTATATGACCAGCGGAAATGCACACAGACTTTTCTGGCCTGCCTCAGGACATCCTGTAAGCCCGGGTACCTGCCCAAGAACCGCTGCACCACCAAGTTAAGGACGTGAGCCAAACAGGGCATATGGGTCATTTCTCCCTGTCGGAGGGCAGAGAGGAGGTTGGTGCCATTGTCGCAAACCACCATTCCTGCCTTATGTTGGCATGGCGTCAACCACCTCTGAACCTGCCCCTGCAGAGCTGACAGAACCTCTGCCCCAGTGTGGCTCCTGTCCCCCAAGCACACCAGCTCAAGCACCGCATGGCATCTTTTGGCCTGCATACTTGCGTAGCCCCTTGAACGACTACGGAGCACCGCTGGTTCCGAGGACAAAGCACAGGAAGAGGCCATGGAGGAAGAAGAAGAGGAGGGGGTGGAGGAGAGAGGTGTGTCACAATCAGTAGTGGCATTTTGGAGGCGTGGTGGCGGAACAACCTCCAACACTACTGCACCTTGTCCTGCATCCTTCCCAGCTGCCAGCAGAGTCACCCAATGCGCGGTGAAACTTAGGTAACGTCCCTGTTCATGCCTACTGGACCATGAGTCAGCTATAATATGCACCTTACCGCTAACCACCCTGTCCAGCGAGGCCAAGACATTGCCTTCCACATGCAGGTAGAGAGCCGGAATCGCCTTCCGTGAGAAAAAGTGGGGTTTGGGTACCTGCCACTGAGGAACCGCACATTCCACAAACTCACGGAAGGGGGCAGAGTCTACCAACTGAAAAGGCAGCAGTTGAAGTGCTAGCAATTTTGCCAAGCTAGCATTCAACCGCTGGGCATGTGGGTGGCTGGGAGCGAACTTCTTTCGGCGGTGCAGCAGCTGGGGCAGGGAAATTTGCCTGGTACAATCTGACGTCGGTGTACCGAAAGCAGATTGCCCACAAGTACTTGGCTGTGACACACCTAATTCTACACCTTCATTCCTCTCAGTGCAGGTCTCAGAGAGGACTGAAGGTATAGTGGGGTTGGAGATCTCAGCTGATGAGGAGCAAGGAGAGGTCCTCTTTGTTCTTTGGTGTGGGTCTTTTAGATATGCTTGCCAATTAACTGCATGGCAGGTCAACATATGTCTGGTCAAGCATGTGGTGCCCAAGCGGGAGATGTTTTGGCCACGCGAGATACGCTTGAGACATATGTTGCAAATAGCAGCGGTGCGATCTGATGCACCCGTCTCAAAAAAGGCCCACACCAAAGAACTTTTGGAATAATGCACAGAGACAGCAGCGCCCTGCACATGCGGAGCTGTTGGGTGTGATGCAGTCAGTGTGCTGCCCTTAGGCTGGCCCCTGGAGGGCATCCTGCCTCGTTGGTGATGTGCCTCCTCCTCCTCCTCTCTCCTATCAGGCACCCACGTTGAGTCAGTGACCTCATCATCCCCTCCCTCCTCATCACTGGAGCAAACCTGGCAGTATGCTGCAGCAGGGGGAGCATGACTGCCAGATTGCTGTCCTTCTTGGGCACCCCCTCTGTCCATGCTCAGGTTACTGCCTTCATCTAGCTCAGTATCATCATCAGAGCCTTCTAAACGCTGGGCATCCTCCTGGAGCATGTACCCAACACTGTGGTTAAACAGTTTGAGGGACTCCTCAGGAGAACATGGTGGGGCTAGGGAAGGAGTCACTGATGCCATTGAGCCGAGGGAAGAGACCGCGTTGGCAGCTGCTTTGCCAGACAAAGTACCCTGAGCATGGGTGAGAGAGGATGAGGACGGCTTGGTCATCCACTCAACCAAGTCTTCCGCATGTTGCGGCTCAACACGGCCAGCTGCCGAAAAAAAGGCCAAGCGTGTCCCACGGCCACGTGCTGATGAGGATTCACCGTCTCCACGACCAGCACTGTTGCCTCTAGACACAGAGCCTGCTTGCCCTCTTTTATTGGCTTGTGACTGTCTGCCTCTCCTTGTTGGCCTTCCAGACATACTAATGGCCTGTAGCTGCACTAAGCTGGGAATAAATATATATATATATATATATATATATATATTTAATATAGATACTGCAGCTAGCAAAATCAACTGCCTGCCTGTAGTATGAGAACACCACCAACCTTCTACAGGTAGCTTTAGCTGAACACTGTGCAGAGCTCGCAAAAAACTAAATTGTAGCTTATTTAGCTGCCTGCGGTAGTGATAGGATCAGGAAAACACCACCAACCTTCTACAGGTAGCTTTAGGTGAACACTGTGCAGAGCTCGCAAAAAACGAACTTGTAGCTTATTTAGCTGCCTGCGGTAGTGATAGGATCAGGAAAACACCACCAACCTTCTACAGGTAGCTTTAGGTGAACACTGTGCAGAGCTCGCAAAAAACTAACTTGTAGCTTATTTAGCTGCCTGCGGTAGTGATAGGATCAGGAAAACACCACCAACCTTCTACAGGTAGCTTTAGGTGAACACTGTGCAGAGCTCGCAAAAAACGAACTTGTAGCTTATTTAGCTGCCTGCGGTAGTGATAGGATCAGGAAAACACCACCAACCTTCGACAGGTAGGTTTAGGTGAACACTGTGCAGAGCTCGCAAAAAACGAACTTGTAGCTTATTTAGCTGCCTGCGGTAGTGATAGGATCAGGAAATCACCACCAACCTTCTACAGGTAGCTTTAGGTGAACACTGTGCAGAGCTCGCAAAAAACGAACTTGTAGCTTATTTAGCTGCCTGCGGTAGTGATAGGATCAGGAAAACACCACCAACCTTCGACAGGTAGGTTTAGGTGAACACTATGCAGAGCTCGCAAAAAACTAACTTGTAGCTTATTTAGCTGCCTGCGGTAGTGATAGGATCAGGAAAACACCACCAACCTTCGACAGGTAGCTTTAGGTGAACACTGTGCAGAGCTCGCAAAAAACGAACTTGTAGCTTATTTAGCTGCCTGCGGTAGTGATAGGATCAGGAAAACACCACCAACCTTCTACAGGTAGCTTTAGCTGAACACTGTGCAGAGCTCGCACTACACCAATTTGTAGCTTTAGCTGAACACTATGCAGAGGTCGCACTACACTAACTTGTAGTTTTAGCTGAACACTGTGAGGAGGACGCACTACCCTAACTTGTAGCTTTAGCTGAACACTGTGCAGAGGTCACACTACACTAACTTGTAGCTTTAGCTGAACACTGTGCAGAGCTTGCACTACACTAACTTGTAGTTCTAGCTGAACACTGTGAGGAGGACGCACTACCCTAACTTGTAGCTTTAGCTGAACACTGTGCAGAGGTCGCACTACACTAACTTGTAGTTTTAGCTGAACACTGTGCAGAGTTCGCACTACACTAACTTGTAGTTTTAGCTGAACACTGTTCAGAGGACGCACTACACTAACTTGTAGCTTTAGCTGAACACTGTGCAGAGGTCGCACTACCCTAACTTGTAGCTTTAGCTGTACACTGTGAGGAGGACGCACTACACTAACTTGTAGCTTTAGCTGAACACTGTGCAGCAATCGCACTACACTAACTTTTAGCTTTAGCTGAACACTGTGCAGAGGTCGCACTACACCAACTTGTAGCTTTAGCTGAACACTGTGAGGAGGACGCACTACCCTAACTTGTAGCTTTAGCTGAACACTGTGCAGAGGTCACACTAAACTACCTTGTAGCTTTAACTGAACACTGTGAGGAGGACGCACTACACTAACTGTAAATAGTCTAGCTGCCTGACTGTGGTACTATTAGGATCAAAAGAACACCAGCAATTTTCTTCAGGCAGCTGTAAATACTGTAACAAGACAAGCCTGCCTGTCAGTAGGAAGATAACAGGAATGGATCTAGCTAAACTGAATACAGTGTGTGTGTGTGTTTGTGTATATATATATATATAACACCTGGGATGCAATACACTGTAAGTGCAGCTAACTCACTGACTGTCCTGCCTAATCTAGCTAACTCAAATGAAATGACACTGTCTCTCTGTCTATCTAAGCACGCTGGAACACACTACACAGGGCCGCCGTGCAGGCGGCCTTATATAGTGTGGGCAAGTTCTAAACCCCCTGAGCCATAATTGGCCAAAGTCACCCTGGCTTTGGCCAATTACAGCTCTCTCTACTGACGGCGCTGTGATTGTCCAAGTATGGTGCGGGTCATAGTGCATTCTTGGCCAATCATCAGCCAGCAATGCACTGCGATGCCGCAGTGTCTTATGGGCCATGACGCGCCACACGAATTTGGCGCGAACGGCCTATAACGTTCGCAATTCGGCGAACGATCAAACAGCCGATGTTCGAGTCGAACATGGGTTCGACTCGAACGCGAAGCCCATCCCTAGTCTCAACTGTCTAACCTTTGCGGGACAGCTTGGTCTGTTAAATGAAGGTAAAAACTTAGACTTTCTGGTCGGATCACAAGGATCTCCTAGATGCCTTTTCTCTTGTCAGCTGCGCTTTTGGAGAAAAAGCACTTGAAGTACGTGGGTAATTTAACCACTTGCTTACTGGGCACCTAAACCCCCCTTCTGCCCAGACCAATTTTCAGCTTTTAGCACTGTCACTATTTGAATGACAATTGCGCGGTCATACAACACTGTACCCAAATGAAATTTTTATAATTTTTTTCCCACAAATAGAGCTTTCTTTTGGTGGTATTTGATCATCTCTGGGTTTTTTATTTTTTGTTAAAAAAAATAAAAAAGAATAAAAAAAAAAATACAAAACCGTTTTATATTTTGTGGATGGACGCTGATGAGGCTACACTGATGGGCACTGATAAGCTGAATTGATGGGCACTGATGAGGCGGCACTGATGGGCACTAATAGGCGGCACTGGTAGGCACTGAGAGGTGGCACTGAAGGGCATTGATAGGTGGCACTGAAGGCCACTAGTAGGTGGCACTGATGGGTGGCAGTGAGGGGCACTGATGGGTGGCAGTGATGGGCACTGATCGGCACTGGTAGGTGACACTGATGGGCAGCACTGATGAGGCACTGATTGGCACCACTGGTGGGCATTGATAGGTGACACTCATGGGCCTTGATAGGTGGCAATTATGTACTGGTGGGCACTGTGGGCACTGATTTGTGGCAATGGCAGGCAGTACTGGCGGCTTCACCTTTCCCTGCTCGGGACCAATATCCCTTCAACAGAAGCTGGTGATCGGCTTTTTTTTTATCCTCACGATGTTAGCGTAAGAAGAAAAAAAAATGATTACCGATTTTCTGTTTACATCACGTGGTCAGCTGTCATTGGCTGACAGCTGATCACTCGGTAAGGGGTTGGGATCGACCCCTTACTCCGATCTGTCCGATCTCATTGACTTGGGTGATCACAGTGCGCCAGCTTGCAAAGGGGAGGACGTCTATTGGCGGCCTCCCGGCAAAGCAGATCTGCGCTGTAGCCATCATTCTGTTGCCTAGCATTAATGCACATTTGGTCGCATTTAGACATGAGCTTTTTTTTTTTTTTGCCAAGAGGCAGCTGCTCCTGGGTGCACTGGCAGTGGATTTTTTTTTTTGCCTCTAAACTCATGGACACATATGGGGTTGATTTCAGCGGCGGCCCATACGGGGCGTAGGGACGCGTCCCCCTAATCCATGCGCCCGACCTCTAATCTACATGCAGGGCACAGAACGCATGCGTTCCAATAGGTTTTTTTTTCGAAGCATATGATTAGAGCCTGAGGCTCTAATTGGCTTAAAAAAAGGTGGCTTGTGGTGCCGAGCACTGCTCCCTGAGCCCACCCAGTTGTGTGACAATAGCAAATTAATATTTTCGCTATTGTCTTCCTGATTCTCCTAGCCAATCAGGATGCGGGTCTTGAGACCCGATTGGCCAGTCGATCGGGTCTCAGTACCCACTTCCTGTTTAGCCGGGAGGAGAAGCAACGGCCCGCGGAGCGAAGAGTAGCTGGAGCAAGGAGCAGCAGCCCCACCCTGGATCCTTGTCATCTGCCTACTAAGGTAATGAGGCCTCTGAACCTTGCCTTCCAATCCGTCTTCCAGGGGGGGTGGGTGTGGCATTGGTTTGCCACCCCACCCCCCAAATATTGAGCACCAGCCACCACTGGCTGATTTACTAAAACCAGAGAGTGAAGAATCTGGTGCAGCTCTGCATAGAAATCACCTTCTAACTTCAGCTTATTCAAATAAGCTTTGACAAGAAAAAAAACTGGAAGCTGATTGGCTTCTATGCAGAGCTGCTCTAGATTTTGCACTCTCCAGTTTTAGTAAAGCAACCCCATAGGCTAACATGGAAGGGCTTTTGGAGGTAGAAAAAAAAAGCCAGATACCCTTGAAAGCAATTTTAAAAGTTGTGCGTGCATGAGCGCTTAAAGAAATATTAAACCCTCAGTGTTTTTTTTTTGCATATCCACTCCGGAAGACTTACCCCCCCCCCTTCGTGACCAGGTATTTTTTTGCGATACGGCACTGCGTTACTTTAACTGACATTAGCGCGGTCGTGCGACGCTGTACCCAAATAATTTTTTTCCCCACAAATAGAACTTTCTTTTGGTGATATTTGATCACCTCTGCGGTTTTAATTTTTTGCGTTATAAACAAAAAAAGACTGAGAAGTTTGAAAAAAATATATATTTATACTGTATATTTTTTACTTTCTGCTATAAAACATATCCAATTAAAAATGTAAAAAATCTAATTTCTTCATCAATTTAGGCCGATATGTATTCTGCTACATATTTTTGGTAAAAAATCCCAATAAGCATATATTGATTGGTCTGCACAAAAGTTATAGTGTCTAAAAACTATGAGATATATTTATGGAATATTTTTTTTTTTTTTTTTTTTTTTTACTAGTAATGGAGGCAATCAGCAACTTATAGCGGGACTGCAATATTGTGGTGGACAAGTCGGACACTGACACTTTTGACACTTTTTTGGGGACCAGTGACGTTATTACAGTGATCAGTACTAAAAAATATGCACTGTCACTGTACTAATGACACTGTCAGGGAAGGGGTTAACATCAGGGCGATTAAAGGGTTAAATGTGTGCTTAACTAGAGTTGTGTGGGAGGTGCTTTTATTAGAGGAAAGGCATGGGTCCATATCCCTGTGTAGCACCCTTGTCCTAAACAGGGCTGCTAGTAAATTTAATTGTGCTAGGTAGTAAATAGCCTGGCTAATTTGTAGTCTTTGATCAAATGGGTTTCCTCTAAGCTTGGGTTAGCTGTGATTTCTCTCTTTTGTTAATAAGTGGCACTGTTACCTTTGGCATTAGTATGACAGTGAATTCAGGTTATGAGTGAATATGCTTTTCTCAGCCAATCAGCAGAAGTTTCTTTGGCCGATGAAGCTCCTGGGATAATCTATTTATTTAGAGAGAGTCAGGTGATCGGGGTTCTTTTCACCCGGGCTGCTTCCTGTGTGGGTATGTGTGGAACTGCAGCAGAGGTGTAGGCCTGAAGGCTGGGGTCTAACCACGTGTAAATGGGCTCGGCTTGAGGGGAGCCTGATCGCTACCGGGAGGCAAGGGAGAAGAAGTTGCCAGAAGGTCAACCACTCTTGTTGTAGGAGGCAGGCATGAAGGGATGGAGCTCTGAAGGAGCACCAGAGGAGATTCTTCACCAGGGACTGTGAAGTAGCTGGGAAAGCTTCAGGAGAGAACTTGTCCATAAAATACAATGGGTAGCTGTGAGATAAGCTTGAGGGATCCAGCGGGTTGCTGTGAGTCTGAGGAACCCAGTGGGAAGCTGTGGGTGAAGCTTGAAGAATACAGCGGGTAGCTGTGAGTTAAGCCTGAAGAGTCCAGCAGGTATCTGTGAGCTACCCTTTAGGATCTACAGTGGGATACTGTAAGCTGAATGCAGCAATCTGTATTTCGTAGCAACTGGTGTCTCTTATAGCAACAACTTTACTCAAAGGCTCTTTATCTTTACTTCTGTCTGCCTAGTTCTATTTTTGTCTACGGAGTCTGCCAAGTTGCTGTTACATTTGCCTAAGCGTGTCCTGTGCCCTAACCGTCTTACCAACTGTTCCTGTTAAGAGAAATAAAACTCTTTGTTCATTTTTAAAAGTGACTAGCGCCCACCTTTCCACCTTGCACTACACCCACCATGCCTATGTAGCACTGGTAGATTTGCAATCTACCATATGTTAGGTAAATTTAGTAACTTGTTCGTTAGGAAGGTTAGGTTTGCCTCTGTTCCAGCTTGGCTGACGTTGTGTGTGTTTCCATACTGACCGGTGGGTGTCGCTGTTATCACTGGTCAGTGTTGGAAAGGCAGCGTGTCGAAGCGTATGGATGCTCTTCTGTCCCGGAGACAACTCATTGGAGGTGGTCCTCCAAGGTACATTCTGGGCGAGGGTATTTATGGGACAGACGCCATATTGTGGGGTTCGTTTTACAGCCACCTGCTGGCCCTCCTGGCCGACAGGTATGCGTTAGAGAGCAATCTCGTGGTTCTCCATTCCGGAGGCCCATGTCGCTGCGGCGCAGGGGTGGGACCAGAAACTTAACAAAACACTGGCCACCGCCCACACCCATAACTGGCCTTTACAGTAAGGAGCACATGGAGGGCATATACATGTAAGACAAAGACAATTCCATAGCTCAACACGCCAACCAGTCTGCTGACCAACCAAATTAGCCTGTCTAACTGTCTGTTAAAAGCAGGGGTTTAGTTAGCACACATTTGCAAACGCATGTGAAAGCTGCAAGGCCTCGTCAAGGCACCCTGTATTGCTTGCAGTCCTAACACTACTAAATTTATAAGTGTCTCCACAGTGGAAGCACATGCATTGAATGGATAGGTGTGAGACAGGTGAGCCTGGAGGCAGCCCAAGCCCCCTTAAAGGGACAGGAGCACACTGGACACCCAGCAAGAGCACAATGGCAGCAAAGGTGTCCAGTGTGTCCCCGACCCACATTTACGAACAGTAACAAAACACTGGCCACCGCCCACACCCATAACTGGCCTTCACAGTAAGGAGCACATGGAGGGCATATACATGTAAGACAAAGACAATTCCATAGCTCAACTCACTAACCAGTCTGCTGACCAACCAAATTAGCCTGTCTAACCGTCTGTTAAAAGCAGGGGTTTAGTTAGTACACATTTGCAAACGCATGTGAAAGCTGCAAGGCCTCGTCATGGGACCAGAAACTTGTCTGGGGCCTACCACAGCAGCCGAGGAATGGTCCTGAGCTGTCTATCCAGAGTGAAGAAGCTGGACAACCGAGGAGATCCCAGGGGAGGACCCGTCATGGAAGGATCACGCAGCGTGCTGGTCTGGAGAGGGGCCTGGTGACTCGGTTGGAGGACGTATCCTAAAGTAACTATACAGCATAGTGTTGCCGGGTTGGCTTAAAGGTTCAAGCACTGTGACTGACGTTCATTGCAGAAAAAAACAATACATCCTGTGGCAGAGGATCGTACGGGTTTATCCCAAACAAGTCTGTGGCAGAGACTTTTGTTCGTGCTACGTACTGGCTGCTAGGCAAGTGAGAGAGGCCTATTCAGGCGTGCAAGGAGTGTGTCCCACTAAGGGGAGCGCATTCTATTGTAATTTTCAAATTCTACCAGGACATTTGTCAAGAATCTTACAAGAAGATATTTGAGTTTCTTCTGCAGTTTTCTTTCTGCCGCTTTCCTGCTACTTCCTTAGTAAATTGTTTAATAAAGCATTGAAAACGTACTCAAGTGTTGGTGCGTGTATCGTCCAGAGGTAAACTCAACGGAACCCTAGACCCGGTGCCGGTGAAACAGAGGGAAGGAGAGTGAAGGTAACAAGCCCACTTAAACCAGCAGCTCCACCGAGAGTTATTGCTACACCTAGTAACCTGCACCCTGAGGAGGAATGTCCGCTCTCCCTGACTCTGTGGGTCACCACCAGGCCTCTGGAGGTCAGGGAGAGCGCTACACCTGCTTTGTAGGAACACAGAATCCATGTCTTCCTTACTAATGGAACAGCAATCTGCCTTGTTGACATGGGCAGGCTGCTGTTCTGCATGAATGTCCTGAATGATCAGTGTGTGTCGGCCGACTTCGAGTCCACTGGGACCCGCTGATTGGCTCCTGCTGTGTAGAATCACAGCAGGAACAAGCTGCCGGTGGCGCGCACTCACGTTCACTACCCGGAAGTGCAGGATCACATGTGTAATATGTGTAATATCACATGGTCCTAAGTATTCAGACCCTTTGCTCTAATCTAATGATCTAATGCTCTGATCTAATACAGCCATGAGTCTTTTTGGGAAAGATGCAACAAGTTTTTCACTCCTGGATTTGGGGATCCTCTGCCATTCCTGCTTGCAGATCCTCTCCAGTTCTGTCAGGTTGGATGGTAAACGTTGGTGGACAGCCATTTTTAGGTCTCTGCAGAGATGCTCAATTGGGTTTAAGTCAGGGCTCTGGCTGGGCCATTCAAGAACAGTCACGGAGTTGTTGTGAAGCCACTCCTTCGTTATTTTAGCTGTGTGCTTAGGGTCATTGTCTTGTTGGAAGGTAAACCTTCAGCCCAGCCTGAGGTCCTGAGCACTCTGGAGAAGGCTTTCGTCCAGGATATCCCTGTACTTGGCCACATTCATCTTTCCCTCGAATGTAACCAGTCATCCTGTCCCTGCAGCTGAAAAACACCCCCACAGCATGATGCTGCCACCACCATGCTTCACTGTTGGGACTGTATTGGACAGGTGATGAGCAGTGCCTGTTTTTTTCCACACATACCACTTAGAATTAAGGCCAAAAAGTTCTATCTTGGTCTCATCAGACCAAAGAATCTTATTTCTCACCATCTTGGAGTCATTCAGGTGTTTTTTTAGCAAACTCCATGCAGGCTTTCATGTGTCTTGCACTGAAGAGAGGCTTCCGTCAGGTTACAACTTTCTCCCATGTCCCGACTGCATCTCTGGAGCTCAGCCACAGTGATCTTTGGGTTCTTCTTTACCTCTCTCACCAATGCTCTTCTCCCCCGATAGCTCAGTTTGGCTGGACGGCCAGCTCTAGGAAGGGTTCTGGTCATCCCAAACGTCTTCCATTTAAGGATTATGGAGGCCACTGTGCTCTTAGGAACCTTAAGTGCAGCAGAAATTTTTCTGTAGCCTTGGCCAGATCTGTGCCTTGCCACAATTTTGTCTCTGAGCTCTATAGGCAGTTCCTTTTGACCTCATGATTCTCATTTGCTCTGACATGCATTGTGAGCTGTAAGGTCTTATATAGACAGGTGGTTTGGCAAGAACGATTCTTCATGAATCCATGCTGATTACTGCTAATGATAATTTTTTCTTTACTAAAATCTTGTATATAGTCTTTTATCATCCCCTCCAAGAGCTTGCATACTATTGATGTTAGGCTAACTGGTCTGTTATTCCCAGGGATGTATTTTGGCCCTTTTTTAAATATTGGTGCTACATTGGCTTTTCTCCAATCAGCTGGTACCATTGCCGTTAGTACACTGTCAGTAATAATTAGGTACAATGGTCTGGCAATTAAAAATTCCCTAAGGACCCTCGGGTGCAAGCCATCTGGTCCTGGTAACTTATTAATGTTAAGTTTTCCAAGTCTATCTCCAATTCCGTCCTCTGTTAGCCATGAGGGTGCTTCCTGTGATGTGTCATGAGGATAAACACTGCAGTTTTGGTTACTGAAGCCCCCCAATTCCTTTGTGAAGACTGAGGGGAAGAATAAATTCAATACCTTCGCCATCTCCCCCTCCTTTGTAACCAGATTTCCTTCCCATTCTTTATGGGGCCAATATGGTCTGTCCTCCCTTTTTTATTGTTTATATACTTAAAGAATTTCTTGGGATTTTTTTGCTCTACTCCGCTTTGTATTTTTCCTGTTCTATCTTAGCCGCCCTAATTGCACCCTTACATTTCTTGTTGAATTCTCTGTAAAGTCTGAATGCTGATGATGATTCCTCAGCCTTGTATTTTTTGAAGGCCTTCTGCTTTGCTTTATATGCATTTTTACATTGGAGTTAAGCAATCCAGGATTTTTGTTCGCTCTTTTCAATTTATTTCCCAATGGGATGCACTGGCTCATGCCCTTATTTAATATTCTCCTAAAGCAAACCCATTTCTCCTCTGTGTTCTTTGTTCCTAAGATTCTATCCCAATTTATATCTTCTAGCAAGGTTCGTAGTTTAGGGAAGTTGTCTCTTTTTGAAATTCAGTGTCTTAGTATTCCCCTTATGTTTCCTATTTGTGTGATTTTTACTTAGTTAATTGACCTGTGATCGCTGTTTCCTAAATTTCCCCTTATTTTCACATCCGTGATCAGTTAACAATGAACACTGGAGTAATCTCTCACTGTGTTCATTCATTTATCCATCCTAAACATACCCCCCCCCCCCCCAGCAGCCAGCAGCAGGAGAGGAGGTAAAGCTGGCAACTCTGCAGTAGGAAGACAAGGGGCACCAGGAAGCAAGGGGATTCGACAACGCACAGGGTGATAAGGGTGTGCCCAGGCAAATCTGGCACACCCTGTGCGCATGTCTATGGTGGCAACAGACATGGGGAGAAGATCCCCGGTCTGCTGTCGTAGCAGGGTTCGGGGGCACAGGGGCCAGTGCATTCATAACATATTGTTACATGTTACACCCTGAATATGTTATGAAAGGTGAACTGCCCGTGATTCCAGAATCGCGGCAAAACACGGGAGGTGTTTGCGACACCATTATTTCTTAAGGCACCCCAAACTCAGTGTGATTTAGCTGTGACTGTCGCTAAATTGCTGCTAAAATCGCAGCAAAAACGTGTCGCTTTTTGGAGCAAAGGGTGGCCCATTCAAATGAATGAAGGTAAATTGGGTATCTGGCACTCCGGGAGGCAACGCCCTTAGTTTGTAATGTAAAATACAAAAGAAAGTGCTGCACTTTCAGTGTGGTAACCACACTAGATATAGTGCCACTATTTGCACCAACAACCACACTAGATATAGTGCTACTATTTACACCAATTAAATTAAAGTGCAAAATCGGATATATATATATATATATATATATATATATATATATATATATATATATATATATATATATATATTATATTCACTTGTAGAGGAGAACCGCACTCTGCTTACAATTTAGTGCCAGCAATCAGGTCTTCCCACCGACCTTGTATATAGAAAAAAAGTCCAAGAGGTTGCTGCACTTAAAAACTTCTTTGCTTTATTTCACAATATCTTCAGGAGAGATTTACAAAGCAAGTATAATCCTTTCAAGCATATATATATATATATATATATATATATATATATATATATATATCTAGCAAACTGACCTAGTTACAAAAAAAGTGATTATGTGCATAATATTTTACAATGCATCCACTTATATATAAACAGTCCTTCTAAAGCGCTTCAATTATAAAACAGAAAAGTGTTCCATTGCACTAAAAGTGCTAACGTGCAAAATCCTTCATGCAATAACCTGCACTGATGAAAACACATAAAGTCCATTCCAATTAAATCAAATCCACAGACTATATTGGTAATGACCAAACTAGACATGTGCGCCGTCAATAAATTTGTTTTGTTTCGTTCCGTACGAAAATTAATTCGTATTTCGTAATTCGTGTTCGTACAAAATACGAATTTTATTTAGATTCATAAACTTTTTGCAAAGTTAGTTATGATGAATTTATTATTATGAGGGGCTCCCACCATCCATGTGCTGTGCTGACTTCCTGGGTTTTTAACCTTTAGGTTCATTAACTTTTCGTAAAAATAACGAATGTTCGTTATGGTGAATTTATCATTATGAGGGGTTCCCACCATCCCTGTGCTGTGCCAACTTCCTCTGATTGGTGAACAAAACACAAGTCACGTTTCTTTTGTAACAGATTTTGGATCCGAAATTCTGAAATTTGTTAACGAAATTTCGTATTTCGTATAAAATTTGTAAGCATAGAAATTCCCATAGGGTTCCCACCATCCCTGTGCGGAGTTTCCAGGTCTGTGTCCATTATGAGGGGTTCCCACCATCCCTTTGCTGAGTTTCCAGGTCTGTGTCCATTATGAGGGGTTCCCACCATCCCTGTGCTGACCTCCTGGGGTTTTATCTTTTAGGTTCGTTAACTTTTCGTAAGAATTACGAATGTTCGTTATGAATTTGGATCCGAAATTCGTAAACGAAATTTCGTATTTCGTACAGAATTCGTATGCATAAAAATTTGTATTTCGGATTCGTACAAATTTTCGTTTCGTACAAAACTAATCGCCCATGTCTAAACCAAACGTGTGCTTGTGTCCACCCTTGTGCTCTCCCCTTCAGTGTGTACGCTCACCTTAGAGCGTGTGACCTTGCAGCTAAACTTGGTCAAAACACGCTTATGAACCTCCTCTGGGTTCAGTGTCTGCGCTTGGGTCCTGGGCTGATTGCTGGTACGTTTTTCCACATAAAAGTATAACAGAGGTGTAAAAATGTAAAAGGTAAAAATATTGTGGACCAATAGCAGGAATGAATACATTTTTAATAATGATAAACTCCTGGGAGTGATTGTATCATTAAGGTAAAGCTGAAGATAAGATGATGATGAAACCTTTTAACATGTTTTACAACTGTGTAACTAACAACAAGCCACGATTTCTACTGCAGGTTAACGATGCTGGTGGCTCTATGACTATCCACACATTTGGTGCGTATTTTGGATTGACAGTGGCTTGGATCCTACAGCGTCCCAATTTAAAGCAAAATAACAACAAGGAAGGATCTGTGTATATATCTGACCTCTTTTCAATGATTGGTGAGTTTGTATGATAGATAGACCGATTTTATTCTTAATATACACAATAGATAGTACATTCTCAAAACGATGACACTATGGTTTATTGTGACTATGAATAGGGAGGAGTAAATTGGCCTGGGATTGGTTTACAGGCCATTCAATGAACCACCATAAAGTCAAAAAAATTCTGAACTTTATTCAAAACCCCATTGATGTCTAATTTTGAATTGTTAACTTTGCCCATTTTTAATTATGACTGGCAAGGGATTGTCCAACAAATGGCATGAGTGTAAAGACTCACCCAAGCTCTACCGCAATAAAAAGATAATCGCATGCTATGAGGAAGACTTGGGCCGAAACGCGTTAGAATTGAAGATGTTGTTACTGCTATAGTGCGAAATAAATGGCATTTATTTCCTGGGCACTGCCATAAGAAACCTGTACCACTGCAAAATTTTGGTGAGTGTGTCCCTCCATCTCCTGAACCATACTAGGCCACACGTCCTCAGCATGGAAAGTGTATGAACAAGCCACATAGTACTCTTACTCATTCTAAAAACATTTGTCAAACCTTGACAAGTCTTTAATGGAAAAAAAGTCACATGACGTAATTACTTTGTCAATCAAGTCGTTCAGCAATGCAGTTCCTGGTCATTTATGATGAACAACACCTGCCAACCCATTAAAAGAATGGTAAGTTTCTGATCAGACTTGTGCCTAATGACAGATCCTGGGCTGACAGCTGAATTGCAAAGAGGTAGTGATGATGGCTGATGTCATTACCCAAATATAGACATGACCATATTTGGTCAGTGATGTCAGCCGCGATACATACCCTTTGTTTACATTCAGCTGTCAGCCGGGAATCCCTGGTTGTTTCCTCACTGCTGTGTCTATTTTTATTTCCCTCCTCCAATGAGGAGGGAGAGACCCAGCAGAGCTGACACTCCCGTGCACAGTCCTGAAGAAAGATCAGGCTCAGGTAAGTATTAAGGTGGGCTGGGGGGCTGATGCACAGTGAAAGTTTCTTACCTTTATGCATAGAATGCATGGAGGTAAACAATCTTGAGTAAATAAATAAATGTAGGCCAAACTGTTATAAAGGTGTCCTTTTATGAAACTGAGATCAGCGGCGATCCCGAGTCTCACCGCTGATCTCAGCTCATTACCAGTTTATGAAACTGAGATAATCAGTGGAGAACATGTTCTCCGCTGATTATCTCAGCACAGTGAGAATTCACAGAAACGGCCAGTTTATGAAGGTGCGATCTCGGCATCTCACTGGCGATCTGTGACAGAATTCTCACTTTCTGATTCACCATTTCAGAAGTGGAGAATCAGAGTGAGAAGCCTGAAACTGGCTGATATTCTGGAGAAAGCAAGAAGTCTTTTGACTTCTTTCTTTCACCAAACAGTCATAGTACATCTTCCCCACCATTACACACCCCAAAACCAGCAGGATAGGAATTTATAGTGTGTAATATATATATGTATATGTATATGTATATATATATATATATATATATATATATATATATATATATATATATATGTATATGTATATATATTTATATATATATAGATATAGATATATATATATATTTTTTTAGATGTTCACGTCTCTGGCTGGGTTCACACTTGTGCGATGCGTGAACCAGCGTGATTCCTGTGCGGGTTTTCACATCGCACCTACATTGACATCTGCGCACCACTGCGGGTGTCAATGTAAAGTTAATGACACCCCCAGATCATTTCACAGATCGCAGTGCGAACTATGTAATGGTGCAGGAATCGGATCGCATGGGTGTTCACACCCATGCGATCAGATTCCAGTGCGGACCAAATAAAGGGTCCTGTACCATTTTGGTGCAAATGCAATATGGTTTAGGGCCAGTTCCCACTGCTGCGGTGTCCAAGATCGGATGTGATTCGCACCGCACTGCAGTGCAAAATCACATCCGATCTCTGTGCGATGCGATTTCAGCCATACAGATAGTATTGCTAAATTTGCATTGCCCTCGGACCAAACTCTTACAGGACCCTTTTTTTGGTCCACAGCAGAATCGGATCGCATGGGTGTTCACACCCATGCGATTCAATTACTGTCCGAGTTTGCAGATCGCACTGCGATATGCGAACTGATTTGGGGGGTTGTTAACTTTTAGGCCCAGTTCACACTTGCATCACAGGCATCGCATGTTATTCGCATCACAGGCATCGCATGTTATTCGCATGTTATTCGCAGCACACTGCCATTCACATTACATGCGATGTCTGTGCGGTGCGATATCAGCTGTACAGATAGTATGGCTGATATCGCACCGCATTCGGTGCAAACACGCACAGGACCCTTTTTTCTGTTCGGACCAGAATCGGATCGCATGTGTGTTCACACATATGCGATCTGATTCATGTCCGGACTGTCAGTTCGCAGTGCGATATGCAAGCTGAACTGGGGGTGTTGTTAACAATGTATTGACACTCCCCAGCGATTCGCATATGGCAGTGTGAACTGACATGCTAGTCGGTGCGATGCAGGAACCCGCAGTGGATTCGCAGTGTTCTCGCATTGCACCAGTTTATCAATTTTTATGTTTATCAATTATGAAATATATTTTATTTTAATTTATTAATAAATATTTATACTTGTATACTTTATTAAAATTATTTTTTTAATGATTATAAATGTATTTTGCATTTATATGAATGGTGTATAGCTGCATTACATTCATTTACTATACACCATTCACATTTAAATAGGGACATGTATGATCTTTAAATATTGATAAAAAAAATGTTTTTTTTATAATTAGGTTAATGTATATTGTGTAGGGGGAATTTAACTTTTTTATTTTTTTATTAATATGTTGGGGAATAATGTGTGCTGAATTGTGTTAAACTTTTGTATTTTATGGTTCCTCATACTGTAATCCCGCTATATCACGCGAGATTACAGTGAGAGGAGCCGTTTCTCAGGAGTTCCTGGCATTTGTAGATCGCTCCTCAACTCAACATGAGAAGCGATCTACACACTTTCATAAACAGGCACTCAGAGGAGAGCGATCTCCTCTGAGAATGCCTGAGAACTGAATCGAGGTATTTTACCTCACTTTCATAAAAGGACACCATTGTCTTCAAACTATGGTATATACAGTATCTCACAAAAGTGAGTACACTCCTCACATTTTTGTAAATATTTTATTTTATCTTTACATGTGACAACACTGAAGAAATGACACTTTGCTACAATGTAATGTAGTGAGTGTACAGCTTGTATAACAGTGTAAATTTGCTGTCCCCTCAAAATAACTCAACACACAGCCAATAAAGTCTAAACCGCTGGCAACAAAAGTGAGTACACCCCTAAGTGAAAATGTCCAAATTGAGCCCAATTACCCATTTTCCCTCCCCGGTGTCATGTGACTCGTTAGTGTTACAAGGTCTCAGGTGTGAATGGGGAGCAGGTGTGTTAAATTTGGTGTTATCGCTCTCACTCTCTCATACTGTTCACTGGAAGTTCAACATGGAACTTCATGGCAAAGAACTCTCTGAGGATCTGAAAAAAAAAGAAATGTTGCTCTACATAAAGATGGCCTAGGCTATAGGAAGATTGCCAAGACCCTGAAACTGAGCTGCAGCACAGTGGCCAAGACCATACAGCGGTTTAACAGGACAGGTTCCATTCAGAACAGGCCTCACCATGGTCAACCAAAGAAGTTGAATGAACGTGCTCAGCATCATATCCAGTGGTTGTCTTTGGGAAATAGACCTATGACTACTGTCAGCATTGCTGCAGAGGTTGAAGAGGTGGGGGGAGGGGGTGGTCAGCCTGTCAGTGCTCAGACCATAAGCCACACACTGCATCAAATTGGTCTTCATGGCTGTCGTCCAAGAAAGAAGCCTCTTCTAAAGATGATGCACAAGAAAGCCCACAAACAGTTTGCTGAAGACAAGCAGACTAAGGACAGGATTACTGGAACCATGTCCTGTGGTCTGATGAGACCAAAATAAAATTGGTTCAGATGGTGTCAAGCATGTGTGGCGGCAATCAGGTGAGGAGTACAAAGACAAGTGTGTCTTTCCTACAGTCAAGCATGGTGGTGGGGGTGTCATGGTCTGGGGCTGCATGAGTGCTGCCGGCACTGGGGAGCTACAGTTCATTGAGAGAACCATGAATGCCAACATGTACTGTGACATACTGAAGAAGAGCATGATCAGGGCTGTATTCCAACATGATAACGACCCCAAACACACCTCCAAGATGACCACTGCCTTGCTAAAGAAGCTGAGGGTAAAGGTGATGGACTGGCTAAGCATGTCTCCAGACCTAAACCCTAGGGAGCACAAGGTCTCTAACATCCACCAGCTCCGTGATGTCGTCATGAAGGAGTAGAAGAGGACTCCAATGGCAACCTGTGAACTCCATGCCCAAGAGGGTTAAGGCAGTGCTGGAAAATAATGTTGCCCACACAAAATATTGACACATTGGGCCCAATTTGGACATTTTCACTTAGGGGTGTACTCACTTTTGTTGCCAGCGGTTTAGACATTAATGGCTGTGTGTTGAGTTATTTTGAGGCGACAGCAAATTTACACTGTTATACAAGCTGTACACTCACTACTTTACATTGTAGCAAAGTGTAATTTATT
Source organism: Lithobates clamitans (assembly GCA_037952925.1). Taxonomy (NCBI): domain Eukaryota; kingdom Metazoa; phylum Chordata; class Amphibia; order Anura; family Ranidae; genus Lithobates; species Lithobates clamitans. The sequence goes on along the minus strand of JBBGZY010000301.1, from coordinate 1,702,529 downwards.
GAGTGTTGTCACATGAAAAGATATAATAAAATATTTACAAAAATGTGAGGGGTGTACTCACTTTTGTAAGATACTGTATATTTGAATATTGATCAATCCTGATGTACTGATAGCTAATCTCAAAGTTAACAGTCTGAGATATTTAGTAAAAGGCATGGTGATTTTTTTTTAAGTTTTTGTTGTAATGGGTTGTCACTATTTCTTGAAAAATTAAGAAATTAAATAAAATTTGTTTTTTTTTTTCACATTTTTTTTTCTTTTTTACAAACTGTCAACAGAGTAGTTCAGTGTGACCATAGTGACACTGTAATAATCTGGGGGGAGGAGGGGGGGCTTTCTTTCTTGCCTTGCTTACTATTGTGATGCCGTGATTGGCTAATCACATGGTAAAGGGTGCTGTGATTGACCCAGGTAGAATGTGATAGCTGTAGGCCTAGTCATTCATGACTGTTTTGCCTAGGATTGGTTATAGAGATCACATGGTACCCCAGCCGCTCACAACAGTTAGGTACAAAGTACCATTATCTCCTGTGCCCACCGGACACATCGGTTAAGAGATCACGCTGCTGCGTGTCCTGTGGGCGTGCCGGTATGCATGTACGTCGCTTAGCCTGTAGCTGCCACCCTGCCGCACTAAAAAGTAGTTCCTAATGTAAAACTAAAGAGTACATTTTTTTTTAACCATTTCCTCTTTTGTGTATATACAGGGACATTGTATTTGTGGATGTACTGGCCCAGCTTTAATTCAGCTCTCTCCAATCATGGTGATGCCCAGCACAGAGCCGCCATTAATACATATTGCTCTCTGGCTTCTTGTGTTCTCACGACTGTTGCTATCTCCAGTGTAACCAGCAAAACGGGTAAATTAGAAATGGTAAGTGTATAAAATCTGAATCCTGTCCATATGACACATACTCTATATTGCCAAAAATATTGGGACACCTGCCTTTACACGCACGTGAACTTTAATGGTATCCAAGACTTAGTCCGTAGGGTTCAATTTTGCAGCTATAACAACTTCAACTCTTTTGTGAGGGCAGGCACTGATGTTGGACGAGAAGACCTGGCTTGCAGGCTCCACTCTAATTCATCCCAAAGGTGTTCTATCTGGTTGAGGTCAGGACTCTGTGCAGGCCAGTCAAGTTCCTCCACCCAAACTTGCTCATCCATGTCTTTATGGACCTTGTTTTGTGCACTGGTGCGCAGTCATGTTGGAACAGGAAGGGGCCATCCCCAAACGGTTCCCACAAAGTTGGGAGCATGTAATTGTCCAAAATGTCTTGGCATGCTGACGCCTTAAGAGTTCCGTTCACTGGAAATAAGAGGCCAAGCCCAACCCCTGAAAAACAACCCCACACCATAATCCCCCCTCCAGTAAATGATTTAGAGGGGTGGCCCAATACTTTTGGCAATATAGTGTGGATGAGCGAGTTTGGGAAAAAAAGTAGTTTTGAAATGTAAACTATACTAGCCTTATATATGTTTAAATTTTGCCAGGCTTGGTGAAGCAGTTGTATTTCTATATTGGTCTGTACACATTTACACCTTGGAAAGTGCTGTCTTGTAGTCATGAACTCATTTGTTCATTCATTTTTAAACTAATGAAGAAAGTGTGGGTGATATTGATCTTTTTACTTATTTTTGCATTAATAAAGAATATTTTACCTCTGCTACCTTGATAAGTTGATCCTCTTTGGTACACCCCTTTTTGGGTACAATTGTCTTTTCAGGTTATTGGCTTACAGCTCCTTACTTTTCTATTAGGTAAAGCCAGATACACACTATACAATTTTTATGTAGATTTTTTCCTTCAGATTACCAAAACCATATAATATGAGGTCAAACTATAAAAGTTTCAATTTGTATGCAATCAGGCAGGCCCTTGCACTACATGGTTTTGGTAAATCTAAAAGAAATCTGACAACAAAAGTTGTATAGTGTGTATGGGGTCTCAGTCAGTTGGGTGCATTTGTAAAGAGGGGACTTCCACTGTTGGATTGGAACCAGTATCATGAGACGCAGGAATGCCAAGTAGGCCAGTGATTCTGACAAATATAAATTGCAGATCCAAGCCTTGTGCATTCATGAAAGATCGTCATTGTACTGACACTTGAAAAGAAACTTTTATGCTAGCCACAAATGTAGCATTATCTGCATTCTTAATAGCAAACTATTCAATATGGTTGTATGCAATAAGGGTAATATAGGCGGATGCCTTGCCCACAGTGTGACTGCTCCCTCACCCCACTGCTGGGATCTGTGCAAACAGCGGGCTGTGTGTTGTGCAACAACTGTCTCTCATCCTGAGCATGATCCACCACTCGCCCACCCTCCCCTCCACCTGGCAAGCATCAGAGGGACCAACCAGGAAAGGCTGGGGGAGGATCATGGGCCATGTAGTCCCCCTGAGAGTGCTGCCCACTGAAAGTAATGGGGCCTGAACTATAGTCCCCACCAGACTCTGAAGAAGAACTAGTAGGTAGGGAAAAAGCTGCCTTTTTTTCATGCTGTAGGGGACACAGCTTCCTCTTGCCATGAGGGAGTCTGGAGAGTGTACATCACTGTCCAGTGTGCACCTCCGATGCTGCATAACAATGGCCTGAGCTTGAGCGGAAGTGCTGGGTCCAAGTGTGCTGACAGCCAGAGTCACCTGGATGTGGAGCAGAGAGTGGACTAATCATTGTGTGTCACCGGATGGTGAACTGCAATATGGTTGGGACTGGTGAGCTGCTCCTGTGCGGATTTACTATCTGCTGGTAGAGAGACTGAGCCCTTTAATAACTGATCATACGTCCATGTAGAAGTCTTATTGCGGCCTGCAGGCTTTATTGGGACTATATCCATGTGCACCAACAGTACAACTGGGCCCCAATGATAGTCAGCTGAAGAGTTAGAACTAAAGACTGTCTCATTAAGGTTGGAGACCTTCACCTATTGCTTGTATTAAGAGGTACTTCTCAGGGGACATTGCACCATAGCCTAGCTATTCTCCTAGAGTGCAATCTAGACTAGTTATAGTACTATTGTTCAAATTGCAGTTACATCAGTTGATACCCTTAAAAAACAAACAAAATAAATTGATCCTGTTCCTTTTGAGCATGAATAATTGCACAGTGCTTGTGCTGTATAATTTGTCCCTTTCTATCATCTAAAATACCTGACTGATGCTGCCTGGTGCTGCCCTCCCCGCTGTACACTGACCATGTTTATCATGGCTGCTGAGCCATGATACCGTGGTTAGTTTACGTGCCACCATCATCCCACTGTCTCTCCTCTCTCCCATATCCCCCTCCTCCATGCCTGTCAGCTAGTGTCAGTGCTTGTCCCTCCCCTCCTGCTGCTATAATAACTTTGTTATTTTCATAGAATCCACTGTGTTAGATAAAGTTATGTGCCCCAGTGTATGTGCCTTATAAAAAATATGCAGCTTTATGCCTTATTTCAGAGCGCTGCTTGGGGCTTACTGGACCACCCGCCATTCTCCTTCTCTTCCCCTCCCCCTGGTTGACTTCAGTGGGGGATTCTGAGCAACTCCCGCTGTAGTTGTCGGATCAGGAGAGCGGCGGGCGGTCACGTGAGCACCGAGTGGCACTCTGAAATAAGGTATAAAGTGGAATATTTTTTATAAGCAACATACACTGGGGCACATAACTTTATCTAACATAGGGGATTCTATGAAGATAACGTGGCTTTACAACCACTTAATAATTAATCCCAGTCTAGTGGCATAAAACTCTATTATAAATCACCTTGGAATAGTAATTATACTGTCTTGTGGACCGTGTCTGAACCAACCTTCTGTATGGTCATTTATGCTCAAACCACCATTTATTCTAACCCGTACCAATACATTGAGTTAATTTACTACTAGACAGTCTTGTGTCTATTTCCTGGTACTAAATCCCAACCAAGTTAAAGGTGCTTTGTCACGTGCCTTGGTTGGAGGCCGAGTTGACGAGAGGGCCAACCTTGTGGCTCTGGTCCGAGCACCACTGAATGTGGTGACAGAGGTACAAAGCTCAAAAAAGCATGGATGGCTGTGATAGCTGGAGACTGCCACAATCAGGGACATAGCCAAGGTGAGCTGGGGTCATACATGGTAAGACAGCAGGATGGTCAGGAGGCAGGCCAGGGTTTGTATCAGGGAAGCAGGCAAAGCAAGGTCCAGTAGCAAACCGAAGTCAGAACCAGGAGATCAGGCAGAGAATAGTCAGAGATGAATAGGTAAAAACAGGGAAAAATCAACACTTGATTGAATTAGAAGTGAAATGAAAATTCACAGGCTCACCCCTTTTGAGGGGTGGGGGATCCCGGAGTTCAATAACAGGCTGAAAAGGAGGGGAGGACTTGGATATAAATATATACCAAGAGAGAGTAACTCCAAAGGGAACCACACAGCAGTGTAATAGTTACAAAAATAGAAAATATTTATTAATAAGATTTCATCAAGGAGCTGTTCCACCGAGGCGGGTAGGTGCAGACAGCGGGCCGGCGGTGGGGGGGGGGGGGGGCCACACTGGCAGCATTTGATATGGCACAGTGGCTGCGTTTGGGGCACAGTGGCGGCAATTGATGGGCACAGTGGCTGCGTTTGATGGCACAGTGGTGGCAATTGATGGGCACAGTGGGGACAATTGATGGACACAGTGGCTGCATTTCATGGGGCAGAATGGCTGCATTCTATAGGCACAGTGGTTGCATTTGATGGCACAGTGGCTGCGTTTGATGGGCACAGTGGCTGCAATTGATGGCACAGTGAGGCTGCAATTGGTGTTTTTTTTTCTGAATTTTTTCTTTTTTTTTGAGCCCCCCAAAAATTTTGAGCACCAACCGCCACTGCCTCCACATCCGTATCAGCTCTCCTGCCGATCCACTGATCTGGCGGTCCGTGGAGCTTTGAAAAAGACTTTACTGGCGGCCCGCCATCTACACAAACAGATCTGTCAGTGAGGAAGAAGCATCAGCACAGCTTTGGGTGAGCTTGTTCCAGAGACTCAGTTCACATTCCATTCATCCTCCACTGCACTGCCGCTTCCACTGCTGAGTGGATGTCCCCTCACTTTCACATATCAGGCTGTAACATCAACAGTTCGTCCTCCTTGCATCCATTTCCCTGCCAGCCTTTGCACATGCTAGTTGATCTGATCCTTCATCTTCCATTAAGTGCCTGCAAGCATCTGTTTAATCAACAAGCAGTCCACACAATACAGATGGATTGGTACCCCTCATTGTTTACAAGGACTATTTTTAATGTGTCCCAATCCTTGGTCTAGCTAGATTCACAACTGTCTCAGCAATTCCTTGGCCATCATTGCTTTCAACTAAGTGCCTCATCCCTGTATATGGTTGACTGTTGATATGAGAGTGAGGAAATGCATGTGAGCCCGGGTCTTTTTCTTTAACACTACTGACAACGTTGTCTTTAATGGTTTTTACTGTGGTGTGGTGAATGTTGCCTTTTTGTCGAAACCTTATTAATAAATATTTTCTATTTTTGTGACTATTACACTGCTGTGTGGTTCCCTTTGGAGTTACTCTCTCTTGGTATATTTTTTATATCCAAGTCCTCCCCTCCTTTTCAGAGAATAGTCAGAGGCAAGCCAAGGTCAGAACCACAGAGCGAGGTTAGGAACAAGCCAGGTCAGCTACGGAAGATCAGTTAGCACAGGTGAGAACACAGTAACATGGATCAGGGCAAGCTGAAGAACATCCAGCAGGGTCTCCTTTAAATGGGCCGTTTGGCGCTGATGCGCGAAGACGTGCACGCCGATGCGTGCTGGTGCACAGAAATGCACCTACATGTCAGTGCATGCTGGACATTAGCCTGAGCCCGCCTGTGTGCTGGTTCATGTGCCTGAGCATTAGCTCTATGGGAATGAGCAGTAGCTGCAAAAGAATTCACATTAGCTGTATGAGAATTGGCATTAGCTGAACTAGCTTCCTGAGATGCTTGCAGTAACCTTCAATAAACCTGGTGTGTCAGAGGAATTGAGGTTGTTCTTGGAGTTGAGGCTTGGAACAGAGAACCCAAATTACCAAGCAATTCTTTCAGGGATAGTGCTACATGTTCCAAGAACATCTTGAAAAATACTGAAATATTGGGCTGAAAAAAAGAGAACCCATTAGCCTGTTTCTGTTTTGTAATAGGGGTTTCCATTGCAAACACTTCCAAATATACTTTAGATCAGAGATATGCAATTAGCGGACCTCCAGCTGTTGCAAAACTACAAGTCTCATCATGCCTCTGCCTCTGGGTGTCATGCTTGTGGCTGTCTTTCTATGCCTCATGGAACTTGTAGTTCTGCAACAGCTGGAGGTCCGCTAATTGCAAATCCCTGCTGTAGATGGTAGCTGCATACCACATCAACATGAACCAGTATTGAGTGGCGTTAATCTAATCTGTACTGACACAGTATATATGAGGGGTGGATCCAAAGTAATGCAAAGGTGGGCATACATTTTTTATTAACTTACATAGGTCTGTCAGGGAATCTAATTGACCAGACTGTGTGGACTGCACAGAGGAGACCAGAAACACATGTAAGTGAAATAATGGCGTTTATTAAACAAGTGAAAAGTAAAAGGAATATAAACAGTGCAAAACCAACACAACAAACAACAATATATACAAGTAAATGGAGATACCGTAATCGTAAACAAAGCCAGGCCAAGATCATACACAGGAGGTCAGCAGATGGGTAAGGACGGGAAACCAGCAGGAAGGGGAGAGGATGGATGGTAAAGCTGCAGGGTAGGGATCCAAGGGAATCAGGAGGGACACGAGCAGGATGAGCCTGGGATAGGGATCGGATCGGATCGGATCGGATCAGATCGGAGCAGGACAGAACAGGTTCACAATCAGGATAAGGCAGCAAGGTCAAGGCACAGGGAGAAAGATACCAAGGCAAGCCTATGAGGGCTTGCCGGGTATTTATAAGGCTGTGGTAATTGACCTCATGTCACAGCTGAGCGCAGTGTGTGCTGTTTGCTCCACACTGCCAGAGTGCACCCGCTGGTTGACACCGGTACTACGGCCCAAGGATGCAACAGTGCCACCAGCAGGAGAGACCTCTTACTGCAGGTCCTAGGTGTTGGAAGACACCTGCTGATGGACACTGGTACTGCGATCCAAGAGACCGATAGTGCCACCAACGGGTAAACCCTCTCATGACAGTACCCCCCCCTAAAGGAGCGGCCTCCGGACGCTCCAACAAGGTGCATCTGTCCAAAGTTCATGGCCTCCAACCGAACAGATGAGGGCACATCAGGCCGGGCATCGGGTACATCAAACTGGATGGTGGGTACGTCTGAGATGACAGTGGGCACATCCGAGCAGACGGCTGGCATGTCAGAGTCATTGAGCTGGGCAGCAGACAGGAACAACTTGAGCTGGGCAGCAGACAGGAACAACTTGAGCTGGGCAGCAGACAGGAACAACTTGAGCTGGGCAGCAGACAGGAACAACTTGAGCTGGGCAGCAGACAGGAACAACTTGAGCTGGGCAGCAGACAGGAACAACTTGAGCTGGGCAGCAGACAGGAACAACTTGAGCTGGGCAGCAGACAGGAACAACTTGAGCTGGGCAGCAGACAGGAACAACTTGAGCTGGGCAGCAGACAGGAACAACTTGAGCTGGGGAGCAGACAGGAACAACTTGAGCTGGGGAGCAGACAGGAACAACTTGAGCTGGGCAGCAGACAGGAACAACTTGAGCTGGGCAGCAGACAGGAACAACTTGAGCTGGGCAGCAGACAGGAACAACTTGAGCTGGGCAGCAGACAGGAACAAGTCACGCTGGGCAGCAGACAGGAACAAGCCACGCTGGGCAGCAGACAGGAACAAGCCACGCTGGGCAGCAGACAGGAACAAGCCGAGCTGGGCAGCAGGCTCCGGGTCATCGAGCTGGGCAGCAGGCTCCGGGTCATCGAGCTGGGCAGCAGGCTCCGGGTCATCGAGCTGGGCAGCAGGCTCCGGGTCATCGAGCTGGGCAGCAGGCTCCGGGTCATCGAGCTGGGCAGCAGGCTCCGGGTCATCGAACTGGGCAGCAGGCTCCGGGTCATCGAACTGGGCAGCAGGCTCCGGGTCATCGAACTGGGCAGCAGGCTCCCGGTCATCGAGCTGGGCAGCAGGCTCCGGGTCATCGAGCTGGGCAGCAGGCTCCGGGTCATCGAGCTGGGCAGCAGGCTCCGGGTCATCGAGCTGGGCAGCAGGCTCCGGGTCATCGAGCTGGGCAGCAGGCTCCGGGTCATCGAGCTGGGCAGCAGGCTCTGGAACATTGGGCCGAACAGCGAGCACCGTAAGGGCAGGCCGGATTACAGGCACCGGCTCAGCAAGCTGGGCAACGGACCCCGGCCCAGTGGGCTGGGTAACAGGCCCCGACTCAGCGAGCTGGACACCGGGCACTGGTTCGGCAAGCCGGATAACGGATACTGGCTTGACAGGCCAAGTGACGGACTTCGGTTTAGCAGACTGGGTAACGGGCACCAGTTCAGCAGACCGGGTAACGGGCACCGATTCAACAGACTGGGTAACGGGCACCGATTCAGCAGGCTGAGACACGGGCACCGATTCAGCAGGCTGAGACACGGGCACCAAAACTTCAGGCTGAGACACGGGCACCGAAACCTCAGGTTGGGATACCAACATCACGACATCAGGCTGGAAGACAGGTACCAGGATATCAGGCTGGAGGATGGACACATCAAACCGGAAAGCAGGCTCACCAGGCTGAACAGTGGGCACATCAGGCAGAACAACAGGTACTGGCACAACAGGCTGAACAGGTACATCGGAGTCAGTAGTCGCTGGAGCGTCAGACTGGAACATGGACACTGGGATTTCGGGCTGAGCAGCAGGCACTGGGACCTCAAACTGGGCAGCGGACACAGGCATTGGCACAACTGGCTGAGTAGCAGACACTGGCACATCAGGCTGGAAAGCGGACTGGAAAGCCGGCACCGAGACATCAGACCAGGCAGCGGGTGCTGGAACTTTAGACTGGGCAGCAGACACAGGCGCTGGCACATCGGGCAGAACAGCAGGTACATCGGACTGGTCAATAGTCGCTGGGGCGTCAGACTGGAACATGGACACTGGGATTTCGGGCTGGAAGGCAAGCTTCAAGACATCCGGCTGGAAGGCAGGCATATCAGACTGGATAGCAGGTGCATTAGACTGGAGAGCGGGTGCATCAGACTGGAAGGTGGGCACACCAGACTGGAAGGTGGGCACACCAGACTGGAAGGTGGGCACACCAGACTGGAAGGTGGGCACACCAGACTGGAAGGCAGAGACATCAAGCTGGAAGGCAGAAACCAAGACATCAGGCTGAAAAGCAAGCTTCGGGACATCAGGCTGGGAGGCAGGCATGAAGACATCAGACTGGGGAGTGGGCACAGACTGAAAAGCGGGCACCGGGACTTCAGGCTGGAAGGCAAGCTTCAAGACATCCGGCTGGAAGGCAGGCATATCAGACTGGATTGCAGGTGCATTAGACTGGAGAGCGGGTGCATCAGACTGGAAGGTGGGCACACCAGACTGGAAGGCAGGGACATCAAACTGGACAGCGGGCACAGGCATTGGCACAACAGGTTGAGTAGAAGACACTGGCGCATCAGGCTCGGTACCAGGCACTGGACTGTCAGGCTGGGTAGCAGGCAGAGGTTTGACAGAATCAGGTGGGTTAGTTGGTGTGGAAGCAAGTTGGGTTTCTGGCAGGATCATGTGGGTAGGAAAGAATTTTTGTTTCTTTTTTGGTTTAGCCCGTGCAGTCTTGTATGTAGGTGCAGGGCTGAAAGAAAAGAAAGTAGCTGGATCGAAGGAAGACCAAGGGACTGTAGCAAGAGAGGGGTTTTGTGGGACTGTTACAGGTGGAGGAGAAGAGACAGGTGGATTGAAGGCGGGATAGGTGCTACACTTGGAGACTGGGTAGTAGTATTTGGTAGGGGGTTGAGTAAACTGGGCTGTAGCTGAGGTTGCCATAGGCGACGGGGAGATACATTTTTGGGGAGACAGATGATTAATGGCAGGGCTGGAATATTGTGGCTTAGCTAAAGACAGGAGATCTGACCACACCTGCAGCACAGGTTGAACAAACGCTGATTCACACACAGCCTGACTAATCAAGGATTGCACCGACTGGATGCAATTAGACAATACTTGCTGTGAACAGGAGGAATAATGTTCCATAAAATAGGCTGGATCATCCTCTAACAACCAAACCAGGGATTCAACTTGGCCATAATTGAAGGGGGGCGAAAAATCATCACTTCCCTCGGGAATGCATGACAGGGCTGGTTTTGCACATAACTGGATCAGGGGCTGGACATCTTCAAAAGACATATACCCCTGATCCACTAGGGAATGAGCTGATCGGATAGTTTCCAACAGCCTGTCACTAGTCCACCCTTTTAAAATCTGGCGACAATATTCACCATCCTCTTCTGCTAGCAGAGAATAATAAAGGATTTCATCGAAATCCATATTAGCAGACCCGATAAACCAGGATGGTTTCCTCAATGCAGCCACGTCTGGTCAGGGATGGCCTTGGTATACTGTCAGGGAATCTAATTGACCAGACTGTGTGGACTGCACAGAGGAGACCAGAAACACATGTAAGTGAAATAATGGCGTTTATTAAACAAGTGAAAAGTAAAAGGAATATAAACAGTGCAAAACCAACACAACAAACAACAATATATACAAGTAAATGGAGATACCGTAATCGTAAACAAAGCCAGGCCAAGATCATACACAGGAGGTCAGCAGATGGGTAAGGACGGGAAACCAGCAGGAAGGGCAGAGGATGGATGGTAAAGCTGCAGGGTAGGGATCCAAGGGAATCAGGAGGGACACGAGCAGGATGAGCCTGGGATAGGGATCGGATCGGATCGGATCAGATCGGAGCAGGACAGAACAGGTTCACAATCAGGATAAGGCAGCAAGGTCAAGGCACAGGGAGAAAGATACCAAGGCAAGCCTATGAGGGCTTGCCGGGTATTTATAAGGCTGTGGTAATTGACCTCATGTCACAGCTGAGCGCAGTGTGTGCTGTTTGCTCCACACTGCCAGAGTGCACCCGCTGGTTGACACCGGTACTACGGCCCAAGGATGCAACAGTGCCACCAGCAGGAGAGACCTCTTACTGCAGGTCCTAGGTGTTGGAAGACACCTGCTGATGGACACTGGTACTGCGATCCAAGAGACCGATAGTGCCACCAACGGGTAAACCCTCTCATGACAAGGTCATTCAAATTTCATATATTGGTAGAGTAACTCTCCCTCTTTAGTAACTGTTATTAAGTGTTCTTGCATAGCAAGACCACTTACTGTTATCTCACATATATATTTAAGTGTTCTTGCATAGCAAGACCACTTACTGTTATCTCACATATATATTATTCTTATTATTATAGCCAAATTTACCACCCTAACTCCTCCCACAGTTTTTACACTACATAGACAAGTAATATACCGAAACGTGCGGATTGTTCCCAAATGGTGTGCTATTACTTTGTGGAACGTTTCGCCGAATGGTTCACGAAATATCGTCGTTTTTGCGGCAAAATTGGTCCCATAGGAATGAATGGGGAAACTAGAGTGGGAGATGACAAAAGCTGGAAAATCAGAACATGATTTCTAAACTGCCGCCACTCCCTCATTTTCAAGCCCACCTACACAAATCTTATATCAAAACGTTCAGCTATCCCTGCTGCCACTAAACATGTCCACGGCTAAGCCATAGTCCTGATAGTTTTCACAATATGACCATTTGTTTGCAACTCACGCCGTCCATTGACATTCATTGAAACTACACTCTAGCCCCCTCCAAATTTGAAGGGCAATTTCTAAACTGCGACTGTGCCTTCATTTTTAATATTTCAGAGACATACTATACATCAAAATCTAGGTCTGGGTCTTGTGATTCTCACAATATAAAGATCTTCGCTGTAGGATGTATAGTTTTTAAAATACGGCCATTTGTTTAGAGGTCATTTCAGGAAATTTTAGCCATTAATCAGAGTGTACTGTTAGTGTTTGTTTTGTTGCCATGGTTACCAAAGCTTCTGTTATACACAGGGGGGAAGGTGGCTGGAGCATCTCAGCTGATTACAGAGCCCGGGGGAGGGGACAGACACACCATGTACTGATTTATAATAGAGGAATATGATGGGGCAGTTTTGATGGGGTAATTCTGATGGGGCAGTTTTGATGAAGCAGTATTTGGGAAGCATAAACAGGGCATGAGCGTTGCTAGGAAACAGTGGTTGTAAACACAAGATGCTGAGACACTCCAAATGCATGTGACTTCATCTGCTAGACTTGATAATGCTTGTAGACTCCTCCCACAGTTTTCACACTACAGAGACAAATAATATACCGAAACGAGCGGATTGTTCCCGATTGGTGTGTTATTACTTTGTGGAATGTTTTGCCGAATGGTCCACGAAATGACGTTTTTGCGGTGAAATTGGTCCCATAGGAATGAATGGCGAAATGTTCAAAACTAGAGTGGAAAGTGACAAAAGCTGACAACCCCATGATCAGCCAAAACATTATGACCACCCCATGATCAGCCAAAACATTATGAAAAAAAAAAATTATTTTTGAAAAAAAAATTACCGTATTTATCGGCGTATAAAACACACTTTTTTCCCCTTAAAATCAGGGGAAAATCGCGGGTGCGTGTTATACGCCGATCCCCTGCGATCCTGACCTGTCAGAATTAAAAAATCGCTGACCGCGATTTGAAAATGGCGCCGCCGGCGACGAAATACGCAGTGCCGGTGTCTTGCCGAATAAGTTCCTTCGGCGGATAGGTTCCCCCCCTGTACTGCGCAGGCGCAGCGCTTGCGCAGTACGTACTACTGGTGGCCGCCGGAGATAGCCGAAGCTCAAACGCTTCGATCAGCTGTACACGGCGCCTGCGCTCTGGGTCCAGATTCCTTCCCCTCTATCCAAGTGGACCTAGAGGGGGAATCTAAAAGTGCCGAGCGCAGCGAGGCCGTGCCCGAAGCGTGGCGAGCGAAGCGAGCCCGCGAGGGGCCCTCTTACAGGCGCCGTGTACAGCTGATTTTCAGCTGTTCCGCTTCGGCTATTTCCGCCGGCTTCTACTGCGCATGCGCAGTAGAGGGGGAACTAATCCGCCGAGCGGAACTTTCTCGGCAGAACACCGGTCCTCGGCTCTTCTCGGCGGCTTTCGGTTTCACTCGAGCACCGCCCGAACCTAGCCGAGTATACTCGGCTAGTTTCGGATAGCTCCGCTCACCGTCCGAGTGAAACCGAAAGTAAACGAGAGCCGCCGAGAAGAGCCGAGGACCGGCTCTGTGTATTTCGGCGCCGGCGGCGCCATTTTCAAATCGCGGTCGGCGATTTTGAAGCTCACAGGCTTCAGCAAGGCTGGACTGGGGCAAGGCTGGACTGGGGCAAGGCTGGACTGGACACTGGGGAAGGATGCACTGACATGGCTGCACTGACATGGCTGCACTAGCAAGGCTGCACTGACATGGCTGCACTGACATGGCTGCACTGACATGGCTGCACTAGCAAGGCTGCACTGACATGGCTGCACTGGCAAGGCTGCACTGACATGGCTGCACTGGGGAAGGCTGCACTGACATGGCTGCACTGGCAAGGCTGCACTGACATGGCTGCACTGGCAAGGCTGCACTGACATGGCTGCACTGGCAAGGCTGCACTGACATGGCTGCACTGACAAGGCTGCACTGACAAGGCTGCACTGGGGCAAGGCTGCACTGAGAAGGCTGCAATGATGGGCATTTAAATGTAAGTTTTTTTCCCTTCAACTTCCCTCCTAAAAGTTTTTTTTCCTTAAAATTCCCTCCTAAATTGAGGTGCGTGTTATACGCCGGTGCGTGTTATACGCCGATAAATACGGTACTTTAAAAAAAAAAATAATTTCGAAAAAAAAATTATTTTTGAAATAAAAAAATTCATTTTTGAAAAAAAAAATTACCTTTGAAAAAAAAAATTACTTTTGAACAAAAAAAAAATCATTTTTGAGAAAAAAAAATCATTTTTGATTAGAAAAAATTCATTTTTGAAAAAAAAATTACTTTTGAAAAAAATGTTCAGCTCTTTCAGCGAATGATGGAACTTTTTTACTACTATTTATACTTTTTAAAATATTAAGCTTTTTAACACTTTTCACAGTTACTCAAGCCACTCCACCCCACCCAGTTACTCCGCCCACTCCAGTTGTAGAGGCAAGAACACTTTCACAATTTCCCCAGAAATTGTACCTTTTCTAGTATTAAGTGTTCTTGCATAGCAAGACCACTTACTGTTATCTCACATATATATTATTCTTATTATTATAGCCAAATTTACCACCCTAACTCCTCCAACAGTTTTTACACTACATAGACAAGTAATATACCGAAACGTGCGGATTGTTCCCGAATGGTGTGCTATTACTTTGTGGAACGTTTCACTGAATGGTTCACGAAATATCGTCATTTTTGCGGCGAAATTGGTCCCATAGGAATGAATGGGGAAACTAGAGTGGGAGATGACAAAAGCTGGAAAATCAGAACATGATTTCTAAACTGCCGCCACTCCCTCATTTTCAAGCCCACCTACACAAATCTTATATCAAAACGTTCAGCTATCCCTGCTGCCACTAAACATGTCCACGGCTAAACCATAGTCCTGATAGTTTTCACAATATGACCATTTGTTTGCAACTCACGCCGTCCATTGACATTCATTGAAACTACACTCTAGCCCCCTTCAAATTTGAAGGGCAATTTCTAAACTGCGACTGTGCCTCCATTTTTAATATTTCAGAGACATACTATGTATCAAAATCTAGGTCTGGGTCTTGTGATTCTCACAATATAAAGATCTTCGCTGTAGGATGTATAGTTTTTAAAATACGGCCATTTGTTTAGAGGTCATTTCAGGAAATTTTAGCCATTAATCAGAGTGTACTGTTAGTGTTTGTTTTGTTGCCATGGTTACCAAAGCTTCTGTTATACACAGGGGGGAAGGTGGCTGGAGCATCTCAGCTGATTACAGAGCCCGGGGGAGGGGACAGACACACCATGTACTGATTTATAATAGAGGAATATGATGGGGCAGTTTTGATGGGGTAATTCTGATGGGGCAGTTTTGATGAAGTAGTATTTGGGAAGCATAAACAGGGCATGAGCGTTGCTAGGAAACAGTGGTTGTAAACACAAGATGTTGAGACACCCCAAATGCATGTGACTTTATCTGCTAGACTTGATAATGCTTGTAGACTCCTCCCACAGTTTTTACACTACAGAGACAAGTAATATACCGAAACGAGCGGATTGTTCCCGATTGGTGTGTTATTACTTTGTGGAATGTTTCACCGAATGGTTCACGAAATATCGTAGTTTTTGCGGCGAAATTGGTCCCATAGGAATGAATGGCGAAATGTTCAAAACTAGAGTGGAAGGTGACAAAAGCTGACAACCCCCTGATTAGCCAAAACATTATGACCACCCCATGATCAGCCAAAACATTATGACCGCCCCATGAAAAAAAAAATATTTTTGAAAAAAAAAAAAAATTCATTTTTGAAAAAAAAAAATATTATTGAGAAAAAAAAATATTTTTGAAAAAAGAAAAAATTATTTTTGAAAAAAAAAATTTTTGAAGAAAAAAAAAAATTTTGAACAAAAAAAAATTATTTTTGAAAAAAAAATATATTTTTTTAAAAAAAAATTATTTTTGAAAAAAAAATTTTTTGAAAAAATAAATATTTTTGAAAAAATAAAAAAAAAATAATTTTTGAAAAAAAAAATCATTTAAAAAAAAATCATTTTTGAAAAAAAAAATCATTTTTGAAAAAAAAGTTCAGCTCTTTCAGCTAATGATGGGACTTCAACTGTTTTACTACTATTTATACTTTTTAAAATATTAAGCTTTTTAACACTTTTCACAGTTACTCCGCCCACTCCACCCAGTTACTCCGCCCACTCCAGTTGTAGAGGCAGGAACACTGGGTCTTGTGATTCTCACAATATAAAGATCTTCGCTGTAGGATGTATAGTTTTTAAAATACGGCCATTTGTTTAGAGGTCATTTCAGGAAATTTTAGCCATTAATCAGAGTGCACTGTTAGTGTTTGTTTTGTTGCCATGGTTACCAAAGCTTCTGTTATACACAGGGGGGGAGGTGGCTGGAGCATGTTAGCTCTGATTACAGAGCCCGGGGGAGGGGACAGACACACCATGTACTGATTTATAATAGAGGAATATGATGGGGCAGTTTTGATGGGGTAATTCTGATGGGGCAGTTTTGATGAAGTAGTATTTGGGAAGCATAAACAGGGCATGAGTGTTGCTAGGAAACAGTGGTTGTAAACACAAGATGCTGAGACACCCCAAATGCATGTGACTTCATCTGCTAGACTTGATAATGCTTGTAGACTCCTCCCACAGTTTTCACACTACAGAGACAAATAATATACCGAAACAAGCGGATTGTTCCCGATTGGTGTGTTATTACTTTGTGGAATGTTTTGCCGAATGGTTCACGAAATGACGTTTTTGCGGCGAAATTGGTCCCATAGGAATGAATGGCGAAATGTTCAAAACTAGAGTGGGAAGTGACAAAAGCTGACAACCCTATGATCAGCCAAAACATTATGACCACCCCATGATCAGCCAAAACATTATGACCGCCCCATTTAAAAAAAAAAATATTTTTGAAAAAAAAAATAATTTTTGAAAAAAGTAAAAAAATAATTTTTGAAAAAAAAAAAAATAATTTTTGAAAAAAAAAAAAATATTTTTGAAAAAAAAAATATTTTTGAAAAAAAAAAATTATTTTTGAAAAAAAAAATATTTTTGAAAAAAAAATTACTTTTAAAAAAAAAATTATTTTTAAAAAAAAAATTATTTTTGAAAAAAAAATTATTTTTGAAAAAAAACTATATTTGAAAAAAAAAAATATTTTTGAAAAAAAAATTACCTTTGAAAAAAAAAATTACTTTTGAAAAAAAAAATCAGTTTTGAAGAAAAAAAAAATCATTTTTGATTAAAAAAAATTCATTTTTGAAAAAAAAAATTACTTTTGAAAAAAATGTTCAGCTCTTTCAGCGAATGATGGAACTTTTTTACTACTATTTATACTTTTTAAAATATTAAGCTTTTTAACACTTTTCACAGTTACTCAAGCCACTCCACCCCACCCAGTTACTCCGCCCACTCCAGTTGTAGAGGCAAGAACACTTTCACAATTTCCCCAGAAATTGTACCTTTTCTAGTTATTAATATTATTATTCTATTTCATTGCAGATAAATAATGGATTTGAAGCAGAAGCAATATGCCATCATTGAATCCCTGATGAAGGAGGAGTACATGCTACAGAATGTTAATAGAGATGACACCATTGACAAGAGCAATTTGCAGAGACGGATGAAGACGTTTAAATGGTGCCATCTCTGTAAACAATCTATAGCCTTCTGTAGATTATGGTCAGCCTGTACCCCTCCTATATCAAGAACCTAATGACGGCACGTTGCTTCTGATTTGTATCCATTATTTACCTGCAATGAAAATGAAGATGAAGAAGAGTTGCTAAACAGGAAGAGTTACTCTACCAATGTGTGCAATTTGAACAATTTACAGTGGAACCTTGGATTACGAGCATAATCCCTTCCAGGAGAATGCTTGTAATCCAAAGCACTCGCATATCAAAGCGAGTTTCCCCATAGAAGTCAATGGAAACAAAAGATAATTCGTTCCACGTTGACTTTTATTGCATGCAATACCGTATGTGGTCAGAGGTGGGGGGGGGGCGCCGGAGAGCCTCGGAAATACTCGGGGACAGCTCAGCTGAACTCGGAAAGGCTCGGGAACGGAGTATTTTCAAATATTTCCGAGTGATTCCGAGCATTTCTGAACGACTCGGAATGGCTCCGAACTGTTCCGAGTGTCACCGGCGCCCCCGCAACTCTGGCTAAATGCAGTACTGCACACCACTTTAGCTTGAATTCTGCTCGTTTTGTGAGACAACACTCGCAAACCGAGTCAGGATTTTAAAAAAAAAGACGCTCGTTAACCGCGTTACTCATTAACCAAGGTTCCACTGTGACTTAATAAAAACTTATGACCACTTTTGCATTACTTTTGGGTGAGCCTTCGTATTAATGTGTGGCTTCACTTCTGCTCTATACTGACACTGGGGCAAATACATAAATGTATGGACCTGTTCTGATCTTTCAAAGTCTTGACACCCAGACCTATATAGCAAAAATCTTATTTGGATAATGTCAGAGGGGTTTCTGTAATTTGTTACTGTATTTATGGTGTGCTTATAGAATGTTGGTGTTACAGGTTCACATTCAGAATGCCACTCTGGCTGGAGGAGTGGCAGTTGGGACCGCTGCGGAAATGATGCTTACTCCCTATGGATCTCTGATAGTTGGATTTATATGTGGAATTATTTCTACACTTGGATTTGTCTACCTTTCAGTAAGTGAAGTATTGACCTTGCCTTTATATCTAGCCTGCTCTAAGCAGCGACTCTATCATCTATTTGTTTCAGGAACATGTCTAAAATGTGTGTACATTTCTGTGCAGTTCATACAGTAGTGACTTATGCAACTAATACAACCCTTATAAAACCTAACTGGTGATTTAACCACTTATTGCGCATGGGGCAATTTTTATCATTTTTGCATACGTTAAAGTCTGCATTTATTGTTGAAAAAAATACTTAAAACCCCAAACAATTATATATTTTTGAAAGAAAAGGCCTTGCAGAAAATTTTTAATGTTGCACAATATTTGCTCAAATGTTTTCAGTAAAAAAAGAATGTTAGTGCACGCACACAATATAATACACAATGTTTTGGTAAAATATAAAAGATTGGGTTGCACTGAGTAAATGGATAACAAACCCATCAAGCCTTAACCACTTGCCCTCCGGAAGGTTTACCCCCCCCTTCATGACCAGGCCATTTTTTGTGATATGCACTGCGTTACTTTAACTGACAATTGCGCAGTTATGTGATAAATTAAAATTTTAATACATTTTAAAATAATTCAAATAAAATTTTTGTCCTTTAATGCCTACAAATCGAGCTTTCTTTTGGTGGTATTTGATCACCTCTGCGGTTTTTTGCGCTAAAAACTAAAAAAGACTGACAATTTTGGAAAAAAAAAAAATCATTTTTACTTTCTGCTATAAAACATATCCAATAAAAATTGAATAAAATCAAATTTCTTCAGTTTAGGCCAATATGGATTCTGCTACAAATTTTTGGTAAAACAATCCCAACAAGCGTAAATTGATTGGTTAGTGCAAAAGTTATAGCGTCTACAAACTATGGGATATTTTTATTTTATTGATTTTTTTTTTTTTTTTTAAACTAGTAATGGCAGCGTTCAGCAACTTATAGCGGTACTGTGATATTGCGGCAGACAAATCGGACACTTTTGACACTAATACAGTGATCAGGGCTAAAAAATATGCACTGTCAGTGTACTAATGACACTGGCAGGGAAGGGGTTAACCTCAGGGGCGATCAAAGGGTTAAATTTGTTCCTAGCCTGTGCTTGTGTACTGTGGGGGAGGTGGTTTTACAAAGGGAAGGCATAGATCCGTGTCCCTGCGTTGTAGGAAAACAGGATCCACGCCTTTCCTACTAACAGACCGGCGATCTGCCTTGTTTACATAGGCAGATCGCTGTTCTGTCTGTGTACTGAACAATCAGCGGGTGCCGGTGGACATTAAATCTGCGGTATCACCCACTGGGCTCCTGCTGTGTGTGGTCTGGGCCGCCATCAGCTCCCCAGGTCTGGAAGTGCCAGATCACATATTAGGTATGCGATCTGGCACAGGGTGCCCGCCCTGTAACACTATATCTACAGTAGGCGGTCCGCAAGTGGTTAAGATTGCATTGCATGCAAAAAAAAACAACTGTTTTCAGAATTGTCCATAGGCAAAGCCTTAAAAACGTTTACAATTTATCAATTTAGATTTAACAGTGAGTTATGGCCCCAGATTTTTTTTCTCTCACTTTGATGTTTGTGGTGACAGCTTACATGCTTGGAGCAATGCCATAGATGTGTATTTGCATTTGTGTGTGTGCGTTGAACAATGGGATTGCTTTTACATTTTTTTTATATGTATAACATAAAACAAGCCCCCTATGTGATAGCATAGGCAGGTGACAGACTCTCTTTATGTAAACATTAGGGGGGAATTACTAAAACGGTAGCACTCAGAATCTGGTGCAGCTATGCATGGTAGCCAATCAGCTTCTAACTTCAGCTTATTCATATAATCTTTGACAATAAAACCTGGAAGCTAATTGGTGTCTCTGTAGAGCTGCACCAGATTTTGCACTCTCCAGTTTTTTAGTAAAATCAACCCTTAGGGGTCTATGGAACACCAATGGTCTCCTCTGCCCTGTACTGCAGCTAATCAAGCTAAAATTCTGAGGAACAAATGAACTGGAAAGGGGAAATAACGAAATGATTGTAGTTTCTAGCTTCATTCATCACACAGAAGATCGAGGAATGGATGTTCCCCGAGCTCCTTCTGCTCTCCATCTTAAAGACCCCAAGAACCATGAAGGGAAGTGGGGAGGGTGGTCCTTTAACATTGCAATAAAAGTGATCGGGTGGCTCTATAGCCACTCAGATCATTTATACTAAACAGCTGGGAGTCGACTGTACAAAAGCTTCCCAGCTCCCTTTGGCCTGAACTGTTTATAAGAGACATATGTTCTTCTTCAAATGGGAATCCAACAACTAGAAACTCAGAGAAGTGGATTCATAGCATTAGAATAAAGTGGACTTTGTATCCTTTCTCATTGGGAAGGAGAGGTGGCTGGGAAAAATAACATACAGTACCCATATTATAATGTGTACAAATGGTAAAAGCACTTCCAAAGCCTAAAAGCTGGGGAAAGTCCGAGAACCCCAATGTGCTACACCTATATCGGAGTCCAAGAGCTGGAAATGAGTCAAGGCGTTATTTACTTGACTCATTCAAAATGCAGCGAAAGTAAAGATTCTTTCAAGAGACTTGGGATTTTTGAGGGGAGATAATACGTCTATTTTCAGTAGGTATCAACAGAAGAAATAGTTAAAATATTGTTTTTATTAAATTGCAGTAAAAAAGAAAGGGGTATACAAAACAGATATCAAATTGTATACCCCTTTCTTGAAAGAATCTTTACTTTCGCTGCATTTTGAATATATATAGGGATTGGGAGACTTGTCTCAGTGCCTGTGTATGTCCACAACTGCTCACCACTTCCTTTAATTACTTGACTCATTCGTAATTTTTTTTTTTACAACCACAGTTAGCAAGCCCCTCTTTATTTTGATGGTTATCTTTAAAAGGGATTTAATTACTATCTCTCAATTCATGCCAAAGGAAAATGCCTGAAATCATATTTGTTTGCTACAATAAAATATTTTTAATCCTATTTTACAGCCTTTATTGTACTCAAAAATAAATCTCCATGATACTTGCGGAATTCATAATCTCCATGGAATGCCAGGTATAATCGGAGGGATTGTAGGAGCAGTAACGGCAGCTTGCGCCACTGAAGCAGTGTACACAACAGCTGGGTGAGGACATTGCTGGAAGCATGCTATTTTTCAGAATGCCTTCTCATTCTTTTTGTTGTACTAAACAGATGATAGCAGCCCATAGTATGATGGTTATATATTTTATAGTCTAGGCCAGTGGTCTCCAAACTGCAGCCGGTGGGCTGGATGTGGCCCTTTGCTTGCATTTATCCGGGCCTTGAGACACTATTCCACCCACTGATACAAAGCACTATTCCTTCCTCTGATACCAACAGTGGGGTATTATTCCTCCCATTGACAAAAACGGAGCATAAATTCTTCCTTTGACATCATTGATGGGGCGCTATTCCTTCCACTGACAAACGATGGGGCGCTATTCTCCCCACTGACACCAATGATGGGTCACTATTTCTCCCACTGACACCAGTGATGGGTCACTATTCCTCCCACTGACACCAATGATGGGTCACTATTCCTCCCACTGACACCAGTGATGGGTCACTATTCCTCCCACTGACACCCACGATGGGGCACTATTCTTTCCATTGACACCAATAATGGGGCACTGTTCCCTCTATTGACACCAACGATGTGGCACTATTCTCCCCACTGAAGCCAACAAAAGTAGCACTATTCCTCCCACTGACACCAATGATGTGGGAACTATTTCTTCAACTAATGATGGGGCATTTTTCCGCCTCCTAACCACAGGGGGTACTAAGTTATTTTTTTTATTCCCACTGACCACCAAGCCTGAGAGATTATCATAGTTACATAGTAGGTGAGGTTGAAAAAATACACACATCCATCAAGTCCAACCTATGTGTGTGATTATGTGTCAGTATTACATTACATATCCCTGTATCTATTTCCAAAGCACCACAGTCACTGCTAAAGTGTTTGAGGACAGTAAACTGACCCTTTGTTTAGATAGTTTGGAGACCCCTGATCTAGGCAGTAAAGAATTTGAATGCTATTCAGTATGGACCTTGAGGTTCAAGTTCTCCTATTTTATGGGTGGTGGGTCAACAGCTTCTTTCTTGTATCACCTGCCAAGATCAATAGAAGTTTGCTGGTTGGATTTAAGGAGTTTAGACATTCCTAATATTGGTTCAAGAAGAAGCACAGACATTATTGTAAAGTAAAGCGTAGCCACTAGTCCAATGCCAAAGGATGTAGTCAGACAGAAGCAGGGGTCAGAACCATGTAAACTATCTGAGACTAGACAACTATTATACACAGTGACAGAGGAAGCAGAGACTATAGTTTGGGTCATCGTTGGGTGACTGACTCACCACAAGAGGGCAGGACCATGGAATCCCTGGCCTTCTCCAGAGCTTTGGATGTAGAGATAGAGTTGTGTGGCTAATTCCCAGGCTTTAACTCTTGCTAATGAAATAATCTAACAAACAGATGACTAACAGGGGCAGACTGGTGACCGGTTCAAGATGAATAGGTAATAGGTCAGAAGTTTGCCAGAAGCAAACACACAGATGCAGAAACAACCCATCAGCCAGTGCTGGACAAGAAGGTGGCCTGGAATTCACATAGACACTCAAGACGGGGCTAAAGATGGCCATACTCTAGTAGACATTTGTTTTGAAATGTTTATTTTTCTTTAAGAAAATTTGTGCCAAATATTCATACAAACGTTCATTCAAAAAAAAAACAAAAAACTACTTAATAGACATCAGAAAGAGAGTCCCGGAGCCATGGAAAGGAGAGAAATTGGTGGAGGGACAACATGACATTGCTGGACGGCACAGTGGCCGCTTTAAGAACAGGGTTTCCCCTTTTAGAAAGGGGAGGGGGCTTGATGAGGGTGGCGCTCAGAGCTGGTGAGAGGAAGGGAGAAGGGGAAGTGACATCAATCGTAGAGCGGAGGAGGAAGCGATTCCCACCCACCCGCCCTGAGATGGTCAGAAAGTAGGTAAAAGGACAGGTCAGGATAATCGGCAGTTTTTGGGTCGATGGAGAAGGAGAAGATAGAGGTTACATGTATGGAACATGTTGTACCCATCCATGGGATGGGGTGGTTTCTGGTACCCATCCATGATAGGATGGGGGTTGTTTCTGGTACCCATCCATGAAAGGATGGGGGTTGTTTCTGGTACCCATCCATGAAAGGATGGGGGTTGTTTCTGGTACCCATCCCTGAAAGGATGGGGGTTGTTTCTGGTACCCATCCCTGAAAGGATGGGGGTTGTTTCTGGTACCCATCCATGAAAGGATGGGGGTTGCTTCTGGTACCCATCCATGAAAGGATGGGGGTTGTTTCTGGTACCCATCCATGAAAGGATGGGGGTTGTTTCTGGTACCCATCCATGAAAGGATGGGGGTTGTTTCTGGTACCCATTCATGAAAGGATGGGGGTCGTTTATGGTACCCATCCATGAAAGGATGGGGGTAGGTCACTGTGAATGTTGGGTACCGCCTCCGAGTCAGGGGTTTCCGACTGGAGGCCTAAAGTTTAAAAGAAGTTGTTCGCAGTGACCAATTTATGTTGTTTTCCCTCTATGACACTAAACAAGTATATGTTAAAGTTTAATGGTTGTTTATGAAAAAGGTTATTTAATGTTATAATTGGTTAATAAAAGGCCGTCAAGGCCATTTACTCCAAAGCCTGGTCAAGTCTTTTGTGAAGGGTTTGGAGGGGGGAAGTTTTGGGGACAAAAGGTGTATCAGAAGACTGGGCTTAAGTCCTAGATATGTCAAGATCAGAGTAATCTTACCAATTCTTAAATGTGATGGTTGCATTAGTTTTCTTTTTTAGGCTTTCTTTCTTCTATTTTCATCAGCTAATCCAGCCTGTCTGTTGTTTTTCAAAAGAACAAGCTGTCAGGGATACCAACTGCAGGGATTTCCAGATCTGTGTAGCTACACTTAAGAAACTGAAGCCACACTATATATGATGTAAGCAAGTTTATTAACAGTGAAACAAAACCCATCCAAACACCAGCAAAATACGCAGCCAATGTGAAAATACAGGTGAACCATAACCAACTGACAAAAATACCTAACTAGCAACTAACTATATACAATATATCCAAAATGGGGAACACAGATCATAGGGTAAAACTGAAGGTGTAATGAAAGGGGGGGGGACCAGGACTGGGATCAGGAACTAGGGGAGCAGATATGAGGCAGCGGGGTACAAGGTACAGGTACAAGAAAAAGATGGGTATCAGATTCAGGATTTAATGGCAAGAAGTACCTGGCTAGCAAAGCAAAACCCTGAAGCACCAGGGAACAGTAGAGGAGGAACTAAATACCCTCACAGCAGCCAGCATCAGGTGGAGACTGATTACTGGGATTTGCTGGCTGCTGGAAGACACCCGCTGGTTAACACTGGAACTACAACCTTCCTCTCTGGGAACCATGGGCCACCAGCAGGTGATCCAAGTCCTGACACATGCTCTCTTCCAGAATTATCAGTTTTCAGAGACAAACCATTTAACACTGATAGGGGAGCTTACAATGATCAGCTTGTATTTTTTAATGTTAAACCTTTATCCTAAAAGGAATAAAAAAACTGTTTTTAAAGTGTGAGCTGGAGTTTGCCTTCATTTTGTGAATGCATGTAAATCTGCTTGTATATTTATTCTACCCTGACCTTCAGACAACACTCTGACAATTCTGCTATCTCTGTGCTCCCTGTGCTCATTCATCCAGAGTGGGGGCACTCCATTAAAGGAAGTGTGTTACTGCCCAGATCATCAGGTGAAAGCAGGGGGGAAAAGAAGCCTGAAAAAAATAAAACAAATTCAGCCACCACATCTAATGATTGGTAAACTGCAGTAGATTACATTTTTAGTTCTGGGTTTAGGAAACAATACAGCAGTTGAATGCAAAAAAAAAGCTATACATACATCAGATCACAATGTTCCAACAAGAGAAGAACATACACATCAATAAATAGCTACAGGTAGGGTGGAGCCACCATACATATGGGAACAGAACAGAGTGATGAGCAGGAGACATACAACACATATCAGAGAGGTAGAGGCAGTGAAATATGCAACCAGTCCGTATTCAAATCTGCCTTGAGGGCAAATCCTACCAAAACCTACTTAGCTGTAGCAAAGCAATGGTTCAGATTAGTCACCAGTAAAAGCTCCTAAATTCTACATTTCCTGCTTTGATCTCAGTCACTAATCTGTAGCACTAAATGCTTTCTTTGCTTTTCAGTCTCGCAGAATTTTTCAGATTTGAAGGTGCATATGCAACCAGAACACCCAGCGTACAAGGTGGATATCAAGCTGCAGGCATATTTGTGTCGCTGGCCTTTTCATTTGTGGGAGGAACTCTAGTAGGTGGGTACTTGCTTCCAATACTGACATTTACAATTTTTCAATGTTACTAAATGTATTATCTAAATGTGGCTTAACGGGTCTGCACTGTGTAGTTATAGGTCCTTGTAAATTTCTAATGGTAATCTTGAGCAGTACTTGGCAAAATCTGGCAAGCAGAACACCGATAACCAGAGATCCTTAAATTAGCTGTAGTACTGCCCCCTTGAGGGCGGCTTTGATTTACCTGTTCAACTGCACCGCCCTGACGCTGTGAACACCCCAACCCACCTGACACTCTGGGTTCAGACATCTTCTTGCAGGCACCTTTAAATGACACTCCAACACAAGTCAAATAGATATTATCTTCGGTTTTACTGGAATAAAGGTATATGTACAAAAAAAGGTTATTGATCAACTGAGTTCTGGATAACAGCCAAGACTCAGGTGAGAAATCCCCTAAACACAGCTTAGTTATAGTTCATATAACTAATATCGTTATAGTTCAATCTGAAGCAAGACCATCCAGGCACACATCTCCCAAAGAGTAGTGTTCCCTTAAAAGCCAGGGCCCATAGTCAGTAGGCAAGAGGCCACCCTGCAGAACCATCCAAAAGCCCCTGTCCGGGTTGGGTTTGTCACAGCCAAATACCCTTATAATACAAGGAACATGAGGCGGATTAGACACATTTTCCCTCTAAAGGAGAACAAGCATCCAATCCTTATCATATTTGATGTCTGTCAAATCAGGATTTTATGCTGTGCAATAATATATTTGTAGCGCTACCCCTGCAGGAGCCGCTGGTAACTTGGCGCCGTATGTTGTGACATGGCAGAATGTATTTAGAGTCAAATATGTTTTTATTGGGTTTTTACAAGGTGAAACATTGGCAAGCATATTACAATAGTACGTTCAATACATTAATAACATTAAAAAAAAAAAAGTCTGCTTATTTAGCATACTTTAAATATAGGCCAGTACAATATAGATACATAAACGGATGTTAGCTTGGCTTAATTTATGTACAGTTAGTTGTAAAATATCCGATGCATGATGCAACCGAGAATCGTCTGTTCTGAGGCCTTTTAGTATGAATCAAAGAAGAGAAAAAGGAGAAGATGATAAAGGGGGGAAGAAATCGAGAGGAGGGAATAGATAGGGGTAAGGAGGGTTGGGGAAGGCGAGCAGGCCCTGGCACAGCACACAGAAGGGTCCGGTCAGAGTTCGTTATTTAGCAAGTTTTTTAGGGCATCTGAAGTGGAGTAATCAATCCAGATAAGCCATAGGGTTTCAAATTTATCAAAAGTATCATTGTCTAGGGCTGGCAGAATATATTTAATCACAAATGACTAAAGGGTGCACTATTACCTTAAAAACTCCACCAATCCTGTAAAGGCTTGTTCTTACTACCGGTGCTCTTTGAAAAGCCATCTGTGTTCAGATGGTTCTTCAGAGGGCATTTGACAGGTGATGAGGAGGTGTTGTATCACCACCTGCTTTGACTCTTTGATCACTGCACTAGTGCGCCACAGCCACATGCAGGGCTGCTGTTAGAAACCACAGGGCCCCATACAGCCAACCTGACACTGAGCCCCATACAGGCAACCTGACACGGGGCCCCATACAGGCAACCTGACACGGGGCCCCGTAAGGACAGCCTGACACGGGGCCCCGTAAGGACAGCCTGACACGGGGCCCCGTACAAGCAACCTGACACGGAGCCTCGTACAGGCAACCTGACACGGGGCCCCGTACGGACAGCCTGACACGGGGCCCCGTACGGACAGCCTGACACGGGGCCCCGTACGGACAGCCTGACACGGGGCCCCGTACGGACAGCCTGACACGGGGCCCCGTACGGACAACCTGACACGGGGCCCCGTACAGACAATGCTTCAGTTATGAATGAACACAGTGAGTGATCGGTACCGATCGCTGATTGTGTGCATTCAGAAGAGGAAGGGGCTGGTAAATATGACATATTTACTGAACCCTTCCCCCACTCTCAATCTTGAAGGATCGTTTTGTGTGCTTGCAGCTGCCAGTGGGAAGGAGAGGAGAGAAGCTGGGAGCACTGTGGGGGTGGGGAGGGGGAGCACACAGGGGGGCCTGGGCAGCAGAGGGGAAACATATGGTGCACAGGGAGGGTGATCAGGGCGGGGGGTGGGGGCAATTACTGCAACTGATCCTTTGAATGGCTCTCTCTGTGGCAGCTGAAAGCCAACAAGAGGGAGAGAAGAACCATCTTTGAGCTGCTGCAGAGAGAGCCATGCAGGGGATTGGTTCCAGTAATTGCCCCTTGACACACCGATCACCCTCCCTGTCCACATTCAATTCACCCTGGTGCCTGGACCCCCTTGCTGGCCTGGGCCCCATGCATGAGGACTTGTGGTACCCCCTTATCTATGGCCCTGGCCACATGCATTGCACATGGTTTTGTTGAGCTTGCAGAGCAGCCCCATTCACTTAAATGGGTCGCATCTGCTGAAAGAGACTGGATGTATAATTATTGCTGTGGACATGAAGCAAAGCATCATGGCCACGGCATGTGTACCGTTCTCTTGACTTTATGTCAAATGAAGTATTCATGGCCACAGCACCTCAGTTCCTTATCTTCTTTTTTTTTTTTTTTTTTTAGGATTATTACTGAAATTGCCATTTTGGGGAGATCCTTCGGAAGAGAACTGTTTTTTCGATGGTGTCTACTGGGAGGTAAGAAAACAACAATTATATAATGGTGCTAAATTCAAAACCTATACAAACAGCTTACAAAGTGCTAATATACCACAATTTATGAATGAGTAAAGTGCTCTTCATGTAGTAATATTATTAGAAGATGTGTTAATGTGATCTCAAACATATTAAAAAATGCATACAACTGTGTAAACAAATGGTGAATAAAGTGCAACAGGTGCTACAATAAATTGCAAATTCAGAACAACAAGGTAAAAAAAAACGAGATCCCCAAAAAGTTCTTTTAAAGTGATAATAAAAGGAAAAAAAAAACAAACAAACATGTTATACTTACCTGCTCTGTGCAATAGTTTTGCACAGAACAGCCCTGATCTTTCTCTTCTTGGGTCCCCTGCTGGCACTTCTGGCTCCTCCCCTCCCTGCTGACACTTGCTATGGGGGGCACTCATGCGTGCTCGCTCCCGAGCCCTGCTTTGTGTGTCCATCGTCTTCACCCCCAACCCCCTCTTCACTGGCTGTGATTGACATTGACCATTCCCATTGACTCTCATTGAATCGGGCTCAGGTAAGTATAAGGGGGGTTGGGGGGTGGGAGGTGCATACTGAAGGTCTTTTCCTTCACGCATAGAAATACATGAAGGTAAAACACCTTCAGCCTTAAAAACCATTTAAAACTTATCAGCATTAGGTAAAGAGGCAAATTAAAGTGGAGTTCCACACGTTTTTTTCGTTTATTAAAAGTCAGCAGCTACAAAAAGTGTAGCTGCTGACTATTAATAAACAGACACTCACCTGTCCCACAGTCCAGCGATGCGGGCGCCTGGAGCCTCCCTCCTCTCCGCCGGCGCTGTCATAGCAACTGTGGGCATTCGGCCGTAACAACTTTCGGCTTCACGGCCGGGTACGCACTGCCCATGCGCTAGTGGCCAGGCAATCTTCTGGGACCTGTGACGTGTCCCAGAAGATTGCAGAGAAGGAGGGGCCGCCTAGGGAGAGAGGAGGAGTCACCTAGGCGCCCAAGAGCAGGCAGGAGGAAGTGGGACAGGAAGTCTCACTCTAAAGTAGGTACACACTCCCATAACTCCCAACTTTTTGAGATGGGAATGAGGGACACCTATCAGCAAAAGTATGCAGGCATAGGACATGCCCCCTGCCACGCCCCTTTTAAAGGAGAATTGTACAAAAAAAACGAGATGGTTAAACCCACAAGTGCTCTTTATACTAGCTTTTGGAATTTACAAATACAACAATTTAGAATTTGGATGAAAGGTTTAGTGCTGGAAACACTTTTTGATAGATAAAAAGTGCTTTTTCTATACATCTATATAGATCAGACCAAAATGAGGGACACATGAGGAGGTAGAGGGACAGAGGGACATTGTTCCAAATCAGGAATAGTTGGGAGCTATGCACACACCCCCCCCCCCATCCCCCCAAAAAAATTACATGCCAAATGTGGCATGTCAGGGGGCGAGGAGTACTTAAAGCGGAAGTTCCACTTTAGGGTGGAACTCTGCTCTAACTGTGTGCCAAACTGCATCAACTGTGGTGACCAAGATATGCCAACTAATCGAAAAGGCCAACAAGGAATGTGCTCTGAAGTGCCCCTTTAAAATGCTCACTCACTGGATAATATTGATCCCTTATTGATAAATAAGTAGTGGACCAACTCTTTGGATTTGCTGTATTGCCTCGTCCTCCAGTGACCAGCAGGGGGGTATCAGCAAACCATCTGAGTGTATAAGAGAATGGTTTGTGGATACCTGCATCTATAGCCCTTGCTGGTCATTGGAGGATGGGAGGATACAGTGAATTTATTTAACCACTTCCCCCGGGTTGACGTCATATGACGTTGGGGACGTGAGATGGCGATATCTGAATGATGGGTACAGCTGCAGGTATCATCCAGATATGGTTTTTTTCAGCCAGCGATCCCCTGCAATGTAAAAGCAATCATAGTGGCTGTTTAGCTGCTTGATTGCGTTCACAGGCGGCGAGAGGGGATGACCCCCTCCTCCTGCGTCCTTTGGTGCTTCTCCCAGCTCACCCATGCGATGGAGGAGCCGGAGAATGAATCTGCTGCCAGCGGCGGTTTACCATAGAGCTGGCCGGGGACTGAATAGTCCCCAGCCAGCTTTATGACCCTCGGGGGCCAGAAGCGACGTTATGACGTAATTTCTGGCGCTGGTAGATGTAAACACTGCTGTTTTTTTTAGTTTTTTTTTTTGCTGGGAAGCCTGAGATCGTTTTTTTTTTTTTTTTTTTTTTTTTTATCTCAGGCTTTCCAGCATAGAGGAGAGAAGTGGGGAGTTATAGACCCCAAACATATTCGTAAAGAGGACCTGTCATGCCATATTCCTATTACAAGGGATGTTTACATTTCTTGCAATAGGAATAAAAGTGATAAAAAAAACTTAAAAAAAGGGATAGTGTAAAAATTAATATTAAAATAAGCAATAGAAATTGTTTTTTTTTTTAAAGCCCATTCGCATATGTAGGTCGCAACCGCATATGTAAACAGCATTCAAACTACACACGTGAGGTATCGCCGCAAGTCTTAGAGCAAGAGCAATAATTCTCAAGCAAGAACTCTGTAACTCTAAACTGGTAACCTGTAAAAATGTTTAAAGTGTAGCCTATGGAGATTTTTAAGTACGAATGTTTGACGCCATTCCACGAGTGTGCGCAATTTTAAACCCTGACATGTTAGGTTTCTATTTACTCATCGTAAAATCATCTTTCACATTATACAAAAAAATTGGGGTAACTATTGTGTTTTGTTTTGTTTTTTTTGTTTTTTTTTTTAATTCATGAAAGTGTTTTCTTTTCAAAAAATTCACGTCTGAAAAATTGCTGCGCAAATACCATGTAAAATTTTTATATAAAATGTTTGGGGGTTCTGAGCAATTTTCTAGCAAAAAAATGATGATTTTTACATGTAGGAGAGAAGTGTCAGAATTGGCCTGGGTGGCAGGTGGTTAAAGAAAAAAAAAATTAAAAGCAATCAACACGTCATTATGCTGTTATCCTACAGTACGCCAGCCGCTAGTGTGAATGAGCACTTTGTTCTATCTTGGACCTATTGGAAAATGAGTAGAAAGTGATAAACCAAAAAAAGAGGACAGCTGAAAAATTCCTGTTGTAAACAAAACTATTTGATGTGCTTTTGTAGACAGCACAACAAAAAACTAAGCGGTAAGGGCCTGTTCACACTAGCAGTTGGGGCGGGGGGGGGGGGGGGGGGTAAAACCCCACTATTTGGCTGTGCTTTTACCGCCTCCCTAGCGCAACCCCCTTTAACTGCACAAGACGGTGTGTACACTCGCAGCAGCCATGATGCTTTGCTTTGCGACCACTGTAGGAATTATACCCCCTGCCTCTTTTAACTGGTGTAGCACCCACCAAATGTGACCCATTCAAGTGAATAGGGCCACTCTCCAAGCACCAACCATATGCAACTCACGTAGTTGCTGCGTGCTAGTGCAGCGATCAAGTGTTTAAAGTAAGCTGCGAGGAGGTGATACAGTGCCTCCTCACTGCTTTTATAAAGAATTAAATGGCTTTTTTGGTGTTTTTTTTTTTTTTTAGATGTGTTCTGTTAGGGCTCATTCACACTAACTTTGATCTGTGAAGAGCGATCTATATGTGGATCGCTCTTCGGAGATCAAAGCTAGTGTGAATAAGCCCTAACCGAACAAAAGAAAATCACCAGAAAAGTGGTATACTCTAGTCTACACAGCCATTCAATCCTTTATAAAAGACTCCTCATTTATTGAGTCGAAGGTAATACTGAACTTCCTTGCAAGTAGGACAAAAATACAAATCTTCTCTTCGCCACTAGATGGCAGTAAAGCATAATTGACGTGCAATACCACTAAGTAATAAAATGCAATACAAAACAATACAATGTAATGATCTAACCATGTATTCAAACTGAGCAGGACCACTCAGAATTCATACATCTCTAACATGGAAGGCAAACATGGCAACAAATTTCATAAACATTCATTGTCGTTTACCTGTATATGCTGAATTATTGTTATAATAATACATGCTTGTTGCACTGGCCAATTTAAAGAACTGATGTTAAAAGAAACTTGTAATATGGAGATTGTCATTGCGGACCTCCTCTTATAAAATACTAGTTCCCTGGAGGCCATGTGGATCCAGTGGCTTCAGTGGCTTCCCAGTCCCTGATCCACAACAAATATAAAGATTAGAGGCTCTGACTCCACTATTTGTTGCTTTTCATGCCTGCTCTAGGTCAGTATCATGTGACATAGACAAAGAAAGCCAGGCAACTACCATTTTCAGAAGGAGGTCAGAAATGGACTTCTTGTTCCTCCCAGTAGATGTTTCTTGTAATGCCCATCTTCATGCAAAAAAAAAAAAAAAATCGAATTTCTCACCACCTGCACCTAGCTGATCACTGTAAAAATTCCTCTAAACCAGACCCTCCTATTACAAAAAAGTGCCTAGTATTTACTTGAGAGTCTACATACAGGGGTAAGCAAACCTACAGAGGTGGAAATCTACCTGAACAACAAAGGTTACCATAATGCGACATGCTTTTTTTTTTCTTTCTTTTTTTTAACCACTTCAAGACCAGGCCTATTTCTGACATTTGTTGTTAAAATCAATATTTATTACTAAAAATTTACTTAGAACTCCCCAAACATTATATATTTTAGCAGAGACCCTAGAGTATAAAATGGCGGTTGTTGCCATATTTTATGTCACACTGTATTTGCGCAGCCGGCCTTTTAAACGCATTTTTTTTGGAAAAAATACACTTCAATGATTTAAAAAAAAACTTAACAGTAAAGTTAGCCCAATTTTTTTGTATAATGTGAAGGATGATGTCACACCGAGTAAATAGATACCTGACATGTCACGCTTATAAAAATTTACACTCATGGAAGGGCGACAAACTATGGTAAATCTCCATAGGCGCTGTCTTAAAAAAATGTAACGGTTACCTGTTTAGCATTACAGAGGAGGTCTTAGCACTAGAATTATTGCTCTCACTCTAACGATCGTGGCGATACCTTACATGTGTGATTTGAACACTGTTTACATTTGCAGGTGTGACTTACGTATGCGTTTTTCTTTGGCGCGAGCACAGAGGGATGTATCGCTTTACAATTTTTTTTTTCCTATTTATTTTTACACTGTCCCTTTAAAAAAAAAAATCCTGATCACTTTTATTGCTGTCACAAGGAATGTACACATCCTTTGTGACAGTAATAGTCAGTGACAGGTACTCTTTATGGAGGGATTGAGGGTCTAAAAGACTCAAAAACCCTCCTCTGCACTTCAAAGTATTTAAAACACCAAAATCTGTGTTTTTGAATACTATGGATTTTTTAAAACTTGCACCGTTGGCTGCCGAGTAAATCGGAAGTGATGTCGTGACGTCGCTTCCAGGGTACAACATCGGAGACCTCGTGGGATGGGAGACCCGAGCAGAGCGGCGGAAGGTAGCAGGAGGGGGGGGGGGGGGGCGTTCCTTCCTGCTGCTTGTAGTAACAGCCAGCCAGGCATCACCCCAGTACAACCACTTTCAGCAAAATGACGTACAGGTATGTGATTTTGTGGGAAGTCTGAAGGTGATAACCTAGCAAGGTCCCAATACAAAAGGAAGGATTTTAGGGGTCATTAGTACATAACCCAGAGTTCAGAGGTCATTAGTGGGTAATGCAGATTTCAGAGGTAAGGAGCAAGTGACACAGATTGCAAAGGTCAGGTGCATTGAATGCATAGAGCAGGGGTCAGGAGTAAATAATGCAGAGATTAGTAGTAAGTAATACAGAATGCTGGGGTCAAGAGTAAGCAAGGCAGAGAGTAACAGAGTTTGTGGGTCAGGAGTAGTGCACACAGGGTCATAAGTATGTAACACAGAATTCAGGGGTCAGTAACATGTAACACAGAATTCAGGGGTCAGTAACATGTAACACAGAATTCAGGGGTCAGTAGCATGTAACACAGAATTCAGGGGTCAGTAGCATGTAACACAGAATTCAGGGGTCAGTAACATGTAACACAGAATTCAGGGGTCAGTAGTATGTAACACAGAATTCAGGGGTCAGTAGTATGTAACACAGAATTCAGGGGTCAGCAGTATGTAACACAGAATTCAGGGGTCAGTAGTATGTAACACAGAATTCAGGGGTCAGCAGTATGTAACACAGAATTCAGGGGTCAGTAGTATGTAACACAGAATTCAGGGGTCAGTAGTATGTAACACAGAATTCAGGGGTTAGTAGTATGTAACACAGAATTCAGGGGTCAGTAGCATGTAACACAGAATTTAGGGGTCAGTAGCATGTAACACAGAATTCAGGGGTCAGTAGCATGTAACACAAAATTCAGGGGTCAGTAGTATGTAACACAGAATTCAGGGGTGAGTAACATGTAACACAGAATTCAGGGGTGAGTAACATGTAATGCAGAGTTTGTGGGTCAAGATTAAGTAATACAGGAATCAAGGGTCAGATGCAGAGGTCAGTAGTATGTATTGCTGAATGCAGAAATAAGGAGTAAGTAACACAGATTTCAGAAAACAGTAGTATTGTATGCAGAGTGCAGGAGTTTAAATTAATGCAGAGGTCAGTAGTAAGTAATGCAGAATGCTGGGGTCATTAGTAAGCAACAAAGAGTGCAGGAGTCAGTCGTATTTAACACAGAGTTCATGGGTCAGGAGTAGTGCATAATTCAGGGGCCAGTAGTAAGCAACACAGAGTTCAGAGGCCAGTGGTATGTTACAAAGAGTTAAGGGGTCACTAGTAAGTAACACAGAGATCAGAGGTCTGGAATAGTGCTGAGGGTCAGTAGTAAGTAACACAGAGTGAAGTGGTCAGTAGTATGTATCACAGAGTGAAGGAAGGGGTCAATACTAAGAAGCACAGATTTTAGAGGTCAGCAGTATGTTACACAGAGTGAGGGGGTCATTGGTATGTATCACAGAGCAAAGAGGTCATCACTAAGTAGCCCAGAGTTCAAAGGTCAGTAGTAAGTTATGCAGAGTCCAGAAGTATTGTAGATAAACACGAGAGGCAAAATGCTGGGGTCATTCACAATCTACTCGTTACCTGCCTGAGATCAATGTGTTGCAAGCTTCTAGTCTACAGGTTAGTCTTGAATTTTAGGACCAGAGAATTTCTGGTGTATTTTACACTCGTTATATGAAACTTTCTAACAGACCCATTCTAGTTTACATACCTCATTTATCAATATACACTAAATTACCAAAAGTATTGTGACGCTTGCCTTTACACGCATATGAACTTTAATGGCATCCCAGTCTTATGCCGCGTACAGACGATCGGACATTCCGACAACAAAATCCTGGATTTATTTACGACGAATGTTGGCTCAAACTTGTCTTGCATACACGCGGTCGCACAAATGTTGTCGGAAATTCCAAACATCAAGAATGCGGTGACGTACAACACGTACAACGAGCCGAGAAAAATGAAGTTCAATAGCCAGTGCAGCTCTTCTGCTTGATTCCGAGCATGCGTGGAATTTTGTGCATTGGAACTGTGTACACACGATCGGAATTTCCAACAACGGATTTTGTTGTCGGAAAATTTGAGAACCAGCTCTCAAATTTTTGTTGTCGGAAATTCCAACAACAAATGTCCGATGAAGCCTACACGCGGTCGGAACTTCCGACAACAAGCTAACATCGAACATTTGTTGTCGGAAATTCCGACCGTGTGTACGCGGCATTAGTCTGTTGGGTTCAATATTGTGTTGGCCATCCCTTTGCAGCTATAACAGCTTCAACTCTTCTGGGAAGGCTGTCCACAAGGTTTAGGAGTGTGTCTATGGGAATGTTTAACCATTATTCCAGAAGCGCATTTGTGAGATCAGGCACTAATGTTAGACGAGAAGGCCTGGCTTGCAGTCTCCACTCTAATTCATCCCAAAGGTGTTCTATGGGGTTGAGGTCAGGACTCAGGCCAGTCAAGTTCCTCCACCCCAAACTTGCTCATCCATGTCTTTATGGACCTTGCTTTGTGCACTGGTGTGCAGTCATGTTGGAACAGGAAGGAGCCTTCCCAGAGGAGTTGAAGCTGTTATAGCTGCAAAGGGTGGGCCAACTGAATATTGAACCCTACGGACTAAGACTGGAATGCCATTAAAGTTCACATGCGTGCAAAGGTAGGCGTCCCAATACTTTTGGTAATATACTGTATATACAATAGTGCAAAAGTCACACCATAACCGATTACTACAAAGACAATTTTTGTATATTGGTTTCGTATAAAGGTTTCTTTTGTCACATTGCGTATGCATATTGCCTATTAGAAAATAAGGAAACTGAATGTTTAGCATTAATAATGCCTTCAGTTTTGTTTTTTAAAATACCGATTTTCATTGTTCATTGTACGTGTTAGGCCCCTTTCACATGGGCCTTCTGTAGTTTGTCTTTCATCCATCCATTGAGGGTTGAAAAATGGGCAAACGGATGTAAATGGATGATCATCCATTTACATCTATGTCCGTTCAGGAAGCAGACCTAAACAGATATTTACATTTACAAACAGTCCATTTTTGCATTGGTTGTTAAGGAGCCAGCACCTGCCAGTGTCCTAACAACCAGTGACTCATCCCTGCTGTCAGTAGTAGGGATGAGTCATTGGTTGTTGAGGAGCCAGCACCCGCCAGTGTCCTAACAACCAGTGACTCATCCCTGCTGTCAGTAGTAGGGATGAGTCATTGGTTGTTGAGGAGCCAGCACCCACCAGTGTCCTAACAACCAGTGACTCATCCCTGCTGTCAATAGTAGGGATGAGTCATTGGTTGTTGAGGAGCCAGCACCCGCCAGTGTCCTAACAACCAGTGACTCATCCCTGCTGTCAATAGTAGGGATGAGTCATTGGTTGTTGAGGAGCCAGCACCTGCCAGTGTCCTAACAACCAGTGACTCATCCCTGCTGTCAGTAGTAGGGATGAGTCATTGGTTGTTGGAAGCCAGCACCTGCCAGTGTCCTAACAACCAGTGACTCATCACTGCTGTCAGTAGTAGGGACGAGTCATTGGTTGTTGAGGAGCCAGCACCCGCCGGCTTCCTATCAATGATGACTCATCCCTGCTGCCAATGGGGAATTCCCCGCTGACAGCAGAATGTAAACAAAAGAGCTGGAAATAAAACAAAACATTTGGTGTGAGGTCCCCCCAATCCATATCGGGCCCCTATCCGAGCATGCAGCCCGGAAGGCCAGAAAGAAGGGGAGAGGGCGTGTGTGGCCTCTCCCCTCCTGAACTATACCATGCCACATGCCCTCAACATGTGGGGATGGGGTACTTTGTTCCTTGTTCCCATGTTGATGAACGGGAGGTGACTTATCGGAATCTGGGAATCCCCTTTAACAAGGGGGCCCTCAGATCCCAGCCCCCCTAAGTGAAAGAGTATGGGATACATAGTACCACTACTCATTCATAAAAAAAAAACAGCAAGTGTGTAAATAAACACACAACACAGTTATTGACGAATCCTTTATTAAAAAAAAGTCCCCTGATGTAGATCCATCATCAATCACCTCATCCAGCGATGTAGATCCACGTCAATCACGATGAATGATGACCGCTGGCCCGGCCAAGAAACGCTGCCTGCCAGACCCGACCGCTTCCATATTGTGTGGTAAGCTTTAGGCTCTTCTTTATTTGACTCATCTTATTAATGGCAGATGTCCCAACACTTTCCCCAATAATGGTGGCTGCACCCATCAAATGTTCTTGTATGGGCAGGACATCTACTACTCGTGATTTGGGAGGGCTTTGTTTTAGCAAAAAAGGACATACTTACCAGAATATGACCAGGGTTGGATAAATTATGATGAGGCTTTAGTAGAAAAAGGTTGGCTTAAAGGGGTCTAGTGAGATAAGATAACCGCTATGGAATCACAATAGCAGTATTTTCTTTCAGCCTTCTGTCTGCACAAATCTTATGAAAATAGACAGAGGTAGGCATTTTTATGAGTTCTGAAAAATGTACTGGTTCTCTTTTAATTCCCTATGCATATAGATGTGATGTCTTCCTCTGTAGTAAGTGATGATGGCCATGAAGATTCATTCCTTCCTCTTGCTTTCCAGCTTCCTGAAGAGGACCCTGAGTATGCAGATCCTGCCAAAAACTACGTCGCTCATCTACCTCATCCTATGAAGCAAGTTGATAAAAACGGAGAATAGAACAAAGCCTAGAACACCGAGTACTGGCAACAAAGCTCATGCTCATTGTTGTGCTATTGCGTTTGATGGGTTTTTTTTGTAAGTTTTTGTACTATATCAATATTGATTGACCTTTTCCGTAGAAGATAAAATGGATGCCTTTGATGATCAACTAAGATCAAGCAAAAATGTAAATACTGTGTACCATGAGAATGATTGTTGTAAATATTAGTAATTAGAAAAAAAAGCTGATATGATTGTTAGGTTTGCTCTAGGGCAGGGGTCTCCTAACTTTCTAAACAAATTGTCTGTTTAATGTTCTTCAGACTTTAGGGGGGGGCAGACTGTGACTAATGGAAGTAGAACATGCCTGGGCATCAGTGGGAGTAAACCATGCCCCATCACTGGGTTTAGTGGGAGGAATAGTGCCCTGTTGTTGGTATCAGTGGAAGCAATAGTGCTCCATTGTTGTATCAGTGGGAGGAATAGTAAAGCATCACTACTGTCAGTGGGAGGAATAGTACACCAACACTGCTGTCAGTAGGAGAAATCGTGCCCCATATTTGGTGTCATTGGGAGGAAAAGTGTCCCATCACTGGTTTTAGTGGGAGGTATAATGTCCCATTGTTGGTATCAATGGGAGCAATGGTGCCCCATCATTGGTGTCAGTGGGAGGAATAGTACCTCATTGTTGGTGTCAGTGGTAGGAATAGTGCTCCATCGTTGGTATCAGTGGGAAGAATATTACCTCATTATTGGTGTCAGTGGGTGGAATAGTGCCCCATCATTGGTATTAGTAAGAGGAATAGTACATCATTGTTGGTATCAGTGGGAAGAATATTGCTCCATCATTGGTGTCAGTGGGAGGAATAGTGCTCCATCATTGGTATTAGTGAGAGGAATAGTACATCATTGTTGGTATCAGTGGGAGGAATAGTGCTCCATCATTGGTGTCAGTGGGAGGAATAATACCCCAAGGGCCAGATAAAGGCAAGTAAAAGGCTGCACCATCCCCCAGTCCACAGTTTGGAGACCAACGCTCTAGGGCATGGTTTTATTAGAAAGAGGAGAAAGACTGCTATTTACTGAAGAGTAATGCTGATCTACCTGTCCATGTCCTGTCTTCCATTCTTTATTGCCTCCAGCACTTGTCTGCTTGTACAACAAAGAGAATACTCCCACAAACACAGAGTACCAGTGCAATCTACCACCATTCCTGCCATGTTGGTATAAATGTATAAACTGTAGGTGGTAGGTTGCCATTGACCGTTTTTGTGGTATAAACCTGAGGAAAGCTGCTAGAAATGTCTGTAAATTACAATCTGACTGTACTGTAAGTCCTCTAATATGAGGACCAACCAAAAGAATCCAATCAATTCCTCAATCAGGCAGGCCTTTGCACTACATAGCTATTGGCAGATCTAACGGAAATCATACAGAACATACTTGCTTGCCTTTTGGTCTGCTCTCATCCAGGATCACACTTATGGTCACAGCTTCATCTGTTGCCACTGCCACCTTTTCCATCACGTCATCCAGGTTCGGCACCTTCCCTCTTTGAATGTTAAAGCCTGACTCCAGGTTTAATTTGCCTTTGAAGTGGTAGTAAACGCTGCTTTGTCACTTTTACCTACAGGTAAGCTCATAATAAAGCTTACCTGCAGGTAAAATGAAAATCTCATAAATGTGCACCGTTCAGGAGATATTTGCATGTTTTGCAGCTGGTGACATCACCTCTGCATGCACATTGTGCTCTGATTGGATGTCATACTCGAGTGTGCCGCGACCATGACTCCTGTGTGCATGTGAGTAACATCATCGTGGCTTGGACATTCAAACATCTGGAGTGCACAAACC
Source organism: Lithobates clamitans (assembly GCA_037952925.1). Taxonomy (NCBI): domain Eukaryota; kingdom Metazoa; phylum Chordata; class Amphibia; order Anura; family Ranidae; genus Lithobates; species Lithobates clamitans. Next base: position 1,661,964 of record JBBGZY010000301.1, on the reverse strand, counting down.
GGGAAGGAAGACTGGGTAAAGATGGAAGCCCTGTCAACGGTAACGCATGTTGCTGGAGGGATTCATTTTAAGCCTCTCATTATGTGCTAGTATGCAATACATACTAGCATATTATGACATTAAATTGGTAGCAAACTCTATTTTTGCATTTTTACCTACAGGTTATAATAAGGCTTACCTGTAGGTTAAATGAATATCTCCTAATCATGCACTGTTTAAAAGATATTCTAGTGACCAGCAGCCGGTGACGTTACCGGCACATGCGCTCTGAAGGAACGGCATACCCGCACCATTCCTTCATAGCTGTGTGCCGTGCCCGAGATTCCTGTGCACATGCATGGGAGTGACGTCATCGCGGCTCATCCATTCAAGTTGTGGCAGCCCGCAAACCCGGAAGGAAGAAAAAGGAACAGCACACTCATGAAAGGCTTAATTTCAAGGAAAGTCTTTCATAATGTACTTGTAAGCGATGCATACTAGCACATTATGCCTTTACCTTGCAGGGGGAATCTTTTTTTTCTAAAGGTTAACTATCGATATACCTTTTACCACCGCTTTAGTTTGTTTGGACCAGGCTGGTCCAAATAAACTATTTCCTTCACTAAGAGATGTGCTCGCTGCCAGTGCTGTAGAAAATGTATGACGCATCAGCTACATACAGTATATAGCACTGTGTTTAGACAGTGGTACAGAAACTTCTCATACCACTCCTGAAACAAAATAAAGTCGGGTTGAGTGCTGCTCAGCCATTCACGGGCAGCTATGTATTTTGAGTGAATAAAAGACGTATTCTAAATTGTCTGAGGTGGAGAGGTGGATGTCATGCTCTCGACCTCAGCCAGTCAGAGGAAGCTTTGTATTCATTCACAAAATACAAAGCTGCCTGTGAATGGCTGAGGAGCACTCAACCCAATTTGATTTTGTTCCCGGAACAGGACAGGAAATCCCCACACTGCTTCTGGAACACAGCACTGTATGCATCTGAGGCTACATACCGTTTATACATCTGTATGTAGCCTCAGATGCATACAGTATAAGGTGCAAATTAAAGGAAAGGAAATGATTTGTTTGGACCAGCTGGGCCCAAATGACCTATTAAAAGGTAAATGAAGCCTGGGCTCAGGCTTTAAGTGGACAGTGAAGATGTAGCTCCTGTGCATGCATTTTGGACTTTCATTGTCCTGCCAGTCAGGTCCGTTCTTGACATCTTATAGATAGAGTGGTCTAGGAGTATACACTGCACTGCTCATGCACCACTAGCAGCACCACTGACAGTGTGCACAGGAGAAGTCTCTTTTACCATAAAGCTCTACCTCCAGCTATTATTTGAGAATTTAGTTCCGCTTAAGAAATGTAAGTGTCTGAGTCCAAGAAAACACTTGTGAAGTCTAGTACACCGATTGTAACAGACAGAAAAGGGGATCTGTGGAACTTGGATATTATATCTGCCTTTCTTGTTCTAATCATTCCCCAACAAAATGTCACCTTCAGAGTTGCCAACATTTCCAAAATATTTCCAGGGACATTTTATTTGCTGTGCATCCTGCAAGCCATTGTAGGCTGAGAATGTGCTTTAGGAATGGGGAATTCATTTAGAATGGGTGTCGTTATACAAAATAAGTCTTATTAACCTATTGTACAAGTTTATTTAAAAAAAAAAAAAAGATTTATCATGATAAAGACAGGAACACAGTCAAGAAAGTATGAACCATTAGAATTTTTTTATGTATTTGTTTATCTAGCCAAAAATGTAAGTCTGTAATTAAAGTGCGGAAACCCAGGAATTCTTGCAGACAATACAGTGATAAACACATTTTGCAATAAAATATTTAGAAAACTTCATTTGACACTGGCCTTTCTGTTCTGTTCAGTTCTGTGTGGCTGATGATGGGTTGAAAGATATTGTATGTGCAGATGGCAACCAGATGAGGAAGGGGGTGGAGGGGAGGACATGACAGTAAAGAGGGGAACAGTGGGTGAAGGAGGGAGAGAAGATGGAGATGGAAGGTGTTTGGGGCAGAAAATAGGGGCAAAGAGGTGGACGGGGAGGGGTAAAGGGGTACATGTGAGTTATTTGCTCCTAGAAGGTGGACAGCTGGCAGCAATATGTTACTTGCTCAGTGCAGGTAGGTAGTTGAGAGCAGTTCTCTAGTTTGGTGGTGGAGACACAGAACAGGCCAGAGTTCTCGTTTTTCACCAATACACTACACAGCACCCGCAATCCCCCTTCTCCCACCATGTATAACCCCCCACTCACAGTGCCCCCCACTTCCCTCCACCCAGGACTATCTCCCCATGGAGTACATGGAGATAAACGATGGGAAGGAATGATATTCTATATACCCAGCATCCTATGTAGTCTTGGAGAAGTCAGACACTTTTTTTTTATTGGCCACACCGTGACCCCACATAGCAGCATGAGTAGCACTAAGAGCATCACCCATTCCCTACACCAGCCTTTTTTAACCGGTGTGCCTTGGCTAAATACCTAAAAATTGCCCCAAAATTATATACAAGCTGGTGGGTGGATGAAGCTTACCTTTTGGTTACACAAAGCCACAGGTTTTAATTGTGCACCATTACCACCTTCTAGCTGCCAACCTCCTAACGACCAATGACATCATCAGTTGATAGGGAGGATGTCAGTTGCTTGCATATCATCCTTGTTTAGCTCTCCCTTGCCTCTCTCCTTTAGCTTTGGGGTCTCATTAGCTAAGTTATGGAGAAAAACTGAGGGAGAAGAGACACATTTTTGCAAAAGTGTATTTGATTTGGAAGAACAAATCCCCTTCAATGTTGGGTGTCTTACCTGTTCTGATGTTGCTGCATTATGTAATGCCATCAGAATAGTTTTTACATTTTGGAATGGGGTGCCTTAAGACTGTCCATAATTTTAAACGGTGCCTTGATTCAAAAAAAGTTGCTAAACATTGCCCTAAACTGTGCACAGAGTAGAAGATGACTCTGGCTATAGTGGATAGAGTGCCATCACCCCTAATGTTATACAACAGGAAAAAGCCCTCTAGGGGTGGGACTACATGGACACTAAAGAAACATCTGTTGAATAAAAAATATTATTTATTGGTGCAGAAGAATAAAATCTTAGAGGACATACAGAGCATCAAGCAAATATAATGTAGGTACAGATATACGTAAACAAGGTAATGACACCTATTGTATATCTGTACCTACACCATCCAGCTGGCTGGATAGTGCATCTGTGACTTCCACCTGCATCTAAACCCTGGAGCCTCATGCACCAGGGCTTAATGCCCAACATGCATAAGGCCTAAGGCTTAATTTACACCAGTCTGAGAACACAAATGGGAAATGCCTAATGCTGTGATTCCAGGACAAATAACTGAACAGTGGAACTGTCCTGGCAAATCCGGGATAGTTAATAGGTTTGCATCTTAAAGTGGTGTTCCGGCCGAAATTATACTTTTTAAATAAAAATACCCCTATAATACACAAGCTTAATGTATTCTAGTAAAGTTAGTCTGTAAACTAAGGTCTGCTTTGTTAGTTTATAGCAGTAGTTTGTTATTTTATAAACTTACAGCAGGCCGTGGCCATCTTAAGTGTGGGCATCTGAAGCCAGACTGTATTTCTTCCTGGGTCTCATCCTTGCAGATCTCGCACATGCTCAGTGCAGCACAAGCAGTGTAATAGGTTTCAGGTCAGGTTTCCATAGCAATGGCAGTTTCACAGGAAGTTGCCGCCCCTTCCCAGAAGGCATTGCAAACAGGAAATGATGCGATGGGCCGCGGCCAGGGAGGAGGAAGTGAAAAATGAATACAGCAGATATACAGTAGGTGCTGAGAAAAAAAATAAAAAAAATATCCAATTTGTTTACAGTGCACAGTTTAGTGAGGGATGCTGAAGAGTTGTAAAAGTGGGTGGAACTCCACTTTAAAGTTGACCTGAACTAAGAATGTGAACATTTGCTATGTTATAAGGAATGTAGCACCCTCTACCAATAGGTAGGTGCTAGTATAGGATTTTTACTAGATAGTCTGTCAGCACAGGTAAATTTAGGCAGGCCTATGCGTTGAGCTAGGCCTGTCTGTTTTGATCTGGGGGGGACTGCTATAGCTAGTAAATGCTGGCTATAGCATTTACTTCCTGGAATCCATCTGCCCTTAGCTCAGGCAGGCAGGAGGATGTACTTAGCGTAAAAAAAACCTCTTTCCCTCCTGAAGACTCCTGGGATGTATGACATAATTTGCCTAGGCTTGGGAACTAGGAAGTAACTAAAGAAATGTAAAAAAATGTTTAAAACAAGTAAATATGATATAATTTCTATTTACTAATGCTAGCAGCAAAAGGATTCAAAATAGTCAATGTTGATTGAGAGAGTGAAGTTCCACTTTAACATATTAGATGTGCATATTGTGTTAACGCAAAGAAGACACAGCTGGAGTAGAGTAGGGACTGACCAGAGAGAGATTCTTTGATGCAGTTAGCTAACTTAAACATGTATTTCTATGTGTGTGAACTAAAAATCTCTTTTTTATATAATATAAAGTTTGCTAGAAAGGGTGTAAAGCAGTGTGCAGAAGATTCATCCAGAATATTTAGTATTAACATGTGGTCACCCCCCCCCCCCCCAGCACCTGATGGATTATATACACATGAAAGATATTGGGGTTTGAGCATAGATATATCTTACTTCTAGACAAATAAAATAGAGAGCTGCGCCAATAACAATATGTAAATTGGGATTGGTGAAAACAATAGTCCATATAGTCAGTCCTTCAATGACACCAGTTACTTCACACAACTTGAAACAGAGTGTCCGACCAGCATATAAAAAGCCTGCTTACCAGATAGCAAGCAAAAAGAGGCATTTGGCTGTAACCCAGCCACGGCCTTTAGCTTGCAAGGATGACTGCTGGACACACACAGGAACTGGACCTTGTTGCTGACAACCCCCTAAGCGTCTCACAAATTCGTAGCCGTACTTGATGTATACTCAGGATGGGCTCAGAAAAAAGAAAAACTGACCATAGTGTAATACAGTTTGACCATTTATTATAAAAAGATAGTAATGCACTTACATTTAAAAATTAGAAATCGCATAAAAACGCTGGCTGGCCGGCAAACACAGGAGCCCGTCCCCCTCTCAAACAGCATGGTGACGTCAGTGCGTGCCCTACCGGACACGTTTCGTCATTGGTGACGTTTTCAATGGAGATCAGGCAGCGCAATGATACACCACCATATATAGAGCCAGACCTCGTTCTGAGACATAAGCTTCAAGCCACAAGCGCCATTTTGATTATGGGCATCTGATACCTATTTCAAAGCAGCAAATATAAATCTGACGGCTATGAAAAAAAAGGGAAAGAAAGTTCCATACTAAACCGTACTCAGCGCCACGTAGGCTATGGGCATTAGATACCTATTATAAAGCAGCCAGAAGAGATCCAACGGCTATGCAAAAAATGTATATACAAAACATACTAAAAAGACTTCTAGAGCAGTAAAAAGACCTAAAGACCTTACTCAACTTACGCAAGATGGCCATGGTCAGAAAATTAGGGGGAGTTTTGTTAATTGTTTTCTCAGCAAAATAAAGCATGGAGACATTGAAGGATGGGGGAATTTGCTTTGAATATTAAAAATGAATTAAATAGCACTTTTGGTTTGTGGTGCTCAGATACAGTGTAGTTCTGCTTTAATGCTAAAAGTTCTGGATGCATCTTCTGCACACTGCCATACATTTCTAGTAAACTTTGCAATACTTCCGGACCGCCCACTGTATAAATACGTCTTTTTTTTGAAGATGGATATCTCGGTAACGGCAGCAGCTGCTGCCACAACCGAGGTATCCATATTTTCAGCGGGCGGTTCCGTACACGATAATGGTGGTCTCTGCGGCGGGTTCGCCGCGAGATCACCGTTATCGGCGGCGGGAGAGGTGCCACCCCCCCTCCTGCCGCTCTCCTGCACCCTCGGCGATCGGGTTCTTTCCCTGCTTAGGTATGGAGACGAGTGAGGCCAAGATGGCTCCCACCCGTCTCCATACCATGTGACGGCCGGAGCGACGTAATTACGACGGCACCGCCCACTTCTCTTAAAGGCACAATTTTTTTTGTGTCATTTTTTTAAACGACTTATTTTTTTTTTTTTTTTTGCATTTTAGTCTAAATATGAGATCTGAGGACTTTTTGACCCCAGATCTCATATTTAAGAGGACCTGTCATGCTTTTTTCTATTACAAGGGATGGTTACATTCCTTGTAATAGGAATAAAAGTGATCCAAATTTTTTTTTTTTTAAAAACAGTGAAAAAAAAAATAAAATAAAGTAAAATAAATGATAAAAAAAAAAAAAAAAATTTTAAAGCGCCCTGTCCCGACGAGCTCGCGCGCAGAAGCGAACGCATACGCGAGTAGCGCCCGCATATGAAAACGGTGGTCAAACCACACATGTGAGGTATCGCCGCGACCGGTAGAGTGAGTGCAATAATTATAGCCCTAGACCTCCTCTGTAACGCAAAACATGCAATCTGTAGAATTTTTTAAATGTCGCCTATTGAGATTTTTAAGGGTAAAAGTTTGACGCTATTCCACGAGCGGGCGCAATTTTGAAGCGTGACATGATGGGTAACAATTTACTTGGCGTAACATTATATTTCACAATATAAAAAAAAATTGGGCTAACTTTACTGTTGTCTTATTTTTTTTTTTCAAAAAAGTGAATTTTTTCCAAAAAAAGTGCGCTTAGAAGACCGCTGCGCAAATACGGTGCAAAAAAAAGTATTGCAATGACCGCTATTGTATTCTCTAGGGTGTTAGAAAAAAAACAATATATAATGTTTGGGGGTTCTAAGTAATTTTCTAGCAAAAAAACCTGTTTTAAACTTGTAAACACCTAAAATCCAAAACGAGGCTGGTCTTAAAGTGGTTAAAAAGGAATTATTAGTTCACATACATTACAATACATGTTAAACTGGCCAACTTCATCAAAGTAATCCCACTCTGGCCACTCCCAACTCTGCTCTGCAAAACTCTGCTCCATCTGTGTCTCCTTTGTGTTAACACGATATTCACATCCAGCATGTTCATAAAGGTCTCGGTTGCAGAGATCACATTTTGGCAATGTACAAAACTTAAAATGTGGTCCTACAACAGGTTACAGATTTCATTCATGCACATGTACTGCTGCTTTTTGTGGCTTCCTCAATTTCCATAGAAGCAATAATACTGTATGGGTCACAGTCATGAATACACTTTGTGCTCATTACTGCAACAGTTTTATGTGTTATATTGTCTAGATAAATCTTTACCAAAGGGCATAATGGGTGGAAATTATGGACCAAAATCATGAGTTCAGTTTTTGCTCATTACTGCAGCTATGCTTTATGTGTGATATTGTTTACATGAATCACTATCCAAGGGGAATAACAAGGTGTAATTTCTATTATATTCAGCTGAAAACGACCCAAAGATTTCCTTCAGAAGGTTTAGTCTGTAGAATTCATAAAGAGTGATGTAGACACTCTTTAGAAATCTGTCTCATGTTAGTGCGACAAATGGTAGGACTTGCGACAGTTTCATGTATATGTCTGTAGCAGGGACGTGCGGTGAGGTCAGTGGCTGGTGAGGCACAGGCTAGTATCAGAGCCAGATACACACAGGTTACATACGCCGCAATTGTTAGAGCAAGAGCAAAAATTCTAGCACTAGACTTCTTCTGTAATTCTAAACATGTAATCTGTATAACATTTTAAAGTGTCGCCTATGGAGATTTTTAAAGGGGGGGTTCACCCACACCGCCAAAAAAAAAAAAATATTAAAAGCCAGCAGCTACAAACACTGCAGCTGCTGACTTTTAATACATGGCCACTTACCTGTCACGGGGTCCAGCGATGTTGGCAGGGGACGCCGAGAACCCGCTCGGTTCTCGGCAGCTGCCGCCGCCATCCTAGGTGTGGGAATCAGGAAGTGAAGCGTTGCGGCTTCACTTCCCGCTTCCCTACTGCTCATGCGCGAGTCGCGCTGCGCACCCCTAGTGGTCCCCGCTATCTCCTGGGAGCTGTGTGTTCCCAGCAGACAGCGCGGTGGGGACGGGAAGAGGCATAGACTCCCATGGGAGTCTATGCCGGAAGTGGGTGCAAATACCTGTCTTAGACAGGTATCTGCACCCCCCTCCCCCCTGAAAGGTGCCAAATGTGACACCGGAGGGGGGGGGGGTTCCGAAAAGCGGAAGTTCCATTTTTGTGTGGAACTCCGCTTTAAGTACTGAAGTTTGGCGCCATTCCACGAGTGTCCCTTGCAATGCGAACATGCTATTCGCCTTCAGAAAAATAGGCCACAGTGAATCTGATCTCTCAATTGAACTTTATCAGGGTTCACACTCTGACCAGTACAGCATCCTTGTTTGACCTTTCCCTGCCCCTCTCTTTCAGCATTGGGGTTACAATAACTGAGTGAGGCAGAGAAACTGAGGGAGAAGAGAAACATAAGAATACTAGTCAACACCAGTGTGTAAAGGTGTATTTGCTATGGAAGAATAAATCACCTCTACAAGTGTGGATGTTGCTGCGTTAGTTTAGTTTTTTACATTTTTTGGCTTAGGGTGCCTCGAGAATTTTAAATTCCCTTGCAAAGCGAACATGCTCTACACCTTCAGAAAATCAGCCACAGTGAATCTGATCTCTCAATGAAACTTTATCAGGTTTCACACTCTGACTTAAGGCCCATACACACGATCTGACTTTTTGACAACAAACATGCAAATTAGCTGTTTTGAGGCAACATCCGACCGTGTCCATCGGACAAACTTTTTCGATTTTCATCAGATAAATGTTGGCTGCGCGAAACAGACAAACTTGGCGGCAACAAAAGTCCGACGTCGGCAAGTCCGATTGTGTGTACACAAAACCAACGGACTTTAGCACAAAGTACAAACACGCATGCTCAGAACCAATGCAAAAGATCAGACAATAATACAGAAGTTGACCAAAGGGTGGCGCCGAATAATTGAATGTCCTCTTTTGAAGTGTTGCCAGCAAAAAAAAAATGTTGTCAGTAAAAAAAGTCTTGCCGTGTGTATGCTTAACAAGTTCACGGCCAACGCCCCTTTGTACAGAAATCCACGGAAAAGTTTGTATAAAGTCTGATCGTGTGTACGAGGCTTTAGGCTTCAAGGAGGTTTGCAGGTATACTGTCACCTTCTGATGCCTGATTTTTTATTCTCTTTTACTGCTGAACAGCAATTTTGCATTGAGAGGCCACGTGGCAACTTCAAATCAAGCATTTGGCTTGTGGTTGTGGCACGGTCCCATTCACTTACACAGTGGTACCTCTCACATTAAGACCCCTTTCACACCGAGCCGCCTATAGCGTCAGCGGTAGCGGCGTTTTGCCGACGGTATCCCAGCACTCCCCCATTGATTGATAAACACACCGCTCCTTCATCGCTCCAAAGAAGCTGCTGGCAGGACTTTTCCTGACGTCCTGCCAGCGCAGCGCTCCGGTGTGAAAGCCCTCGGGGTTTCACACTGGAGACAATACTGCAGCTATTTGGGGGCAGATTGCAGGCGCTATTTTTAACGCTATAGCACCTACAAAACGCCCTCGGTGTGAAAGGGGTCTAAGCGTGTCGTGTTGGCAAACAAATTTGCAGCGGCACCGTGTCTCCTTGTAGGAGGGCAGTCGGGGAGATGGAAAAGCATGGATCAACTGTTTGTTTTTACCACCCCCTGGTCACCCGTGTCAAAGGAGCCATACTGATTTGATATCATTATGGTGTTTACCCTGTAATCTTAACAGTTTCTCTGCAAAGATGAGCAACAGATAGCAGCAATTAGAGAGAGAATATATGGTACAAACCTTTATATACAAATAAACATGTAAATCAACAGGCATGTAAAAAACCTAAAAAGGCTTTTGGGTAAATATTTCAGCAAACAGTTAATATGTAAACTTACTGAAAATACACCAACGTTTTCATTTAAAATTCTATAAACCCTTGTGAAAAGAAAACCCATCCAAGTCTCAGCACCACTTGAACACTGCAATTCATCTGGTTTTATGGTAGAATTAGAATGAAAGGAGAGAAAGGATAAGTAGGTATAGCCGTCATATAGAATACAAGGGATATTTGGCCATTTGGAGGCTGGAGAGGAAGTGTGAGAAAAATGGGAGATCAAGCACCAAGGATTAAGATAGACAAATTGGATGGGAGTGGCCCCAACTATTGACCACTGGAAACCAAGCTGTCCATGTATAAGCAGGCATTGGGCTTGACCTTATTTTTAATCCCTTATGGTACAGGGCAAGAAGCAGAAAAAAGGTTGACAAATTCACATGTAAAGGACATCTTCCATACTGAGCTGTAAGAGGATGAGAAGGCGGGGGGGGGGGGGCTTTAATCCTGTGCTTAATAAGCAGGCAGGTGGGCTTAGATCATGCTCCGGCTATTGAAAGGCCTACCACAGAGCTACTTAAACTGAGAAGACCTACTCAGATCACTTGCTCTTTGGTTAAAAACAAGAGCTTTACAGTGTGAGAGCAAGCAAAGTAGGCATATGTGTATGTGAGTACGCGCACATGAGCGTGTATAAGTGTGAAAGCCCCTAAATAAGCCTCTGTATATTCTAATCAGATTAAGAAGTAGATGCCAATCACAAAATGGTACAAATTCTCTGACTGGTATCTGGCACTGAAGTTCATAAACGGAGTTAACTAACTCGGCAGGGGTTGCGACATGGTGGACAAATTTGACCTTTAAGGAAAGAGAAGGAAAGGCATGGTCCACCACCTTTCAGTATCTAGCAATTATGTTAATTTGCTAGCCAAACTATTTGCTTGAGTAGACTAGTTTAGAGCGGCAAAGTCCTGTCCTCGTGGTTGTGTGACTGTACAAAGGAAATGGTTCCCTGTCTTCAACCAGACACATATCTATAGGGCTTAATTCTACAACACTATTATCACTTTCTACTATGAATATACTGTAGGGGTTGACTAATATTAAATGAATAAAATGTTTTTCTCTTGGGAACATTTAACCTTCTCTGGTCCATTTTAATATTGACTAATATTAAATGAATAAAATGTTTTTCTCTTGGGAACATTTAACCTTCTCTGGTCCAGGCACGGCAATATGAAGGTCCTATCCTTTCATTAATGTACAACGAAAAGCAACACTTTTTAATTTAGGTAGAGGAGCCTTTTTTAACCAGGGTGCCAAGGCACCCTGGGGTGCCTTTGGGTTTCCTCAGGGGTGCCATAGCATAGGGCCTAGAAATTGCCCAAAAAAATAGTATACAAGCCAGAGGGTGGATCAAGCCTGTCTTTTAGTTACACAAAGCCACAGGTTTTCATTGTGCACCCTTGCAACTTTCTAGCTGCCAGCATCCTAAGAACCAATGACATCAGGCACCAGTACAGTATCCTTGTTTGACCTTCTCCATCAGCATTGGGGTTACAATAACTGAGTGAGGCAGAGAAAACGAGGGAGAAGAGAAGAGAAACATAAGAATACTAGTCAACACCAGTGTGTAAAGGTGTATTTGCTATGGAAGAACAAATCACCTCCACATGTGTGAATGTTGCTGCGTTTGGTTCGTTTTTTACATTCTTGGAACGGGGTGCCTCGAGTTCGCGCAGAATTTTAAAGGGTGCCTTGACTTGGAAAAGGTTGAGAAACACTGGGGTAGAGCATGGGAGAGATATGACCACTGTCATTTTTTTTCTACCTGTGTCCCATTGGGGATATTTCCCTTGACTTCCTGCCCCATTGCCAAAACATTGTGAGGCCAAAACCTTCAAAGTAAGGAAATCCTTGGTTGTCACCAAAATAAATGCCCCCATTGGATGATTTCACTTCTACTCCTGTGCTGGGGACAACCCAAAAGTGAATTTTCTTTCACTTCTTTCACTGGTATAATGGTAAACAGGACACACAGAGAGGGTGAATCTCCTTAACGAGGGGCACAGCAATAAAAACTGACAGGGATTATAATCCCTCTTCACACTATGAAAAACTAAAACAAAGTTATACTTTAACCTTTCCTATTAACAGCCAACATGCAATGGCTTTATTCCAGTACACAAGGATACAGTAGGTAAGGGTTGACGAGGTCACCCACTATCACTTTATAAAACATAATCCAATTATTTTACTCATAATAATCCATTGCCCTTACCACAGGCAAAAAGAAAAAATAGTAACCAAATGGTCACAAATTGGTTACAGATAGCAACAATGTTTTAAGGGATGTACTCACACTAGGGTGTACTTACTGTCTCCAAGCATGTTTGACCCTCAAAGTCTAGTTTGTTTGACTAGTGTGATCGCTCTACACTGTGCCCGGGCACGGTTAAGCGAACCATGCCCTGGTCTGCTTCAAAGAGTTGGTTTGGGGCACGGATACGTGAACAAGGGACCATCTTGAACCCAAAAGGGTGAATTTTAACCACTTCAACTCCAGAAGGTTGTGCCCCCTTCATGACCAGGCCATTTTTTGCGATACAGCACTGCTTTACTTTAACTGACAGATGCGCGAGCGTGCAACGTTTTACCCAAATAAAATTGATATAATTTTTTCCCCACAAATAGAGCTTTTTTTTGGTGGCATTTGATCACCTCTGTGTTTTTTATTTTTTGCGCTATATACAAAAAAAACAAACCGACGATTTTGAAAAAAAACCCCACTATTTTTTACTTTCTGCTATAAAACATTCCCAAAGAAAAAATTGAAAAAATCTAATTTCTCTATCAATTTAGGCCAATATGTATTCTGCTACATATTTTTGGTAAAAATATCCCAATAAGCGTACCGTATATACTCGAGTATAAGTCGAATTTTTCAGCACAGTTTTTCGTGCTAAAAGTGCCCCCCTCGACTTATACTCGAGTCAAGCACTTTTCTGCAGCAAAAAATTTCATTTTCCGAACCGACTTTGGGGCCCCGTATCTCAGGGCCACTTTGTGCTAGGAACCCCAAATTTAGTATGCAAACCCAGTGGAACTGGTACCACAACATATTCAAAGCTGGGGTTTCTAGCACTAAGTGACCCCGAGATAAGGGGCCCCAAAATCGGTTTGGAAAATGTAATTCTCTGCTGCAGAAAAGTGCTTGACATTTTCTGAACCGACTTTGGGGCCCCGTATCCCAGGGCCACTAGGTGCTAGGAACCCCAAATTTGGTGTGCAAACCCAATGGAACTGGTACCATAACATATCCAAAGCTGGGGTTCCTAGCACCAAGTGGCCCCAAGATACGGGGCCCCAAAGCCGGTTCGGAAAATGTCATTCTCTGCTGCAGAAAAGTGCTTGACATTTTCTGAACTGATTTTTGGGGCCCTGTATCTCGGGAACACTTGGTGCTAGAAACCCCAGCTTTGGATATTTTATAGTGTTAGTTCCACTGAGTTTGCACACCAAAGCTAGCACTAAGTGGCCCTGAGATACGGGGCCCCAAAGTCAGTCAACTGTGTCCATCTGCAGCAATGTCATTTCGGGACCATTTGGGTTCAGAGACCCCAAATTTTGGCTGCAGCTAGGGGGCATCTAGGAACCCTTAACTACCGAGTTTGAAGTTCGGGGGACCTATGGCTGCAAATGGGCACAGTGAGGCTGCAAATGGGCATTGTTGACCCTCTTTTCCACTTACAGTAGCTGTGCATTTCTCACCCTCGTCTTATACTCGGGTCACTAAGTTTTTCCCATTTTTTGTGGTAAATTAGGGCCTCGACTTATACTCGAGTATATACGGTATATTGATTGGTTTGCGCAATAGAAATAGCACCTAAAACTATTGGATTTTTTTTTTTGCTTTCTTTTTTTTACTAGTAATGGCAGCGATCAGCGACTTATAGCGGGACTGAAAAATTGCGGCGAACAAATCGCACACTAACTGACACTTTTCGGGGACCAGTGACACAAATACAGTGATCAGTGCTAAAAATATGCACTGTTACTGTACTAATGACACTGGCTGGGAAGGGGTTAACATTAGGGATGACCAACGCGCTAAATGTGTTCCCTGGATTACTTTTTCAATCAAAAAAGGATTACTTTTTCGATGAAATACTTTTCATTAAATTTCCCTGGGAGGGATTACTAACTATGGGGGGTTGTGCTTTGACAGGGGGAATGTAAAGATTTGTGTTCCTACTTAGCAGGAACACAGGATCAGCACATTCCCCTCTCACAGAACGGCAGTCTGCCTTGTTTACATAGGGAGAGCGCCATTCTGCCTTTTTCCTGAATGATCGGCGGGTCCTGGCGAATATCGCGCCCGAGACCCGGAAAAATCAGATCACAGTATGCGACAGTATATCTGCATAGGGCAGTCGCTAAGTGATTAAAAGGAACACAGGTCTTTTCTTTTTGAGCTGCTCCCTCATCCATCTCTTTTTGCAAACACACTCTGTTAAAGTGATATTAAACCTAAGATTTTTTACATTTTTTAAAATAAAATAATAAACACGTTAAACTTACCTGCTCTTTGTAATGGCTCCTCACGTTTCCCCCACCGGTACTTCTGGCTCCTCCTCTTTAGGGAATTCCCCAACAGAAAGCACTCATGCGGGCTTGCTCCCGACCCACCCTGTCTGCGTCTGCTGACACAGACAGGATGGCTTGGACCTGCCCCACACTCCTTTGTCACAGAGTATGATTGTCAATCTGCCCAGTGAGGAGGGACAGAGCCAAGAGAGCCGCTGCTTTTGTGCACATAGCTGGATCGAGATTGGGCTCAGGTAAATATAAGGGAACGGGGGCTGGGGGGGACTCTGCAGCACAGAAGGTTTTTTTTTACCTTACTGCATAGAAAGCAGTAAGGTAAACAAACCTTCAGCCTTTACAACCACTTTAAACACCGGCAATTGTATGATGCTCTCTTGTTTCCGTGGCTCTCCTCTCTGGGCTCCCTTGCTTCCCACCTCATTATTTTTGTTTCTTTGGATTGTGGTCCCTGAAGTATCCATCCCTGGCCTGGATTATGATGCAACAAGGTTTTTTAACATGATTTTAATATTTTACCCTCAATCTAATCCAAAAAAGGTCTCCTGAAAAAGCGACATATCACGAAACGCGTCGCAACCAATAGAATCTCTTTTCTCATCTCTCACAGACATTATATTATTCTTTTTTTGAATCATTATTTATGATGTACTATATGTAAAACAATACCCTTATATAATGAGATATTAGTCTCTGAGATGTGAGATCCTTTTTAGAAGATTAGCAAATGTATACTCCATGGTTTTACTCAATAAAATGTAAAACATTTTAACAGTATTGGTGTTTCTAATGTTATTCCTGAGAGTCTTGGCACAGAATTTTTTTTTCTCTTCTCTTTTTCTTATTGAATATTTATGCTTATATATAACGGGAAATGGTGCAGATTATACCTAACAGCATCTGTATGAAATTAAATTCTATCACCCAAAAAAATAGATAATGTGCAGACAAACTATTAAACCAGTTTAAAAAAATATATCATGTGCAATCAAAATATAGAATCCATAGAAAAAAATAATTAAAAAGTCATGTGACCAACCATATACTGTATATATATATATATATATATATATACACATTAAACCCCCAAAATGTATATAGTATTCAGGTAACATATAACGTAAAATGTTCAATGTTTGAATATTGCATATACAGTAAAACCTTGGTTTGAGAGTAACTTGGTTTGAGATTGTTTTGCAAGACAAGCAAATACATTAATACATTTTGACTTGATATTCAAGCGATGTCTTGATATACAAGTACCGTCATATCACAACTGAGTATAACAGAGAAGAGAGGCACCTCTACGTGTAGCAATATGGTTAAAATTAATGAAGGTACAACATTTACCAACTCACATGGTTGGTGATTAAAAGAGGCACATCTAAGTATGCAAGCATCTGGGGTAAAACTGTCCACATAGACCATCCTCCATACTGCCATTGACGTTGTCCCTTCCACGCTGCGCTCCACGGGCGCTTCAAGCCTCACTTTCATATCGCTCAACTGCAGGGTAGTCTTCCCGGTGACTTGGTAAAATGTTGTACCTTTCAAAAGTAACCATATTGCTACACTTAGAGGCGCCTCTCTTCCCTTTTATACTCTGTAGCTCCTTCTGGATTTAGCTTCTAACCCCCTTGCGAAGGGTTCCATTTGTAAATGGACATTTTATGGTTACACAACCTATCACATTGCTATAATCTTTTTATATGGACTATAAACTGAAGGACTTATGAATAAATGGTTGTGGAACAAATCATTTGAGTTTCCTTTAGTTCTTATGGGGAAATTTGCTTTGATATACAAGTGCTTTGGATTACAAGCATGTTTCTGGAACAAATTATGCTCGCAATCCAAGGTTTTACTGTACATCTAAAGTGTCCAGTGCTTCAAAAAAAAAATGTCCAGTGCTTTAAATTCACAAATGCTACAAATCTTCACTCGCAAGAGTAAACTTACTCCAAAGTGCAAAATTGCCCCTGTGACCCACTCTAATAACTCACCAGAAACATTGAGCCCCTCAGTCATTTCTTGCTCAAATATAACACTTCGTAGGATCGACTCTTTATCAAAGATCTCCACCCTTATCACACTCCAAATCCAATTAATTTTCAGGAAGTATAGGCAAAAAACATAGAACAAAAACCTCCATAGGAAACACCCTTTTTTATTAAAAAATATTTAAAATCATTACATTGCACTCACATGAATAAAATGTCCTTCCCAACACTAGATGAGCAAACTGCAGGCATCTTTAAGCAGAGCTGACTCCAGCCACACATTCTGGATGCGAGAGAGCATTGCTGAACAGGATGACGTCCCATCCAATAGACCCTGTCCTACGCGTTTTGTCAAAATGACATCTTCGGGGATGGATACATATATTTTTTACATTGATTTATTATTTTGACTGCATGTGATATATTTTTTTGATATAGCTCTGTTACATATTTATCATCACTTGCAAGAGTTTCGGTAGCTACTTTTTAAAGCAACAGCTGCTTCTTTAAGATACGATACCAAACATATCTGTGGAGCATACATATATTTCTTCGTGACCTCTAGACAAATTAGTTAAATAAGAAATAGGAAAATAATATCCTTTCTAATAGATTCAGACAAATTATTTTTCACACTCTTTTTCCATCATGGGAGGGCATGTAAAGGGTAATGGCTAACCCGTGAAGGTCTAGCCCACACCCATTGTCATTTTGGTTAGTTTTATTTGTCCTTACTTAACACTGTAGGTACCTCCACAATAATTGTACCCACCTTGTTATCTGAAAATTCTCCCTATTATTACAAACTGTAAAGATAGTTACATGGAGACATCATGAATGTTGTAATATTTTATTATACAATTGAATTACCAATCATAAAAACAGTTAAGATTAAAAAAAAAAAAAAAAAAAAAAAAGATTGGTTTGTTTTTACAGTCACTGCTCTATTGGTCAAAAGGCAGAATTGGTAATTTTGTTGTTCTACCACACTTCCCTGAAAGTCTTTACAATTGGCCTTCAAACACCATTACTAACAAGGCTGTGGATTTACTGCATCTGAAGAATAATATATTTTTATCAAAGATTTAAAAAAAAATAATAATCAGAAAATGAATGCAGGACTTGGTAAAGCTGAAAGAGTAACCATACCCAAAATCAAAAATATATTAAATTTTGACTTAATACTGGTATAACATGCTTTAAAGCGGTAATAAACCCCAAAACAAAAACACAAATTGCAGTTTACCAACCCTTAAATGTAGTGGCTGCATTTTTTTTTTGGGCATATTGTTAATATTTTTTCCTAGTGATCTGACCAGCAGCACATTTCCTGTCTTAGGGTGTCTCCACTCTGGACAAAGGGACAATGGAGACACCTTTGGAAAACAGCATTGTCAACCTGGGGAGAGGGTAGTGTTACCCGCACTAGAAGATTTACATAGACTTTACTTTTTTTTCCCATTATGGAATATAGGTTTTACATAAATTAATAAAAGCATGTAAGCCAACTGGATTTTCTGCCGATTGCCCAAGCTGGCCAGGTACGCGCATAGATATCTTTAGTAGAAGCTCCACCATATTGTGTCACAGATGCTCCAGGCCTGAGGCCCACCACCTTGAATAAGGACTGTCCAATAGTTTACTGTGAGGTAATAGAATAAACTTCTGTACAGCCATCAGATTTCAGTATGGTGCGGGTAACTCAGAACTCAGAAAGTTCAACCAATTATCCCACCCTCTCTCTGCTATGAGTCCCCCTGGTGACTCATCTTTAGACTCTTGTCAGTCCAGCTCCGAAGGGCCCTCTCTCCTGCTCAGGTCACAAACCTACACGGAAAAGTAGTGCATGCGCTACTTTAAAAAAGTGCCCCACCAAATCGTATGGTACTGTGATGCCATGCAGTGTGGTGCCCGCAAACACACTGTGTTTGCAATCTACATTTGAGGTGCCATTAACATTACATTGGCACCCCCAGCAGATTGCAAATACAATTAATTTTGAGCATGGTGGGAAACATGCATGGAATGGGCCTTTGCTACAACGCGTTCTGGTGTGAAGCAGCCCTAAGTCGGGGGTGACCTGTTCCCATACACCCATCTCACTAGACCTCAATGCAAACACACACTAAAAAAAATAGGGTTGTATCACATACCCGGTAGCAGAGCCTGATATGTTGAGGAAGGCCTCTCTTACACCTTTGACTCGGGGGCCCTGATAGTGTAAACAGGATGGATCGGGTACAGGGCACAGACAGGAGCGTGGTCAGGTCTGGAACTGATCAGAGAAGCAGGAGCCAAAGGAGAAGACAGAAGCAGAGGTCAGAGGACAAGCCAAGGTCGATGCAGGTGGCGTTTGGAGAATAGTCAGGACAAGCTGAGTCAGCAACTGGAAGCAGGATACAGGTTCACAGGATCACAGGAGGCTGAATACAAAGCAGCACTGATCCTGAGCACAGGCTGAGTTTAAATAACCCTTTTGGTATCTGTCACAGGTTCAAGCAAGTGCCGTCCAGAGGATTTTTCTTGTCTACTAGCATGCCCATCCTGACAGGTTGCTTCTTGAGGTTCTTGTGTATCCCAGTCAGATGATTTACGCTGAGGGTGCAGGCTGATGAGAGCCCGCCCTGGCTCAATTAATGCATTATAAAGAAAGGAAACGACCCTGAGTGCCGCACACCATCAGGACTCAACAGTCACCATTGTAGAAGCAGCCTCAGCTTGGCTCAGTCCAGGCCACACCCCCTGGAGTGTTTCTTCTTCCCCACAGGGCTTAGTCTTGGAGCTCAGGGTTGTTTCTTTCCTTCATTAGAACTCAACCCGCCATAAAAGGGTACTGACTCCACCCACCAAGTACCCAGAGGAGGAGCCTTAATAAAAGGGAAACCCACCTCTGCCTACAAGCTAACCATTGTAAGCAGCCTCTGACTGCCATTGTTGCTGGACAGCTTGGCCTTTTAATAAAGGGAGTTTAAACAATAACAGACTTATCTGGATCATCAGGAAAATGACTAAAGCCACTAGATTTTAGTAATTCTCAAGTGGTTCTAAGGTGTTTTTTTATTATTTGCATTACGGTAAAAAACATCTGCATGCAGCTCCCCCTTATACTTACCTGAGACTATTCTCGATCCAGCAGTGTGCATGAGAGCAGAGGCTCTCTTGGGCTCTCTCCCTCCTCATTGGCTCAGACGAGGGAGCAGGGAGGGAGGGGGGGGGGCAAGGCAAAGCTGTGCTCTGTGTGTCTGTGAATACACAGAGCCGCCGGTTCGGGAGCAAGCACAAACAAGTGCCCCTATAGCAAGTGGCTTAGCAGGGGGTAGTAGCCAAGAGCGCTGGAGGGGGACCCAAGAAGAGGAGGATCTGGGCTGCTCTGTGCAAAACCATTACACAGAGCAAGAAAGTATAACATGTTTGTTATTAAAAAAATATATGTTCCTTCACGATAACTGGACAATTATTGGTAAGCTGTAATATATAACATTATTGTTTTGGGGTTTAATATCGCTTTAGGTATACTCATCTCTCATTTTACTGTTTCTCGAAGCAGCTGTTCATGAAACATAAACCAATCAGTCATCCACTCTTTATAACATAATAGCTGAACATTGAATAGTCACACATTTATATATTTACAATACTACTGTAGAGACAGTTCTAAGTCCAGAAAAACGCACCTTCTGTTTTCTTTAGGCCAAAGAAATGCTCAGTCTATAAAGCGAAAACGTGAGTAAGAAATTCACTTTAATTACTGAGTGTGTCTCACTCTTCTGGCTAGAAGGTGCCAATCCCACCAGATGGGTCATTAGAGGTTAAGGCGGGGTGGAGAAAATGCCAGTGATGAGCGGGATGGGAAAATGTGGCAGACAACCTTTTATTTAGGCAGAACAAAAAGACGGCAAGATTAAAGGAGGACATAGCGCTTCCATTGATTGAGACAAGAACTTTTTTTCTGAGCTGAGTGACAGGCACAGAAAGGCCATTCCCAGCATCACAAGGCACCATTTAAAACCATCCCACTCATTCCAGCACCTTCTCTTGTTCAGACAAAAGTTTAACCATGAATAAGGCCGGGAACTCTGGTCAGGTTAATTGTTTGAGATAACAAAAATCTTTTTATCAAAGAATAAAAAATTAAAAAACAGAAAATAAATGCAGGGGCTGGTAAGCTGAACCCCAAACTAAAAATGCATTATATATATTTATCAGCCCTTGGAGATGATGGCTGAATTCGTTTTCTCTTTTTAGACTTATGTCTGAATATGTAATTTAAATATTTTATTTAATATTTTAAATTCTAGATTTTCTTTTTTTTTTTTTTTTTTTTTTTTATACAATAAGCAAAAAGTTACTCATTTTGTAAGTATCTAACTCCTGTCTCTTACCCCCTCTCTCTTACAAATTAGTAAAAAAAAAAAAATGAAAAAAAAAAGTTTTTTCTTTATATTTTTGTTTTAAAATTTTTTTTTAAGCTTTGTTTTAAAAATAAAAGTAAAAAAATAAACATGTCATACCTACCTCCTCTGTGCAAGGGTTTTGCACAGAGTGGCCCCCGATCCTCCTTCTCTGGGGTCCCCCCGCAGTGCTCCTGGCTCTTCTTCTTGTCGAGTTCCCCCACGGGGAGCCACTTTCCCTCAGGGCACTCGGGCAGGCGCGTTCCCGAGTCCTGCTGCTGCGGCCATTGACACAGACAGCAAGACTATGACCCACCCCCCTACTCACGGGTCACTGGATTTGATTGACAATATCAATATCAACCTATCCAATGAGGACAGCAGCTGAGACAGCGGCTGGAGCTGCTGTACTCGTCCCCGTCACTGGAACGATCAGGCTCAGGTAAGAAAAAAGGGGGTGTCTGGGGGGGTGCTGCAGCACAGAAGCTTTTTCACCTTAATGCATAGAATGCATTAAAGTTAGAAACTGTGAGGGTTTACTCCTTTAATGACTTAATCCTGGCTTAGGCAGGGAAGACGTCATAGCCCGCCTGCATGTACAGATATGCTGCAGGTCCCTGTCAGGTCCCTGGCAGAGACCCCTGTGGCGTGTCTGCGCATGTGCAACATCTCGCAAACTGGCTACTGGGATGTGTGATGTAGCACCAAGAATCCATCTGCGAGATGTCACGCATGCGCATTTACGCCAATGGGGGTCTGCCAGAGTCCTGGCAGAGATTCTGTGATGTGTCTGTGTATATGTGACAAACAGGCTCCTGGGATGGGACGTAACACCCAAGAAGCCATTTGTGAGATGTTGCGCATGAGCAGATACCCCACAGGGGGTCTGCCAGAGTATTGACATGGATTTTTTCACATGCCTGTGCTTGCAAGACGCCCTAGCAGAAAGTAGATATTTGCCAGCACACCATGGATCAACAAAAAGTAGCGTCCAAACGGATTATTTATTGCGTGATCACAACACAAGGAGAGTGCAACGTTTCAGAGTTACGCAGGACCCCTTCGTCAGGGTTTCCTGTGTGACTCTGAAACGTTGCACTCTCCTTGTGTTGTGATCATGCAATAAATAATCCATTTGGACGCTACTTTGTGTTGATCCTTGGTGTGCTGGCAAATATCTACTTTGTGATTTGAACCAGTATCCAGCTGGTTGTCGCTGCGGCACCCAAACTTTGAGAGCTTATCCAGGAACGTGTGCGATGGGAATATGAAGTATTACACCCTAGCACAGACCCTCTGCGGTGTGTCTGCACGTGCGCAACATCACACAAACTGGGTCCTGGGATGTGACAAAGCATCCAAGAAGCTGTTTGCAAGATGTTGCGCATGCACCGCCAAGCCGCATATGGTCTGCCAAGGTACTGCCAGAGATACCATGACTTATCAGCACATGCGTGGGAACCCAGCACATATACAGACACACTGCAGGATCTCTTCCCCATCCCATGGACCTGGCAGGGACCCAGAACGTGTTTGCACATGCCCCGGTAAGGATGGAGGCACTGGAGAATAAGGGCAAGGGAGAACCGCTATGTCATATATTTTAAACACAAGGCCCGTGGGCCGAATGCGGCCCACCAGGCCATTCCCTTGCACCCACTTCTTTTTTATAGCCAGAAGTGAAATGTGGAAAAGCCTGTGAAAGAGAGCTGAACCCTACACACTGTGCATAGCACACCACTAAACCCTGCACTCTGTATGTAGCGCACTCCACAAGCCTGCACTCTGTACACAGCTCACCCCTGAACGTTGCATGCATTGCATAGGCCACCCTTGAAACTGCACTCTGTACATAGCGCACCCCTGAATCCTGCACTCAGTATGTAGAGCTCCCCTGACTTCCTCACTCTGTGCATAGGGGCACCCCTGAAACTGCACTCTGTACATCCCGGAACATCCCTAAACTCTGTACTAGACATGTGCAATTCGTTTTGTTGCAAATTCGTTTTCGGACTAAATTCGTCAACGAAAGACTCCTTTGACAAATGCATACGAAAACGAATTTTCAGAAAGAACGAAAATTCGAAACAACGAAAACCTGAAAGAGCGAAAATCCGAAATAACAAAAATCTGAAAGAAAGAAAATCCGAAAATACAAAAATCCAAAAGAACGAAAAACGGTTCGACCTATGAGTTTAACAAATTGATTACATTCAGATAATTTTGTTTTTTCTGTTTTCTATTATAGTTAAATTATTAACTATATTATACTATACTATAATTATTACTATAGTAATTATTATTATTGTTATTATTATTTATTATTATAAACTATATAACTGTTAGTGAACATAAGGAATATGAATGCATCCAAAGTTACGAATTATCCAAATTAACGAATGCCGCATCTAAATTAATGGAACTGAATGAATACGAAAGCATCCAAAGTTACGAATAATCTGAAGTAACGAATGTCGATCATAACGAATGCTCAGATAAATAGAAAAAAAACAAAAAACGAATGAAACTAAAACGAAAAAAAAACAAATTTTTCCGTAGTGCATATGTCTACTCTGCACATAACACACTCCTGGTATTTATTGCCTCTTTAAGATCCTCCCACTGTGCAATTTGGCCACACCCACAGTTCGATGCAGTTTGGCTGGGTGGGGTGGGGGGGGACGTGGTTGAGTTTTTGCACCTATTCTCTGAAGGGGAAAAAAAGCCCTGGGTAAATTTAAATAGACTTACAGATACAACCAGCCCTGTAAGGGCAACCACAATGCTGATGCGGCCTGTGAAGATATGGAGTTTGACACCCCTGCTCTACGTCAACCAAGACAACGCTGGACTCCATTTTCTGGTAAGTACTTTTTTTTTAATGTCGAGACAAGAATGGTTGTTGGGGTTTTTTGTTTATGTTTTTTTTGGGGGGGGTAGATTAGGTAGAGTGAAGCTTTTCTTTCAGTTTGCACGATCTAGATTTCTGTTACTAAACAATATTGCAAGAAAAAAATAACCCAGAAAAGATACTTTATAATAGTATAAGATAATACATTATTTTCTTCCTTCGTAATCTTTTAATGTGCCTTTCATATTTTGCATGCCTACCCATTCATAATTACACGTATGTTGATTTTCCATCTAGTAAACGTCATCTTAAAGCAACTACTGATATTAAAGAAAAAAACTTGTTTCTAATCAGTCTAAAGCCTCGTACACACGGTACGATTGTTGGCCAACCGAGCGTCTGATTTTTTGTCTTAAGGACATGTGCCAGGATCTTGTCTTGCCTACTAATGCCGCGTACACACGGTCGCACATTCCGATAACAAAATCCATAGTTTTTTTTCCGACGGATGTTGGCTCACACTTGTCTTGCATACACACGGTCGCACAAATCTTGTCGGAAATTCCGATCGCCAAGAACGCGGTGACGTACAACACGTACGACGAGCCGAGAAAAATGAAGTTCAATAGCCAGTGCGGCTCTTCTGCTTGATTCCCGAGCATGCTTGGAACTTTGTGCGTCGGAATTGTGTACACACGATCGGAATTTACGACAAACTGATTTTGTTGTCGGAAAATTTGAGATCCAGATCTCAAACTTTGTTTGTCGAAAATTCAGACGGAAAATGTCCAATGGAGCCTACACACGGTCAGAATTTCCGACAACAAGCTCTCATCGAACATTTCCCGTTGGAAAATCTGACCATGCGTACGCCCGAGGGCTTTCACACTGAAGCGGTGCGCTGGCAGGAGAAGAAAAAAACTCCTGCAAGCCGCATCTTTGGAGCAGGGAAGGAGCAGTGTATTCCCCGCTCCTAAACCGCTCCTGCCCATTGAAATCAATGGGGCAGCGTGGATATACCGCAGCAATACCGCAGCTATAGCCGTGCTATGCGAGCAGTTTTAATCCTTTTTCGGCCGCCAGCGGGGGTTAAAACCGCACCGCTAGCGGCCGAATACCGCCGCAAAAACGACGGTAAAACATCGCTAAAAATAGCGCTGATTTACCGCCGACGCCCCCACCGCCCCAATGTGAAAGGGGCCTAACGAGTAAAAGACTGTGGGCTAGACATAAGAGGGTAGAGTTATATGTTGTTATTACATTTATTTTATATATATTTTATATATTTATTTTATTTTATATATATTTTAGGTTGTAAGCTCTAAGGAGCAGGGCCCCTTAATTCCTTTTCTATTGAACTGTATTGTAACTGTACTGTCTGCTTTCATTTTGTAAAGTGCTGCACAAACTGTTGGTGCTTTAAAAATCCTGTATAATAATCATTTTCTGTATTGTTTAGAATTGTCCTCAACTACTCTCCTGAGTCCATCTGAGAAATGCCTAAGAGCTGAAGATTTCTTGTCCACCACCTAATTAGTCAACAGCATATGTAACATTTTGTTATATGGTGAATATAAAGTTAAATATATGGGATGCTAGGAGGTACTGGATTGGATGCATTTGACTCGACTATATAACAATTGTACTAGTAAGCACGAAATATGCAGTGTAGCCTCTTTAGAATTGGGTCATGTATTATTTTTTAAAGTGATACCAGTAAAACTGTTCATATTTTTTCATAAAAAATGGTTGCAGTGTTTGGGTACCTTAAAAGTCCGCTATCCTCACTTTTTCTTTGTTATGGTCACATTATGGTGCAATAACAAATCACTGTTTTAGCATATACCTTATTTTTTATGTATATATAGATTCAGAATTTCCCATGACTATCCACAGCAGCAGTTCTCAACCTTGCTAGTGCCATGACCCCTTGATAAAAATTTCCCAAATTGAGGGGACCCCTAACAGTAAAATTATTTTCGTAGTGTGGGTTGTCAGCACCCAAGGCAAGAAAAGTAATTTGCACCCCTAACCTACGGACATTTAGCTCTGAGTCCCTTCCACTCGTACAGTATTAAAACTCCTTATGGTACATTTTAGGATGTACCACTCTTTCTTTCTCTTTGTTCTCCTTTCTTTCCCTTCTATCTCTCCCTACCCTAATTTCTTGTTTTTTTCGCCATCCCTCTCTCTAGCTGTTTTTCTTGTTCTTTCTTGAATTCTTTCTCTCCCTTTTTCTTTGTTCCTCCCCCTCCTTTCCTCTCCCTTCTATGTATTCTCTATTTTAATTCCTTCTCTTACTACTTGGTGGGGGAAACAGGATGATTTGCAGTGCTGGCGGGGAGTTGGGATGAGTGGCAGTGCTGGTGGGGAGTTGGGATGAGTGGCAGTGCTGGCGGGGTGTTCTGATCAGCCAACTTAGGTGCTCTTGATCGAGTTCATCTGCTGATCTGAGAACTGTAGTGAGGACTTTTAATGGCAACTCTAATCACAGGTAGTGTTACTCACTGTGTCTCCGACTTTGTGGTGTCTCGTAGCAGTGACACCTATACCAAAATCAGGAGATAGGGTCTCCTCCAGCCCCTCCCACTTCACATTCTTCACTAGTCAGCTGACCTCTAGTTTCTGCCCCCCAGCCATGCCGTGAACTGAATAGGCGGCTAAGTGGGCGGCTGCCGGCCCCAGGAACAGCCCAGCTGGGCAGCCACAAAAAGGCTGGGAGAGTGGTGGGGACTGCAGAAACAGCCCAGGATTCGGTGACCCCTGGCAAATCATTATTCAACCTCCGAGGGGGTCCCGATCCCCAGGTTGAGAACCACTGATCTACAGGGTTTCCCTAATGGTACTCATTATTATTTTATATCGAAGCCCCTAGGAAAATCGAAGGGAAACCATGCAGTATATCCCCATTAGATAATGTAACATATTGCTGTAGAGTGTTTCAGGGTCCAGTTTAATCGTGAAGTCAGTTTGCTTTCATTTCTTTTGTCTCTGTACAATGGTAAGATGCTAAATGTATGTTATTACAAATGCTTTACATAACCTTACATGTACAATAGCCACTGTGGCTATATGTAGCGATGTAATGGGCAGTTTTTACCAGCAGGGGGTGATATAGGCTGTAAAATTTCAGAAAGCAGGAAACAAGACAATGATTCCTTAAAATTCAACATGTCAAAAAGGAAATACTGGAACATTCTGGAGTTTCTATGCTTTGATTGCATTTGTACAAGTAAGTACAATACATTCAGAATGTTTCACCAGAGAGAATGTACCCTTTCATTTGATATAAGAAAGGTTTCAAAAGTTGGCATTTCAACTATACTATTATTTACGGTATTTGAATATAAGTGGTCTAAAAATGTATATATATATATATATATATATATATATATATATATATATATATATATATATATATATATAGATATATATATAGATATATATATCTATATATATATATATATATATATATGTAGTATCTCATATATATATGTAGTACACCCCTCACATTTTTGTAAATATTTTATTATATCTTTTCATGTGACAACACTGAAGAAATGACACTTTGCTACAATGTAAAGTATAGGGTGACCGCATGTCCCAGATTGCCCAGGACAGTCCCACATTTTGCAGGTCTGTCCTGGGTCCCAGACGCCTTCATTCTGGGACAATACAGTGTCCCAGAATGAAACTGACACAGCCACCCTGCACAGTGCATTCTGCACCTTTATTGGGCAAAGGTTTGCCCAATCAGGGCGCAGTAATATCCAGTTGTTAAGGAGCGGGGCCGGGAAGCCGACAATGGGCTGTCAATGGGCTTCCTCACTGACAGCTGAATAATAAAAAAAAAATCTTGAAAAAGGATTTAAAAAAAAAAAACGGCGTGGGCCTCCCCCCAGTCTATACCAGACCCTTTGTGTCCTTGCTCAGATAAGGAGGGTCTGGAGTGGATCTTGGGGGGGACCCCACGCCATGTTTTTTTTTTCAATAGCCGGGTGTTGGCAATTGCAACTGCGGGTCAATTTAAATGTGATTTGACTCGCTTTTTTTTCTTTAGAAATGTAATTTTTGCTGCAGCATGTTGTATGCATGCTATAGATTCACCACTTTACAGGCAGACTAAGAGGACCCCATGATGAACATCTTTTTTGTGAAGGGGGGTGGGGTTGGGGTGTCCCTGAATGGCAGCTTGGAAATGTGGCCACCCTAGTAAAGTAATGAGTGTACAGCTTGTATAACAGTGTAAATTTCCCCTCAAATTAACTCAACACACAGCCATTAACCACTTCAGCCCTGGAAGATTTTACCCCCTTCCTGACCAGAGCACGTTTTACAATTTGGCACTGTGTCGCTTTAACTGACAATTGCGCAGTCATGCAATGCTGTACGCAAACGAAATTTGTGTCCTTTTTTTCCCCACAAATAGAGCTTTCTTTTTGTGGTATTTGATCACCTCTGCGGTTTTTATTTTTTGCACTATAAACAAAAAAAAGCGTCAATTTTGAAAAAAAAACTGTATTTTTTACTTTTTGCTATAATAAATATCCCCAAAAATGTTTTTTTTTTGATCAGTTTAGGCCAATATGTATTCTTCTACATATTTTTGGTAAAAAAAAATCGCAATAAGTGTATATTGATTGGTTTGCGCAAAAGTTATAGCGTCCACAAACTATGGGAAAGATTTATGGCATTTTTATGGCATTTTTCTTTTTTTTTTTACTAGTAATGGCTGAGATTTTTAGCATGACATTGCGGCGAACAGATCGGACACTTTTGACACATTTTTTGGGACCATTGACATTTATACAGCGATCAGAGCTATAAAAATGCACTGATTACTGTGTAAATGTCACTGGTAGGGAAGGGGCTAATACTAGGGGGCGATCAAGGGGTTAAATGTGTGTTCCCTGGATGTGTTTTAACTGTATGGGGATAGGGCTGACTGGGGGAGGAGACATATCGTTGCTCCTACTTAGTAGGAGCAACGATATGTCTCCTCTCCCCTGACAAAATAGGGATTTGTGTGTTTACACACGCACATATTATATGGTTTTGGTAAATCGGAAGGAAAAAATCAACAGAAAATCTGATAGTGTGTATGGGGCTTAAGTGAGCAGAATCTTGGTTGCAGAAAAACAAGAATAACGTTATGGAGTGGCCAGCCCAATGCCCAGACCTTAATCCAATAGAAAACCCATGGGGTGACATAAAAAATGCTGTTTCTGAGGTAAAACCAAGAAATGCTGAGGAATTGTGGAATGTAGTGCAATAGTCCTGGGCTGAAATACCTGTTCACAGGTGCCAGAAGTTGGTTGACTCCATGCGACACAGATGTGAAGGAGTTCTTAGAAACAGTCAGGGGTGTTGTTAGGTCTGCAAAAGATCTGGGGCTAGAGCCCATAGCAGTGGTCACCAACTTTTTTGTATGCCCGCTGGGGAGGTGTGGGTGGTGGGGGGGTGGGCGGTGGTAAGCAATTATTCACGGGTGATTGGCTGATGTTGGCTCTTCAATCATCATGGCACCATGGTTGATATGGTGTCAGGGTGATTGAAGTGCATTATTTCTATTGTTACATTCTAATACATAATGAAGTGATTCAACTCACTATACTGCAGAATCAGTGGGAGCCCTGGACGTGTCACTTGCCACATCTCCTGCCATCAGATGCAGCATCACTTGCCACGTCTCCTGCCACCAGATGTGGATTGTCACTTGCCACTTTCACCTGGCAGCAGATGTGGATTGTCACTTGCCACGTCACCTGCCACTATTTGCAGATTGCCACTTGCCACGTCACCTGCCACCATTTGCAGATTGCCATGTCTCCTGCCACCATTTGCAGATTGTCATTTGCCACGTCACCAGCCACCAGATGTGGGTCGTCACTTGCCATGCCAGCCAGTGCCACCAAATGTGCATTGACGCTGCATTGGTGGCAGGCTGACAGCACTGGTCCATTTAGTGAGAGCAGGAGAGCGGTGATGCGGGATGGGAAGTGAGAGATGATGTCATCTCGCTGCTCCCTGCCCCACCTCTGAGATTGAAGCAAGTGGGTCTGGCTGCAAAGTGGAGCTCCACGATGACAGGAAGCACGTGACCTCCACTCTACTGTGCTGTGATGGCGGAAGAGCCCTGATGTGTGGCAGGCAGTGAGAGATGATGTAATCTCTCTGCTGCTCGCTGCACCTCACTCCCAAATTGAAGAGGCCTGGCTGTAAAGAGCGCTGATGTAGAGCGGTCGGAGAGAGATGTCATCTCTGCTCATCCGAAAAATAAGGGGTTTGCGCTAATACTAATAAAACATAATGAATAATTTACAGTGAAGAAAAATTCATATAGTGATCATAAATGAAAATAAATCCATGTGCAAAGACGTTAGGTGATAGTGAAAAAAGTCCCATTGGATGAAACGTCAATTAAGTGTCATGAAAAATCCAAATCACCAACAATATACAAAAAAAAAGTCCAAGTGATAATGATGAAATTCTGTGACAGCAAGGAAGGGTCCACCACCAGAAATGGAAGGGGTTACTCCTTACCAGAAGGCCATGACCCCCCACCACAGAGGGTCACAGCAAGCAGGAATCTTTAGAAGCCAAGAAATGGGAACTGCCAGCGGTGTCCACCAGGGGTCATCTCATCATCAGCAACTCCAACAACCCGGGGCATAGATACCATAAAATATAGAAGGGGCTCACATAGTGTAAAACTGATTAGATTTATTAAAAAGTAAAAAAAAATACAAATGCACACTTACAGAGTGTAAATGGATAAGACAGCCTTAAGTCCGGCTCCGTGGCCACCGGAGCTCAGACAAACCCGTCCTACTGGAATGCAACTCGCTTGGGGGTGACGTCAGCGCGTCGTCTGGCTCCGCCCTAAACCATGCGCTGACGTCACCCCCAAGCGAGTTGCATTCCAGTAGGACGGGTTTGTCCGAGCTCCGGTGGCCACGGAGCCGGACTTAAGGCTGTCTTATCCATTTACACTCTGTAAGTGTGCATTTGTATTTTTTTTACTTTTTAATAAATCAAATCGGTTTTACACTATGTGAGCCCCTTCTATATTTTATGGTATCTATGCCCCGGGTTGTTGGAGTTGCTGATGATGAGATGACCCCTGGTGGACACCGCTGGCAGTTCCCATTTCTTGGCTTCTAAAGATTCCTGCTTGCTGTGACCCTCTGTGGTGGGGGGTCATGGCCTTCTGGTAAGGAGTAACCCCTTCCATTTCTGGTGGTGGACCCTTCCTTGCTGTCACAGAATTTCATCATTATCACTTGGACTTTTTTTTTGTATATTGTTGGTGATTTGGATTTTTCATGACACTTAATTGACGTTTCATCCAATGGGACTTTTTTCACTATCACCTAACGTCTTTGCACATGGATTTATTTTCATTTATGATCACTATATGAATTTTTCTTCACTGTAAATTATTCATTATGTTTTATTAGTATTAGCGCAAACCCCTTATTTTTCTTATGCCTTTCTACAATTGATGTTTTTGTGGGGATTGCTGCTTTACACATTATCTGATCCTCACTTTGTTTTTAGCGCAGTTCTTTTCACCATTTTTCATATCTCTGCTCATCCGCCCGCTCGCTTCTCTCCTCTGCCTCTCTCATGCAGCCAGCCCGCCCACCGCAGCAACCGCAACCCGCTCGTTAGGCAGGGACCCTGCGACAAGAGACTCGGGGCTATGGGCCCCAGATTCGGGGCTATAGCCCCAATAGCCAACCCCTAGCAACGCCCCTGGAAACAGTACTTATACAACTAAATATTAGTTCAGTGATTCACAGGAAATCTAAAGCTTCGAGCATTTTTCAGTTTATACAGTATATGTTTGAGTTTGTAAAGAAAAATGCAGACACTGCTATTTTTTTGGAAAAGCCTAATATTCCATTTTCTTCACTTTCTAATAACAAATTTGAAACATTTTTCATCATGTTTTGATTTGGACTAGACCGTACAGTGTTGCATTATCTGCCTGGAGTTTGCATGTTCTCCCTGTGCCTGTGTGGGTTTCCTCTGGGTACTCTGGTTTTCTCCCACACTCCAGACAGGCTGGTAGGTTAATGTATAAATGTGAGTTAAGGATCTTAGATTGTAAGATCCTTGAGGGCAGGGGCTGATGTGAATATACAATATATATTTTATTTATTTTATTTATTTCAGGTACTTATATAGCGCCATCAATTTACGCAGCGCTTTACATATACATTGTACATTCACATCAGTCCCTACCCTCAAGGAGCTTACAATCTAAGGTCCCTAACTCACATTCATACATACTAGGGACAATTTAGACAGGATCCAATTACCCTACCAGCATGTCTTTGGAGTGTGGGAGGAAACCGGAGTACCCGGAGGAAACCCACGCAGGCACAGGGAGAACATGCAAACTCCAAGCAGGTAGTGTCATGGTTGGGATTCGAACCAGTGACCCTTCCTATATATATGTAAAGCGCTGCATAAATTGATTGCGCTAAATAAGTACCTGTAATAATAAAAAGTACACTGTACAGGCCTGCTACCAGCAACCTGTCAAAGTCTATGAGAAGCTGACAGCTACTGTGGCTGGAAGGGGCTGGACAATGCAACTATTGGTACTTACATTCAGGGCAGAATGCACCCAGGGAAAAATGCCTAAAACACAGACTCTGTGCATTCAAGGCATTTGTCTCAGGGGGTATACTGCCCTAAACAGTATCACTCAGTGCACTGTCCAGCCCCATAGAGTGCAGTAACTTTCAAAATCTCATAGAATTTAATAGGCTGCCAACAGCAGGGCTAGACAGTGCACCTGTGCCTTCTGCCTGCACCAATCCTCACCTATGGGATCCCATGCACTATGGCTAAACACCCAGTGTTTATGAGGCTTTCTTAGGCATTAGGCAACATTAAGAAATATAGGAAAGTAGAATGGAAACAGAAGACTGGATGTGTGGTAAGGCAACATCACGGTCAAAGGGCAGGTAGAAGACAGAATAATTCCAAAGACTAGGCAGGTTGGGAATCCAGGTAATCAGGCAAAATCTAAGTCAGGGTAAAAAATAGGCACAGAGTATCTATAATCAGGAATTATGCTGACGGTAAATCTCAAAGTAAAGAGAGACGGGTTTGAAGGACATACCTACTTCTTACAGTCCAGTGCATGCAATGTGCAGAGTCTCCAACAAATCAAAGCATCTCTACAAAAAGGGCAAACAGGCTGCACTAAGATGAGCTGTGCATAATATGGCGCATAATTAGGTTTTCAAGAAACTGCAATATAAATAGCAGAGGTGGGGGACTCGAGTCACATGACTTGACTCGAGTCAGACTCGAGTCACCTGTTTGAGGACTTGCGACTTGCTTGACAAAATTAAATAAATGACTCGACTTGACTTTTACTTGTCACTAATGACTTGAGACTTGACTTTGACTTGGGCTATTTGACTTGCAATGACTTGGCACCACCAGTGCTGTGTCTTGGCCTAAGCAAAAGCCGCCCCCCCCCCCCTCCACAGACAAAAGAAAGCTCCCCCCGAGTCCCGGCTTCTGGGTAGATCAGTATTTTGACTTAATTTGTGACTTGACCAAAATAAATGACTTGACTTGACTTGCTTGACTTCTAGCAGGGACTCGACTTGACTTGCTTGCTTTTCGCCACAGTAACTTGGGACTTGCTTGTGACTTGAAGGTTAAGACTTGAGACTTGCTTGTGACTTGCACATGTGTGACTTACTCCCATCACTGATAAATAGTGTACATGATAGTAAAGGTAATATAAACGTTTGTTCCTCTTCACACACAGGGGGACATTAGTGCCTCAGTTAAATGCAAATCAGGCTACCCCTCCTTTAGTCTCTCCATGTTTAGTCAATGACCTCACCCAGCATCCCCCGGCTGATTTGTTCACAAACAGCAGCCGGTTTGGGATATGGAATTTGTGACAGAAGTAGCAGCAAGGTGGCATCGTCATGCGGTGGGTTGTTGTGGCGATGGGGCAACATCGCCAGGCAGCGAGTCCTCATGATTGATGCTGGTTTTATATTTTTTAAGTATAATAGAGTTTTCTACGGTGTGGATGTCTTCATTTGTTTTTCAAAGATTTTGGGGAATGAGTGAGAAGGGATATTAATGTATTCTGCACTCATTCCCTTGAAGAATTGGATATCTTCCATATTCTGTAAACTCCCTCCCTACAAACTCCCACATCCCCCTTAGGTAACAGGATGTGTGAATTTGGCCCTTGTTCTGAACCCCCCCCCCTCCTCCCTTCCTTACAAGGTACTGTCCCAATGCTAAAAGGCCTGTAGCCTGGTGGTTTAGGAAGGGTAGTCTACACACTCACTGCTCTCCCCTTTCTGGCCACCCAGGCTACATGCCTGGATAAGGGTCTGGTTGAAATTTCAAGGGGAAAACTATACTGTTTGTTTTCCTATTTATAAGGCACAGTACATACTGTATAAAAATTGGGGGGAAAATGCGGGATGTGCCTTAAAACACATCCCAGGCCTGCAAGCATGCAGCCCCTCTTCCTGCACCATAATATAAACCACATACTGTATCTTCTAACATTGGGGGGTACCTTGCATGAGGGTAGTGGTGGAGACAGGGCCGGCCCTACCATGGGTCCCGCTGGGTCCATTGGACCCAGGCGGCACTTTGAGAGGGATGGAAAATTGACGCCCAAGATTTCCACTCTGCTGCCCTGTAAAAAGGCCACCCTGCTGCCCTCAACACGTATACTCATAGTTGCTGGGTGCGAGGTTGTTCGCACACAGTCTAACACCGGCTGTTAAACACCTGAGCACACATGAAGAGCTCAGGTGTGTGTGCTGCCGGGGGCGGGGTACCCACAGGAGACAGAGAGCAATGAAAGATTCCTTCCCCACCGGCTCTGCCAGCACCCGATGTTCGGGCGCAGCTTGCATTTCTATTAGGTGGAACTGGAGAAGGTGGTGCGGACGACCTTGCGCCCGGCCCACATTCTTGTGCTCTGGTGCAGGCAAGAGGGGAGGCACTGAAGACTGTGGGGGCACTGGGAGAGAGCAACAGAGAGGTAATATAAGTTAGTTCTGTGTGACAGGACACAAAGGGTGTCCATTATTGTTTCTAGCAGTGGCTGCTGATCTGCTGGATGGCCAAATATTGCATAACCTGTCATGCTCAAAAATCACTATACAGCCCTAGCTTGCCCCTATACTACCCTAGTCTGCCCCTATGCTGCCCTAGCCTGTCTATATACTGTCCTAGTCTGTCTATATACTACTCTAGCCTGTCTATATACTACCCTAGCCTGTCCCTAAACTGCCCTAGCCTGTCCATATACTACCCTAGCCTGTCTATCTACTACCCTAGCCTGTCTAATTACTACCCTAGCCTGTCCATATACTACCTAGCCTGTCCATATACTACCCTAGCCTGTCCATATACTACCCTAGCCTGTCTATATACTACCTAGCCTGTCCATATACTACCCTAGCCTGCCCCGATACTGCTCTAGCCTGTTCATTTACAACCATAGCCTGTCCGTATACTACCCTAGCCTGTTTAGATACTACCCTACCCTAGCATGCCCCTATACTGCCCTAGCCCATCTCCATACTTCCCTAGCCTGCCCCTATACCTCCCTACCCCGCCCCTTATAATTGAACATAATGGTATGGCATATAATTTTGCATATCAACAAAGTGCTATTGCATGTACAGTAAATCTGATTTCCTAATAAATTAAATTTTAGTTTTAATTATCATGATATAAAATAATGGATGTGGGGGCCTTTTGGTGGCTGTGATTTTTTTTTTGGGGGGGGGGTGGCAGCATTTCATTCTTGGACCCAGGCAGCACAATGTCTTGGGCCAGCTCTGGGTGGGGTGCTGCTAGGCAACTTGTCATTATATTGAGAGGACCAGGGCTATATCACTGCATTCTGTGCCCACAAAGAGATGTGG
Source organism: Lithobates clamitans (assembly GCA_037952925.1). Classification (NCBI taxonomy): domain Eukaryota; kingdom Metazoa; phylum Chordata; class Amphibia; order Anura; family Ranidae; genus Lithobates; species Lithobates clamitans. Next base: position 1,626,294 of record JBBGZY010000301.1, on the reverse strand, counting down.
GAGTGTGCAGAGTGAACTTATTGGAATCTGGAAGCTCTTTTTATAATATTGGGCCAACAGAAATCCGCCCCCTCTTGGGGAATGAGCACAGGGTACATTATACACCTTACCATTCATTCTCAAAAAATACAAATGCAAATAAACATATACACATGCAGTACAAATCCAGTGTCAATTATGCAGCCCATCGATGAAGATCCAGTGTTATCGTGATGTCCTGTGCCACAATGACCCACCACCCCAGGATGATGGATCCCCAGACACCTGCTGTATTCAAACAAACCAGCAGGTGATCCGTTTTGATTGCATTGACCAAATATAATCCCAATGCTGAAAGGCGTGTGGCCTTTGGGGTGGTGCGTGTGTGTGGGCTGGAGGGTTACTGTTCCATAACTTCACATAAGTCTTTAAAACATATCCAAGCATGTTATTTAGCGGATTTGTGTATTTTTAATGTTGCTATTTAAGCTGCATGAAAATGGATGAATGGCATTTTTTATAACCATGAACTTTATATCAAAAATGTGCAAATTAGTCTAAACAATACAAGATTCATCTTCCATAGACTTCAATAGGGTTTGCCACTATGTTCAAGTTTATAGACTCACCAAGTTCTCTGAGCCTCCAGTGACTGAAATTTGCCCGGTTCACTTATCCTTAATTGTAACAAATGTTAACACAGCTCCGCAAAGCAGTAAAAACCCAATAAGAATTTTAATCCTTCTTCGCTCTATCCAAAACTAGAAAAAAAGTGTTTGGTCCTGCATACGCTAAGTAGTTGCAAAATCTCTTACTGCAAAATACCTCATTCTTTTTAATAAAGGAAACTTGTAATGAAACGGGTAGGAACGTTGATATCCATGACCTCCTTCTAAAAACACTGCTTTCTCTGGCTTCAGTCCTTTTTTGGTTACTAACCTTAAACAAGCATACAGACATAATAGTACCAAAGCCTTTGGATCAGCATAAGATACAGCATCAGTCAAACTTATTTGGAAGTCAATAAAGGCAGCTTCCATATTCACTTTGTACAGGTTTCCTCTAAGATTACATGTATCTACCATAGATCAGACGTCCTCCACCAGTGCTACAGTATTTAACCACTTCAGCCCCGGAAGAATTTACCCCCTTCCTGACTAGTGCGTTTTTTGCGATTCCTCACTGCGTCGCTTTAACTAACAATTGCGCAGTCGTGCGACGTGGCTCCCAAACAAAATTGACGTCCTTTTTTTCCCACAAATAGAGCTTTCTTTTGGTGGTATTTGATCACCTCTGCGGTTTTTATTTTTTGCGCTATAAACAAAATAAGAGCGACAATTTTGAAAAAAAAACATTATTTTTTACTTTTTGCTATAATAAATATCCCCAAAAAATATTTAAAAAAACATTTTTTTTTCCCTCAGTTTAGGCCGATACGTATTCTTCTACATATCTTTGGTAAAAAAAATTTGTAATAAGCGTTTATTGACTGGTTTGCGAAAAAGTTATAGCGTTTACAAAATAGGGGATAGTTTTATGGCATTTTTATTATTTTTTTTGAATATTGATCAGGGCCTAGTCAATCCCTGGGGAGGTGTGCCCAGATGGTGGCTGGGAAGCTGATGAATAGTCTGGAAAAATGTGAATAAAACCTTGTGAGCTGCCCTAAAATTAAATTAACGTAGCTGCCCGCACTTCCCACACTTCCTTATATCATGTGAAAAAACAGTAAAATTAAATTAAAATAAATACAGCACTTAATGTATATATACAATCATCCTATATGTGATCATGTGCAAATAATGCCAATACCAAAAATAGTTTATATTAAATCAAGCTAAATTGGTAATTTGGCACAATTGTCCGTAAATGATCCTTGTGAAAATGTGTTATAAACCAACATGCCAATCCACTTATAATACAAATAAAAATACAAATAAATCGATCAATTGATCTCTTCATAAACAATTGTCCATATAGTATCCTTGTGCAATTGTGTTATAAACCAATGTGCCAGTCTACTTCTAATAAAATAACATGACAAAAAAAAATCAATCGATTGATCTCTTCACAAACATCCACCACAGTGCTTTTTCTTATGTTACTGTGCTCCCTCCTCCGGGTGTGCCTGTACCTTAATTCCTATATAATTGTGCATTGTAAAAAGTACCATATTTATCGGCGTATAACACGCGCCGACGTATAACACGCACCTCAAGTTTAGGAGGGAATTTTAAGGAAAAAAACTTTTAGGAGGGAAATTTAAGGGAAAAAAACTTACATTTAAATGCCCATCAATGCAGCCTTATCAGTGTCCATCTGCAGCCTTGTCAGTGTCATTGAAGCCTTCTCAGTGCAACCTTGTCAGTGCAGCCTTGCCCCAGTGCAGCCTTGCAGTCATGTCAGTGCAGCCTTGTTAGTGCAGCCTTGTTAATGCAGCCTTACCCAGTGTCCATTGCAGCCTTGCCCCAGTGCAGCCTTGCACAGATTTAAATATGGTGCCGCGGAGGGACTCGGCGGAGCAGAGCGAGCGCCGCCGAGATCACAGGGACTGGGCGGAGCCGAGATACACATAGCTGAGTGTACTCGGCTCTTCTTGGCTCCGCTCACAGTCACACCCAGTCCCGCTCTATGATGGATGTAACACAGGTCCAATGGCAGGACTGGGCGTGACTGTGAGCGGAGCCGAGTACACTCGGCTATGTGTATCTTGGCGCGATCGCTAAGCTCACAATCAGTGGAGATCGGCGGGGGATCGGCGTATAACACGCACCCATGATTTTCCCCTGATTTTAAGGGGAAGAATGTGCGTGTTATACTCTGATAAATACGGTAATTCCTCTGAAGCTCCCCTCTTGATGATTTTTTTCTTTCCTTAGCGATATTGCTTCCAAATCCAAATCAGAGCAATGCCATGTAAAACAATCAGACCTTGCAATAGTGTTTTATCCTTTTTAAAATGTATTAAACCATACAGCACAACATATATGCACTCACATTTAAAACATCTTTATCTTCGACCATTTTCTTGTAGTCCGCCATATAAACCTATGGATATTACGGCCACCATATTTCTATAGCCTTCATCAATACAACCCTTGGCCATTTTCTTGTAGCCCGCCATACAGTCACTAGGAGGTTTCGGCCACCATATTTCTATAGCCCATCTCAATATTTATTTTTACGGCCATTTGTATGTAATTCTCTGTGCAAAATGCTTGATTATCACTACAATATACCAATAATCTTGTGCTAAACATCTAATATAATAAATAAATAAACCCCCCTACATATTAAAATCCCTTATTAATAATGGTCTGAATCGTATCGCTATGGTATCAATAAAAATAAATTCAAATTTATATTTATATAAATATATAATTGCGAATCCTGACCTGGGTATCATATAACTAAAATCCTCTACCATGATTCATCTTTGCATAGAAAGTACCTTAATATAGTTTTAAAAAATAGTTATAAAAATATTAATATTTTAAAATTGCCGTTTAGAAGGTATCTGAATATTATTGAAAAATTAGATTAAAGACTGTGTGAGTCACTAAGTGAAATAAAAGTTGTCCAAAAAACAATTTGAATCAAAGGCCTTATTAAGGCCCCTGGGTGCTAATGATCCTAATTCGTACACCCACCAGGATTCCCTTTGACTTAATGTTCTGATCTTATTGCTACCTCTCCAGTGCCTCTTATATTTTTTAAAACCCCAAAATTTCATACCTTCATTTTGGGAAACATGTTTTTGGTGGAAAATGAGCCAAGAGGTCCAGCATTTAAATTATTCATGTCATTAGGTCACTAAAGCATCATAGAAGCTGTTTTTCCCATTCTCGCTATATAGAATAATGAAATTCATGAGAAAAATGAGTACATAGAATAAACAGAAAACATTGCTTTCAATTCTGCTTGCAGAAATAACTTATAACCACAGTTTGTGGGGTTTAGAGCTGGAGATCAATCTTAAAACACCAAATATGCATTGCTTTATTCTAGTTAAATGGAAGCATATCAATAGCGATGACAACACCACCACTAAGACTCAGTTCCTTAGTAAAGTTGTTGTAAAGTATAAAATAGAATACCGGCAAGATCCTATCAGCAGACTGTCCTACTTTATTCTTCTCTGTGACATGCTTTAAAAAGAAAGGAGGGGCCATTTGCAGCCTCAAGCAATTAATCGCTCACAGACAAGCATAAAGCCTCCTTTTCATGGCAGTCCTTTGGCTTGTCATGTTGCTAAGCAAGGTATTAATGCTCCTGATTGCATGTAGGGCTTTAGAGTGGCACGGTGCTGGAGTGTGACGGAATCTGCTCATTCACAGCAGACATCTTGTTTTGGCAATTTTTTTCGCTGTCTCATTGGGATAGAAGCAAGATTATATTCTTGCTTGATTCTACTGTCCCTCTCCTTTTCTGGTGTGACTCAAAGTTGCATCTTTCTGATTCTTAACTGAAGCAAGCAAAGTGAAAATGGCTTCTGAAAAATGAAAGAACAGTTAAAGTATATGTAGATCTTAAAATATTCTCTTTGTTTATTGCTAAGGCACACAATAGGAAATTGTTCCCCTTTATATCCATCAATGAAAATGCTAAAATAGCTTTTTTTAGTAGTCACAAGACTGTCATGCAGCTCCTGTACTTGCTGAGTGGGTCCTGGGGACCAGGGATGAATTTTGGATTTGGACAGAGCCCATGTTACATCTGTATTTTGCATGTTTTCAGTTCTGCAAATGGCCAAACTTAATTAGGCGTTTGGCCGAGCTGAACCTCCAGCTGCATGCAGTGGGAAGTGCAACATTTAGTAGAAGTAGAAGTGCAACATCTTCCTACTCAGGCTGGTTGTTCAGGAGCCTGGAGTCACCAGTTTACCAACAACCAGTGACATATCACCACTCGTCCTTTCAGCTGTCAGCCAGGGATTCAAAATAAAACAAAGAATGGGAGATGGTGGCTGACACTTAAAAAAAAACAAAAAACAAAAAAAAAGTGTGTCTTCCTCCAACCCCCTCCCACCCAAAAAATTTGTACTAGACTTACAAAGAAATATGGAAGCCGACTTTAAAAATTAGGGTTCCCAGATACCGGTCCCTACCCTACGTGGATGATTAAGAGGTACATAGTACCCCTACTCATTCGCAAAAAAACACACAGACACACTTTGACAAGTTCTTGTGTCACATCAATCACAAGGAACAATGTGGCTGGGGATCTTTCTCTGTAGCAGCAGCTCGTTTTATTTGTCCACAGCCATTAGCATTACAGCTGAGGTCTTTTCCCTGTGGCTCTCCATCGGTGTTATTTCCCACCTTCGTTTTGCTTGATGACGCAGTTAATTTTTTCTCCACATGCATGTGCCCAATCTTGGTGTTGTGTGAGGCCCCCCACACACACCTGCCACTTTTCCTGCACTTAAAGGCTCAAAGTAAATGACGCATTTTCTAAAATATGGGTGTAATATGTAACATGGTGTAAAAGATGGAGTTTCACATTGTTACTTTCCCTACCACTGTCTCTAACCCCGGGCTTCATTAATCTGAACGTACTAAAAAGGTTTTTTCTCTTCCTCCTATTTTTAGGTCTGGGCACTGCCCTGGGGAACAAACAGTATAATAAAGCAAAAAAAAAAAAAAAAAAAATCAGGTTAAGGGGTCACAATCATTTTAGTAATGCTTAAAGCGGAGTTCCACCCTAAAGTGGAACTTCAGCTCATCGGATTCCTCCCCCCCTCCGGTGCCACAATTGGCACCTTTCAGGGGGGAGGGGGGTGCAGATACCTGTCTAATACAGGTATCTGCAGCCACTTCCGGGCTTAGATAGCCGCAGAATATCCACAGTTGCCCACCCCTCATTGTGTTCTGGGAAACACACAGTTCTCAGAACACAACAGGGACCAGTGCAGAGGCGCGACTCGTGCATGCGTAGTAGGGAACCGGGCAGTGAAGCCGCAACGGTTCACTTCCCGATTCCCTGACCGAGGATGGCGATTGATCGGCTTCGGCTGCCGACATCGTTGGACCCTGGGACAGGTAAGTGTCCATTTATTAAAAGTCAGCAGCTGCAGTATTTTTTAAGGTGGAGCTCCTCTTTAAAAGGCAAAATAAAAAATGCAAAATCCTTGTAATACCACATTCAAGACTTGTCATCCAGGGTGTTAATGTTCCTGTAAATGAAAGGTTTTAGAGCTTCTATTCAAGCCTATTTACAATTCCCTAGCCCAGTGGAGGTCTTTATCTCATTCTAGATTTAAAGGTACTCAAAACTCTCATGGGACCTCAAAAATTTGAACTGGAATCTATTTGTTCAGTTATTGCCTCCCTTCATTGCAGAGACTTTTTAGCATCCTTCTTCATAAAGGATGCACATTTACACTACTATCTTTCTAGGTTCCTAACATTTGCTTCACTTGGATTAGGTGAACACCACTATCAATTTGTGGTCCCTCCCTTCAGCGTTGGACATTTTCACAAATATATTCACTCCAGCTCTGGGCCCTCTTTTGCTTCCAAAGTATTCAGATTATTGGATTCTTGGGTGATCTGTTGCTTCATGAACAAACCTCTCTGAACCTTGAAATATGTGGGCCTTCTTCTGGATACTATTCAGTCCATGGTCTTTCTCCCCAGGGAGAAGTTGATAAAACTGCACGGTCAGGTTTGACTACTTCAATCTCATTCTCTGTCTCCCCTGCAAAGCAGCTTATGAGTACAAGGATTGATGATGGCAGTCCAAGTTGTTTCATTTCACTCCAGAAATTTGCAACATAACATTTTTATGGCATGGGACTAGAGATGGACCGAATGACCCCCTATTCGGTTTGCAGAACTTTCGAACATCGCAATAGTTCGGAACCGAATAACGAACCACATTGATGTCTATGAGACCCTAACTGGGAAATTCAAAAGTGCCCATTTTGAAGGCTTATATGCAAGTAATTGGGCATACAATGGTTATGGGGGTCCGGGTACTGCTCCGGGTAAATTTTTAATTGGGCAGTGATTTACTGATGCTTAACCACTTTCCGCCCACCGGCCGTCAAATGACGGCTGGGCGGCGTGGCTCTCATTCTGGGTGGACGTCATATGATGGCCTCCCAGTACGACCGGTCTCGCGCGCCCCCAGGGGCATGCCTCGCGGCAATCGGTGGTGCATTGTGTCAGTCTGACACACCGCTACACCGATCTCAGTAGAGAACCAGTGATGGAGGCTCTTTACCCCATTATCATCCGTGTCCAATCACGGCTGAAAAAGATGTAAACAGGCAGAGCCATTGATCGGCTTTTCTTCACTCGTGTCTGACAGACGCGAGTAGAGGAGAGCCGATCGGCTGCTCTCCTGATAGGGGGGGTCTGTGCTGATTGTTTATCAGTGCAGCCCCTCCTTGGATGCCCACCCAGGACCACCAGGACCACCGGGGATGCTACCACACTGAACCACCAGGTATGCCACCCTAGACCACCAGGGAAATGCCAATCAGTGCCCATCCCCAATGCCTGCCAGTGCCATCAGTGATGCCTATCAATGCCATCTATAGCATATCAGTGCCCATCAGTGCCACGTATCAGTGCCCAACAGTGCCGCCTTTCAGTGCCCAGCAGTGCCCAGCAGTGCCGCCTATAAGTATCCATCAGTGCAGCCTTTCAGTGCCTTTCAGTTTCGCCTATCAGTGCCCATCAGTGCCAACCAGTGCCACCCATGAGTGCTCATCAGTGCCGCCTATCAATGCCCATCAGTGCTGCATATCAGTGCCGCCTATCAGTGCCCATCGGCAGTGCCCGTCAGTGCCCATCAGTGCCACCTCATCAGTGCCGTCTTATCAGTGCCGCCTTATCAGTGCCCATCAGTGAAGGAGAAAACTTACTTATTTACAAAATTTTATAAGAGAAACAAAAGAAAACTTTTTTTTTCAAAATGTTAGGTCTTTTTTTATTTGTTTAGCAAAAAATAAAAAACGCAAAGGTGATCAAATACCACCAAAAAAAAGCTCTATTTGTTGGAACAAAATTATAAAAATTCTGTTTGGGTACAGTGTAGCATGACCGCTCCTATAAATAATGTCTAGTTCAATGAAAATTGCATCCTATAATGTGAGGGGCTTGTGTTCTCCCCACAAAATGGGGCGTCTGTGGCAGGAATTATGCTATTATATGGCAGATGTGGTATTTATACAAGAGACGCATTTTACAGAAGGATCGCTACCTCGAATCCCCCCGATATCCATATAACCAGTGGTTCCATTCAGTTTCACCTATTGCAAGGGCAAGGGGTGTAACGATAGCCTTTGGACGAACATGCCCCTTGACCTCTATAGTAGAACAAGTGGACCCAGAAGGGAGATTTGTATTTGTTAAAGGTATGCAGAATGGACATTGATATACATTTGCCTCTATATATGCCCCAAACACCTATACGGTGGACTTTTTGTCCAAAACCATCAAGCTCCTAGAGCAATTTAGGGAAGGATTTATCGTCATAAGGGGTGACTTTAATGTGACATTAGACCCTAGAATCGATACCTCAACAGGGAAAGGCCCATTGTCCTTTAGGGCAATCAAACATGTAAAACAACTATTTAGATCCCTCCATTTGGTAGATAGCTGGCGGATAACACATGTGGAAAAAAAAGATTATAGTTATTATTCTAATACCCATAAAGTTTATTCACAGCTTAATCTGATTTTTTTGGATCAGTACTATCTGAATCTATTGAGATCGGCTACTATTGAGCCTATAACAATATCAGATCACGCTCCCATCACAATAACTTTTTCTACGGTATCTATAGAATATAGGAGAGGACATGGAGATTAAATTAAACACTATTGGATGACAGACAGATAGCAGAAGATATAAAAAAAAAATTGGTGGAATATTTTGAAATAAACGTCCCGGGGGAAGTCTCAGAGCAGATAGTTTGGGAAGCCCATAAGGCGGTTATTAGAGGGGAATTATTAGCACATGGCTCACGAGTAAAAAAAGAAAAACGGATAGAAATCGAGGACTTATTGAAAGAAATACAGGAGTTGGAGAAAAAACAAAGTAAACCCTGATCAACATGCAACCAGATGCTTGGAGATGCTGAGAATAAAGATCTCTAGATGCCTGGATCAAAAAGCCAAAGAAAAGCACAGATATTTTGCTCATCGTTGCTATAAGCAAGGGAACAAATGTGGCAGATTGTTGGCCAATCAATTAAAAAAACAAGACTTGAGCCATATACATAGTATCTCAAGTAATAATAAACTGATAGTAGTTACAAACTCTATAGCGGGGGAATTCCACCCGTTTTATTCGGATCTTTACAATATACAGCCAACTGCCATAAGATTGGAGGAGGGGAGACAGGCGGAGGAGATTAAAGAATATCTTAAGACCACTGCCATGCTAACTTTGCCTAACGTAGTTATTGAGAAGTTGGAGTGCCCAATTACAATTGAGGAGGCAAACAAAGTAATAGAAAATCTGCCAATAGGGAAGAGTCCGGGACCAAATGGCCTAACAAATGCATATTACAAGAAATTCAATACAATTCTGGTATCCCCTCTATGTAGCTATTTTAATAAAATCACAGCATTAAATCCTCTATCTACAGAAGCGCTATTAGCCTATGTGACAGTGCTTCCGAAACCTGGGAAAGACACGAATCATTGCGCTAATTACAGACCGATCTCACTCCTTAACTCAGATATTAAAATATTAGCAAAGATCTTAGCCCTCTGATTACAGGACCATATAGTCCAATTAGTCCATTATGATCAAGCAGGGTTTATGAGAGGATGCGAAACAAGAGATAACACTATTCGGGCCCTCCATATCCTCCATTGAATGGAGAATGGACCCCGATAAAATTCCGAGGATAGCTCTGTCAATGGATGCAGAAAAAGCATTTGACAGAGTGAACTGGGGGTTTATGATGGAGGTACTGAAGGGAGTAGGTCTGGGGGAGAGGATGACAGGATGGGTATCGGCCTTGTATGGGAGACCAAGGGCCAGAGTAACAGTGAACAGGACCCTTTCAGATTATTTTAATATACATAACAGTACAAGGCAGGGGTGCCCCCTTTCCCCACTATTGTTTGCCTTGACTCTAGAGCCCCTCCTCTGTAGGGTCAGGAGAAATAAGGAAATAGTCTGGGTAGGGGTTGATACAGAGGAACGCAAAGTTTCAGCATATAATGATGACTTATTATTCTATCTATCAAAACCCCTGGAATCAATACCTGCCCCGATGGATGAAGTACAGAAATACAGTAAATGATCCAACTTTAAAATAAATTATGAGAAGTCAGTGATACTACCAAGCCATGTTTCATCAGCAGTAGCTACATCTCTGCAACACACATATCCTTTTGTATGGAAGGCAGATTCCCTATATTATTTAGGAGTACACATTACATCAAATAAGAAATCACTGTACAAATTTAATTATGGTGCTTTATTGGTAAAGATAATGATGGACTTGCGGAGATGGAGAAGCTGCTCCCTAACATGGTTTGGTAGACTTAATACACTAAAAATGAACATAATACCTAGAATAATTTATGTTTTTTACACTATTCCTATGATACTCCCTCAGAACTTTTTCAAACAGACACGCAAAGCTTTTGTATCCTTTGTATGGAAGGATAAAAGCCCCAGAATAGCACATGATGTATTACGCAGAAATAAAGGGGAAGGAGGAATTGGGCTCCCAGATATGGCCATGTATTATGGAGCGATGTCACTAATACGTATTCTAAATTGGTGCCATGATAACACAAGTAAGGTTTGGGTCCCATTAGAAAAAAACAATGGCAGGTAGAAACTTAGAAGGGGCACCTTGGATACCAACGGCGTCAAGAGGTCTTGCAAGGTGGACTTCCCCAGTAACACGGGGCTATTTATCGGTGTGGGACAGAATGAATAAAACCGGCAAATATGCCCCTTGGGTATCTCCATTGGCACCATTAGGAGGGTATCCTTGGTTCCCCCCAGGAGAAGAGGTGGGGGCATGGGGCTCGTCGGGATCAGAGGGGAATACAATCTGTGCCCGGTATGCCCCGCAGGGAACCCTATCCCCCTTTCAGGAGGTGGTGGCATCCCTGGGGAACATACCTATGGCAATGTGCAAATATTATTAAATATCTAATTTCTTTGGGAAATTAAAGAACCAATTAAGGCCTTTGAGTTCTCTTACTATATTTGAGAAGATGTGTGTGAAAACTTCAGAGACTAATCATTTGTTGTCGAGAATATATAAGATTGTACTTAGTGGCGAAAATAGCCCAATTCCCTATTTTATTAAGGAATGGGAAAAAGAACTGAATTATATGTTTACCTCGTCACAGGTGAAGAAGTTATTTGAGGCAACACATTATACCTCAATAAACTCTTCAACACAAGAAATGTCATATAAGTTTATGGCCAGGTGGTATAGAACACCAACACGATTGGCACAAATATATCGGACATCAAATGATAACTGCTGGAGGGGCTGCAGTCAGAGGGGCACGTATCTTCATATATGGTGGGATTGCCCAGGAATTAGATCTGTCTGGGAAGAGGTATCCCCATGGATAGAAAAGTTATGCAACAAACCTATTGAGGTGTCGCCTCTACATTTTCTATTCCATGGAATGCCGGCCTCTATTAAATCATATAAAAAAAGTGTTATCCCACATTTGCTAAACGCAGCAAAAACAGTGATACCTAGGCACTGGAAACAGATTACATGTCCTACACTCCTGGAATGGAAAAGAGAGGTAGAAGTAATAATGGAGGCAGAAAGATGGGTGCATAAAATCATAAATCAACAGGACAAATTTGAGAATATATGAGCAGATTGGAAGCAATATTCTCCGGAGATTGGAAAAAGTACCAGATATTAAGATAATGTATATGGAAATAAATGTATTTAATTTGGTGAGTAGGGTCGGTGTCTTTTCTTTTGGGGGGGGGAGGGTACGGAACAGGAAAGTGGAGAGGGGCATTTTTTTTTCCATTATATGGAATATATATGGACAAATGCACAAACATAAAGTAATACACTTATAATAGATACACAATTGCACATAAGTTAGGGGTTATGCTCTCTTTTACAGGTGTCTTAAAATGGTTTTTTTTTTTCTTGTTTTGTTTTTCTTCCCCTGTCATTGATGGTAGGCTTCATGCACATTTTTGGTATGTAATGCACTTATAACAGATACACAATTGCATAGAACTTAGGAAGAGATTGCGTTCTCTTTTACAGGGGTCCTAAAATAGTTTTTTGTTTTTCTTCCCCTGTCATTGATAGTAGGTTCCATGGCCATTTTTGTAATAAATTTATTTTTATTTTTTTTTTCTTTCCTTTTTTTTGGATTGTGCCCCTGTTTTGCCTACACTTCCTCCCCTTCCCTCTCCCCTCTCCTCCTCTTTTTTTTTTTTTGTTTGGATGAGGTGGGGATGATGGGTTCTAAATATTGTATAGAAGGGTTTATTAGATAAACGATATATTTTAGAAAAGTGATTTAAGGTAGAAGAGCAAAGATAAAAGCATATGTAGTCTACTCTTTTCTTTGTATATATCTTTTTGTACAGTATTGTATGGTTTGTCCTAAATGTAAAAAATGTAATTAAAAAAAAAAAAGCACCATGTCCCCATGTTGATGGGGACAAGGGCCTCATCCCCACAACCCTTGCCCGGTGGTTGTGGGGGTCTGTGGGCAGGGGGCTTATCAGAATCTGGAAGCCCCCTTTAACAAGGGGACCCCCAGATCCCGGCCTTGCCCCCTGTGTGCAAAGGTAATGGGTTACAAATTAACCCCTACCATTTCACAAAAAAAATGTGAAAATGGTAAAAATGACATGACACGGCTTGGGACAAGTCCTTTATTAAAAAATAAAAAAATTAAAATGTCCCACGTAGTCTTCTTCTTCTTCTCTTGCTCTGCCGATGGACCAAAAAAGAAAAAAAAATGCACGCCATCACCGATCCGCCTCCATGGGAGGCACCTGCTGTAATGACCGTCCTCTCAGATGACAGTTCTTTTATAACTGAGGGCGGGGCCACACAGTGATGTCGCCGGGTGACCCCGCCCCCCTCTGAGGCATGGGAACACCCCTATGGCTTCCCCGTAGCGTGAGAGGGGACGGTGCCACCCGATGATGTAACCGGGTGACTCCCCCCTCTCTGATGCTACAGGGATGCCATAGTGATGTCCCCGTGCATCAGAGGGGGGCGGGGTCACCCGGCAACATCACTGTGTGGCCCAGCCCTCAGTTATAAAAGAACTGTCACCTGAGAGGACGGTCATTACGGTGGGTACCTCCCATGGAGACGGATCGGTGGTGCCCCTGCAGATCTGCAAGAATCGCTGCTTTGGGATGGTTCCTGTTCCCTAGACACACCAGCTGAAGCACTGTATGGCACCTTTTAGTTTGACTCATTGAACAGCCCCTTGAACGCTTAGGGGGTACTTGTGGTTCATAGGACAATTCAGCAGAGAAGGGGATGGAGGAGGAGGAAGAGGAGGAGGAGGGGGTAGAGCTGACAAATCTCTCATCATCACCCCTAGCTGTATGGAGACGTGGCGGCACAACAAGCTGCAGCACTGAGCCCTATCCTGCATCCTTCCGAGTTGCAAGCAGAGTTACGTAGTGTGCTGTGAACAAAATATATTGTCCCTGACCATGCATGCATGCTTGCTGACCATCAGCAGTAACGCGGAACTTGCGGCTGACTGCCTTACCCAACGATGCCACAACATTGCCTTCCACATGATGGTAGAGAGCTGGAATAGCCTTACGTGAAAAGAAAGAGTAACTGGGAACTTGCCATTGTGGTACAGCATATTCTGCAAATTCACGGAAGGGGCAGAATCCATCAGATGTAAAGGCAGGGGTTGTAAAGCCAGCAGCTTTGACAAGCTTGAATTTAGACGCTGGGCATGTTGGTGGCAGGGACTGTATTTTTTTACGCTGCAGTAGATGGGGCAGAGAAATTTGCCTGCTATAGTCTACAGCTGCTGGTGTGTTACTGGCAGACATGCTTCAAGGACCTGGGAAACCCTGTGCTATACCATCATCCCTGTTAGTGGAAGCTGTTGAGAGGTCATGAGGTATAGCCGAGGTAGACCGGAAAGGTGAGGAGTGAGGAGGAGAAGAATTTCATCCCTTTTGTGTGGCTTTCAGGTGCTCTTGCCAGCATGTGGTAGCCAAATGGCTGGTGTTTTTGCCACGCTTGATGTGCTTGAGGCAGAGTTTGCAAATTTCAACAGTGGGATCAGCTGCACAAGTGCTAATAAAAGGCCCAAACAGCTGAGCTGTGGGAAGTGGGCCGGGAGATAACTTACCCACAATCTGGTGGAAAAGGGTGGCTGCTCTCTACTCTTCCATGATGGCTGCCTCTTTGCTATTGTGCCTCACCCTCACTTTCCTCCTCTGCTCTATCCAGCACCCAAGTTGTGTCAGTGACCTCATCATCATCATTCCCTCCACTTGGCAATACCCTGCGGCTGGGGGAACATGACTGCCAATTTGTTGTTTACCAGTGTTCTCCCCTCTCTGTAGGCTCATGTTCCTAAAAAAAAAATCTTCCTCAAACTCAGAACCAAGGTCTAAATAAAGTAATGGCTGTGCATCGTCAAGGAGCTAGTGGCTGACGCTGTGTTCAAATAAATCAGCTGACTCCTCCCTGCTTGATGCTGGGGCTATGGCAGGAGTACTTGTGAACAAGGAAACAGAATAAGCCAATCTGGCAGCTGGAGTGGACTGCACACTAGTCTCTGCTTGGGTGACAGAGGATGAGGAGGATGAGGAGGATGAGGATGGTTTAGTAAGCCTGTCCACCACCTCCTCTGCATGCTGTGGGTGAATGGCATGGGCAACTTTACTAAACAGCGGAAATTATGCTCTGCCTGAGGACAGACCACGTCCACCTTTGCCTGTGGACACATACGCTGTTGGCCCCCTCACAGTGCCATGGGAACATCTGCCTCTTCTTGCTGGCCTCCCAGACATGGTGGAGGGAGGCACTTATTAACAAAATGTAACAAAGATGTGTAAATGTGTACGTGGATGGACTTTAATCAATGGAAAGTGGTGTTTGGTGCACTTTAACTTGAGTACTCACTACACAGACACACTCCACTGACATACTGCGTTAAACGTGCAGTAACGCACTGATATATACTGAGTTGGACGTGCACTAACGCACTCAAATATACTGCGTTAAACATGCAGTAAAGCAATGATATATACTATGTTAACTGTGCAGTAACGCATTCAAATATACTCATTAAACATGCAGTAACACACTCAACTATACTGCGTTAAACATACAGTAATGCACTGATATATACGGCGTTGGACGTGCAGTAACACACTCAAATATACTGCGTTAAACATGCAGTAATGCACTGACATATGCTACGTTGGACGAGCAGTAACGCACTCAAATATACTACGATAAAGGTGCAGTAACATACTGAAATATACTGCAGTAAACGTGCAGTAACGCACCGATATATACTGTGTTAAACGTGCAGTAACACACTGATATATACTGTGTTAAACATACATTAATGCACCGATATATACTATGTTAAGCATGCAGTAACTCACTTATATATATTGCATTAAACGTGCAGTATTGCATTGATATGTACTAAGTTAAATGCACAGTAATGCACTAATATATACTGCGTTAAATGTACAGTAACGCACTCAAATATACTGCATTAAAAGTGCAGTAACGCACTGATGTATACTGCGTTAAACGTGCAGTAACACATTGATATATACTGCATTAAACGTGCAGTAACGCACACAAAAAATATACTGCATTAAACGTACAGTAGCGCACTGATACATACTGCATTAAACTTGCAGTAATGCACTGATTTATACTGTGTTAAACGTGCAGTAACGCACTGAAATACACTGCATTAAACGTGCAGTAACGCACTGATATGTACTACTACTTTCCCCATATGCCTTTCCAGTGGGCCATATTCTTTCATTTCTTTACTTGGGGGTAGAGCAACATTTAGCCTTCAGCACCAACACAGTATCTGCCTTGTCTGTTCTCCTTCAGTGTCCTCTTGCTACCAATTCTTTCATTTGTACCTTCATTAAAGGGGATGCTCAAGGTGTTCGGGTCCCATTCCGGACATATCTAAATCTAGTCTTGTCAATGTTATGTAGCGGTTGGTTATCACTAGTTACTAACATCCACCAAATCAACCTGCTGCCAGACCCCCATCTATCACATCTGAGACAATGAGCAGTCATTTGCGTAGTTTTGTTGCGTTTATTGTGGGATACAACTTGGTTGGGGTAAAGG